>VZRQ01006819.1:513338-530594 GCA_013397975.1 Machaerirhynchus nigripectus
TATAGGGTAGAAGGGGGCAGGGAGGCCAACTGGCCAACCAGGGAAGCAGAACTGGGGGACATTGACATAATGAAACAAAGGGTCCTGGGAGAGGCCTTTTCTGTCACCCTAACTGGGGAGGCTCTCTTAGGGTTCTCCCCTCCAGGGGACCATCACGGTTCCTTTGTCAACAGGCTCACTGGTCTCCACACACTTGTATTTCTATTATACACAGATGGTCTTTCTGGACCAATTATTAAGTCAGTTACAATAGGGGAAACAAAATTTAAATATGCTTTGGATCTCTACCATGTGGAATCACTATAAATAATGCTTAATGATTAATCAAAATATGTGTCTCACAACTAAGGACATGGAAGATTCAACTTTCTCTTTTAACAGTTACACCTAGCCTGAATCAGGTATTCAATACATTTCTGTCTCTGTTCTTTTGATCTTCATTTACTTAATCAAAGCCAACTGTTTTCTCCAAAGAAGAGCACAAGAAAGAAATATTGGTTTATTAATCTTTTCTGAAACTGATGCATTCTTGAGCTGAGCACTGTCTGAACTCAGAATGATTTACATTCTTGTTTATTCCAAAAAGGCTTTATATTTTCTCATCACTTTCCTCCTAGCAGTCCAAAAGATTTTCAAAGTGATAAAACCTTCATCTATTGAGCAGGTGAAGTTAAACAGATTCTTTCTATTTTCAAGATTAGGCTCACCCTTTTCACAGCTTTTTTTTTTTTCCCCAATGAATTTGAAAAACAAAGGAAAGAACACAAATAAATGAGCTGCATTACACTTTTGTCATTACTTTCGTTTTTGTGTTGTATTTTTTTTTTTTCTTTAATGTTGAACACAAATCCATCCACTAGAAAGTACAGGACCAAAGTTTGAGGTCTTTTTTTCTCATGTAACACCACTGAATGCAGAAAGTTCATATAATTTAGCAGTTCAGTACCATAAGGCATCTTGGCTTAAAATCCATACACAATATGCTAGCACGGCTTTTCTGCAGCCAGCAACTTTTGATGCTTGGTAAACAAATAGCTTAATAGCACAAGTTATTGCTTTGTGTATACTATAAAATAATTAGGGTATAAAAGGCACTTCTGTGTGCTGATGCTTCTGCAGTTGTTAATCTCCTGGTAAGTCTTCCAGGAACTTGGGACAACCAGTTGCTGGCCAGGCCCCCTGCACTGACTGCTGTTAGATTGTGTTTGTGTGTTTGTGTTGCTGCTGTGTCCCCACGTTGCCCTGGCTCGGTATGAGTTTTGAATTGAGGGTAATGCAGATGACATGCAGGGAGGGCTCCATCATCATTTCTCTGGTGTCCCCCTCTGAGACCAGTGTGAAGCTTTGATGTCTGCAGGACGGGGCTGCATTTCAGTGTATGCGGCCATGTGACCAAAACCAGAAGGCTGATCAGGGCACATAGGCATATCGAAGGCTTACATGGAATTTTAAGTAGCTGAATAAAGTTTGGTAAATTTAACTGAGAATATTAGCTGCCTCTCTAGACTTCCTCCTCCCTCCCACAATTGTGCATTTGAAGGAACTTGACGAGAGACTATATGGCCTGACCCAGCTTAGTGAATAAAGAAAGCTGACTGCCTACAACTTGCTGCCATGCCTTCTTCTCTGTCCCCTTTGGGGGAACAAAACAGAGACATGTGAGAGATCTCTGAATCTGTTGGTGCAATGGTACATTTCTTACTCCTGTTTTCTTTCAGCCCACTGTCCAAGTCACAAGAAGCTCATTTAAAAAAAAATTATTTTTCATTTCCCAATATAAATAATGGCCTTTGCTCATCTAAATCCAGATCAGGGCAATACCATCCGGTCAGCCAGTGAAGTCTCCCACCTGCACACCCACTCTGGCCCAAATGAGGAGCAACGTATCTTATACTGGTGCAGGAGAGACACAGTGGATCCAAGGCAACACTTGGCAAATCCTGCTGTGCCAGGGAGGGATAGAGCAGCAAACATCCTGTGGCCTCCCTCCATGCCAGGACAACTGCAAAAGGTGAAAAAGGCCCAGGAAAGCAAGTTCCATCCTCAGCCCTACTTTGGGAGGAGGAGAGATCTGTTTTCTTCCTCCTTCCATTCTTTAGGAATACTTCTACCCACGGCTTGAGGCAAAGTAAGGCAGAGAGAAAGGAAAACCCTCCAGCACTGTGTGGTCTGTCCCAGTGAAGGAGACAATATTCCCCATAGCCAGTAAGGACAACTGAGGTCCTGCACTGATTCAGAGTGACTGAGACTTCAGTACTTCTAATGGCAAAACACACCAGTGATAACTTAGAAACTACCCAGCAGGTTAGATTATGGTTTCTAGTACTGGGCAGTAAAAAAAAAGGACATATCCAGTTAACAATAACATGAGTGGTGTTTTTATTCAGTGGTAGATATTCAGGGTGCAGATTTTGTCCTCAGCTCCTGAGAGATTTACAAGTCACAGTGCAGACTTTCTCCCAAATACCTGATGGATTCATATCCACTAAAAAAGAGCTTGGGAAAAGTCTGGGCTAAGTTGCTACAACTTCCAGGACATGAAAAGCTAGGCCTGGCGTCAATGCACATTACTGGCATGTTTTCTGATTAAATCAAACTTTGGGCAGCTAGAGTTGTAAAACAGGCAATAAACCTTTTATAACATATCATAAATAAGAATGCTCATGCTGACGGTTTGATTGAAATGGGCACTTCTTCATACCTCATATTTTGTGATCTATTGGCTCCTGTACTCCTTTCTTTACAGCTACATCAACTGGATATTTCCCTATGCTTAAGGAGGGAGGGAGGGAGGGAAGCTTATAGAAGGAAGCAGGTTTTCTAGAAGTAATTAGTATGCAAGCTGCTTAAAGTCTGGAGGTTACTATTCTCAGATGTTGCATTACACATAATTTATTATTCTATGCTTGTGATTTTCAGGTGGGTTTGTTACGTGGCATACTAGGAACACAGCAAATGTTACCAAAAACTAGTGTGATTCAAAGGCATGAATTTGCTTCCTCCTTCCCCATTCTTTCAATTCTCTTTCTTGAAATATTCAATGAATTTTTTCATTCATGGGTGTGCTCTTAGATCAGTGCAGTTATTTACAGGCGCATCTGTGGTACTCATCACTGGGATTTCAGCAACCCTGAGAGGAAGGCATTCATCTCCCTATTGAGCAAAAGACAACCTTAGCAATAGGGAGATTAGGTACCTTGCCCTTAGCCTCAACCAGCCGCTCTGTGGCAGATGATCCTCCAGCAGCCTCAGGCCATGGACAGTTTCAGATGTGATCAGGGAGAAGGACTGGGAGATAGGATTGAGCATGGCTTTAGCCCAGGAATGGGAAAAACATGGGATGTGGACCAGGAAGAGCCAGCTGAGACCAGTGCTGTTTAGACCAGGTCAGCTGAGTGCAAGAACATCTCAGCCTGCTCCAGACCCTACGACACATCTCTACCAGAGAGGTCTCTACCAGATGTCAAAGTGTACCTAAAGAAATGAAATCAGAAACTGAAGGGACTCCCACTTCACCTCTTGCAGAATAAAGCTGGTGGCATTTCTCCCAGTAGTGGTGTGAAAGCTACAAAGTGGAGAGGGGTTCTGTTGTCATCCTGGAAGTGAGGAGCAGTCAGGAGAAGAGAGTTGCCTTTATGAAACTTACGGATTGAACAATGTGTATAATTTATGTTACACATTTCCTGTTCCAAACTCGTGCTGATGGAGAGAGAGCCAATGCCAGCTCCAGGACTGATGTGTCACTGGCCAAGGCTGGGCGAGTCAGAAATGGTGGTAACACCTCTGTGATAACCTATTTAAGAAGAAGAAAATAAAGTTATTGTGCAGTTGCAATTGAGGCCAGAGAAGAGCGGGTTGAGAACATGTGAGAGGAAAAACTCTGCAGACTCCAAGGACAGTGAACAAGGAGGGGGAGGAGGAGCTTCAGGCACAGGAGCTGGGATTCCCCTGCAGCACCTGGTGCAGCCCGTAGTGAAGCTGTGCCCCTGCAGCCCATGGAGAACTATGGGGGTGCAGAGATCCACCCACAGCCAATGGAGAAGACCCACACCAGAGTGGGTGGATGCCTGGAGGAAGCTGTGACCCTGTGGGAGGTCTGTGCTGGAGCAGGCTCCTGACAGGGACCTGCTCACCCATGGAGAGTGGAACCCATGCTGGAGCAGATTTCCTGGTAGGATTTGTGACCCCATGGGGGACCCACATTGGAGCAGGCTGTGCCTGAAGGACTGCACGCTGTGGAAAAGTGACCTGCGTTGCAGCAGTTCGTGTTGATCTATTGCCTGGACTCACGCTGGGGAAGCTTATGGAGAACTGTCTCCCATGGGAGAGACCCCGTGGTGGAGCAGGGGAAGAGCTCCTTTCCCTGAGCATCAGCAGAAACAACATGTGATGAACTGACCATAATCCCCATTCCCTGTCTCCCTGCACTGCTGGAGGAAACAGAGCTGGGAAGGAGGGAGGGGTGGGGGAAAATGTTTTTAAGGTCTTATTTTACTTCTCATTATCCTGCTCTGATTTTGTTAGTGATAAATTCAATTAATATCTCTAATTCCAGCCTGTTTTGCCTGTGCTGGTATTTGGTGAGTGATCTCTCCCAGTCCTTTTCTCAACTCATGAATCCTTTGTTATACTTTCTCTCCCCCGACCAGCTGCTGAGGGGAGTGATAGAGAGGCTTTGGTGGGTGTCTGGAATCCAGCCAGTGTCAACCCACTACACAGACATGGCCCAGTCTCTGGCAGCACTCCCTTAATTAGCACAGCATTGTATAAATCACAGCTTTCTGCCTGTCACTACCACTCAAGGCCCCAGTGAGACTCCAGGACAGGTCAGTGTGCAGGGATGATCGCAAGGAGAGTGACAGCGCACATCTGAGCTCCCGCGGTTTCAATTGCAGTGATTATTAATGTGAGAAAGCCAGAATGATGGAAAATGGCCTGAGTTCCAGTAGAATTTATAGCCTTTAGTGCTGATGTCCCTCAGCCTTGACCAGCTGTTACACACCTGGAAGTGTAATACTGAAATATTCTCCTTCAATTTATCTTTCTTATTACTTATGAGACTAATGATGGACAGAGCAATATGTAGCATAATTATAAAGGCCCACTGGCAGACAATGAATTTCATGCAGAAATACTATACTCTGCTAAAAATGCTTTCCAATACAATATCTTAAAGCTACAATATCTTAAAGCTACATTATACCAATGGCAGTGTTTTGGTCCTAGAGGAGCAACATTTTGAGTTTTCTTTTTTTTCTTTATGTGTATAAAAATAAATCTATATATGTGCAAAAGATGACAAGCTCATGAAAATGGAAGTAATTTGTCCTCTAAAAGTAATTCCTATCTTAAAATGGTTAAAGTATGTCTAAAAGGCTACTCAAAACATTTTCTTGAGTGCACGGTATCCTGCATTTCCATGGATCACTTAGCAGTCTCACTTTTAAGGCACTTCCAGTGATCATCCAAAACTGAGGCACCCAAATTACTCCAAATGTGTATATAATTTAATGTCATATAGTATCACAGAATCATAGGACAGTTTGGGTTGTAAGGGACCTTTAGATGTCATCTAGTACAACCCCCCTGCAATAAACAAGGACATCTTTAACTAGGTCAGGTTGCTCAAAGCCCCATCCAACCTAAACTTGAACATTTACAGGGATGGGACATCTACCACTTCTTTAGGCAACCTCTGCCAATTTCTCTTACTATTTTCTCCAGAGATCACTGAAATTTGATGCTACTGAGTCAGAAAGATGTCTCTCTTTAGGAACATTTTCTTGCTCTGCTACATGTGACAAAACTCTTTGTCCTCTCGTCATCATTCATCATATCCATCATCCAGGCTGGATATCTGTATTTCACCGAATCCATGCAATATATTTTGTCCTTGCACTATCTAGAGTATGCAAACTAGGAAAAGGGGGGAGTTGAATAGGAAAGAATTTAGAAAGAGATTTTTGTACCATGGAAGCCAAGGAAAATATTGCACATTTTTTTCCTAAGGTCTGACTACAAGTTTAACTGAGTAATTTTGAATTTATTTGAGCATAATATTCATCTATTGGTAACCGATGCTGGGACTGAAAAAAGACAAAAGAGAGGATTACTTTTTTATGTTTTAATCTGCTGTCATTATTGTAGGTAGGAATTTCATGAAGTTATGTTGCCTGATAAACTTAGTGGCCTTGATTGATTGATTGATTAACTACATCACTGGCAAGGGAAGAAATATGGATGTCCTCTATATTGACTTCTATAAGGCTTTTGACACGATCCTGTACAACATCCTTCTCTCTAAATTGGAGAGAAATGAGTTTGATGGGTGAACTGTTTGGCAGATGAAGAATTGGTTGGACAGTCACATCCAGATGGTAGTGGTCAAGGACTCAATGTCCAGATGGAGCTCAATGATGAGTGGTGTCCCACAGGGTTCTGTATTGGGACTGGTACAGTTTAACATTCTCATCAGTGACATAGAGAGTGAGATCGAGTGAAGCCTCAGCAAATTTGCAGATGACACCAAGCTGGGAGACAGGATGCCATCCAGAGGGGTCTGCACAAGCTCAAGAAGTGGTCCCGTGGGAATCTCATGAGGCTGAACAAGGCCAGGTACACCTGGGTCAGGGCAACCCCCAGTATCAATACAGGTTTGGGATGCAGAGACTGAGAGCAGCACTGCCAAGAAGGACTTGGGTATGCTGGTGGATGCAATGCTGGACATGTCCCTGCTCGTGGAGGGCTGTTTTAAGATCCTTTCCAACCCAAACCATCCTATGAAGATATTATGATGAGGAAGTCGTCATAGACACAGAACTGTAATCACTTCCCATTATGCCTTCACTTGATATAGGAATTCCCCATGTAATAACAGTAGTAATCAAACTGTCCCATCCTTTTTCTTGAATGAGAATCATGCTTTCTCTTTCTTCCCTCCTCTCAGATATCGTTTAACATCTCCAAATGTGCTTGCTGGCAATTACTTATCTACCTTCGGAAAAACCAGAGGATTTTAAGATTAACTTAATACAAATGCAGAAAAGAAGTGGTTTGTATGTATTTTAAGCTATTGCTAGCTGTTTATTGAAGCCTTCTCATGCCCTGTCTGAGATCTTGAAATAATATATTTAATAAAATCATGGCAATGACTCACAGCTTCTCTAATAGAGTTGTTTTCATTTATGCTGTATACAGAAACAGCTCTGTTAATAAAAACCATATATAAATAAAGTAGCTCCAGAAAGGAATGCTGATTTGTATAAGAAAACCCTGGACAATTAGGAACTAATGTCTGTAAAATATTCTGCTGCCACAAGACACACACAAACTGACTGAAGACAGACATTTCTATGAGAATTTTGTTGAGGCCAGCTTTATAAATAGATGCTCAGTAATAGTAGACCAGATGTTCAAAATGAATTGTCAAGCAAGGTTTCTTATAACCAAGATGAAGAAGGCCATCAAAGCAATTGTTTCACAACTTCAGATCACATTCTGAGCCTGTTAGCCTACTATCAAATGATGTTCTTGGAGATGAGAAAGTGCTCTCTCCTGTCAGAAAAGCCAATGCCACTTTTGGAAGACTGACTGAAATAAAAGATTGGACTGATTTGTTATGCAGCTGAATGTAAACAGGGCATTTTGTGCTTCCATGGAGCTTCTTTAGAGATACGACTCTTGGAGGTTTACTGGTGAGTTATCATACAGTATTGCATCCACCAGTTTACTCATGTGGGCACAGGTTGAGTGGCTGTAATAGCCAGAACTTCTAACCAAAAAGAAAAAGACATGAGTCTTTTATTCCATTAATGTAGACATCTGAAAGTCAAATGTCTGGTTTAAACATCAGGCTCCTCATGGAGTCACTGGAGAGAAAGTTGCCTCCAAAGGGTCATTTGTCTCCTAAGTTAGGTATGAGTCACTGTCTGACGATAGCTGTTTCTCTCCAATGGCTATAGAAACTAAACACTTTATCTGTCAGGGATGTGACGATCTCAAAAGCCAAAACTCAGAGGTACATCTGCTAATATCTTTTCCTTTAAGGAACTCTACAGAAGGGCCAAAAGGAATTTGTATCTGAAAAGTGAAGATCTCTTAAGAGTACACATTTTTAAAATAGTCATAAAATCCAGATGTGCTGGGCAAAACTGAATTGAAACAAATGGATTTGGAACCAACTGTCTCTGCTCTGTCCTTTGTTCTTTGCATACCAATTCATTTCCTTCAGAGTTTCCCTTAATCCAGCAATTTTATGTGAGTTTCCAGGTCACGACAAATTCTAGAAAATATTTTATGAGTCCTTTGGAGAAGTCGCTTTCTTTCCATCACCTTTAAAACTGTTTGTGTTTTAGTTCCAGTCTGAACTCAATTTGTCTGTCCTACGTTGTATTTCAAAATTTTCCTGCTTGGGCAGTATTTGGTTGCTGTATAGTACGGGAAAGTCTCTTCTTGGCTCCAGAGATTCCACTTAACCCAGAGTGGAGACAAGAAAGGTAAAGCAGTAGCCTTCTTCCCTGTTTTTCCACTTTACCAGGAGTTAGGTGAGAAAACAAGTTGCATTTGATTTGCATAAGCAGAATAATACTACTTAACTTTGGATTGGTATGTGGAACTAAAGAGCAAGCTTTCTGTGGAAAAACTGGATTGTGTGTGGGTATGCCTGGTATTTTCCTTCGAATATGGCAACAGATTCCACAGACAAATTCTGCAGCATGTAGGGAGAAGTATTTAATTTACTTGCTTTCAATCTGCTGCCTGGTAATTTTGATTCTCTTTGAAAATAATAAGAATATTTTGGGAAATATTAAATAAACGTTCCCCATTCTTCATCACCATATTACTTGCAATGTTATGTGTCTCAGTCATATCCCTGTTAAGTCATCACTTTCCTAAACAATATCGTTGTAGTTTGCAGAATCAAAGACATGAGAAGAATTACAGAATCAGTCCGGGTTTGAAGGGACCACTTTGGGTCGTCTGATCCAATCTCCCTGTTCATGCAGGCTCATCCTAAAGCATGTGGCACAGGTTTGTGTCCAGATGGTTTTTGAGTATTTCCAGTGAGGGAGACTCCACACCCTCTTTGGGCAGCCTGTTCCAGTGCATGGTCACCCACATAATACAGAAGTTTTTCCTCATATTCAGGTTGAAATTCATATGCATCAGTTTCTGCCCATTGCCTCTTGTCCTATCTCTTGGCACCACCGAGAAGAGCCTGGCTCCATCCACTTGACACCCTCCATTCAGAGACTGATATACACTGGGGCCTCAGAAGGGCTGAGCAGAGGGCCAGGATCACCTCCCTCGACCTGCTGGCAATGTTCTTCCTAAAGCCCCCCAGGATCCCATTGGCCTTCTTGGCCACAAGGGCACTGCTGGCTCATGGGCAGCTTGTTGTCCTCCAAAACCCCCAGGTCCTTTGCAGAGCTGTTTTCCAGCAGGTCACCCCCAGCCTGTACGGGTGCATGGGGTTATTCCTGCCCAGGTGCAGGACCCTGCATTTTCCTTCGCTGAATTTCAGATGGTTGTTCTCTGCCCATCTCTCCCGCCTGTTGAGGTCCTTCTGCCGGGCTGCACGGCACTCTGAGGTATCGGCCACTCCTTCCAGCTTTGTGTTGTTGGGGAACTTGCTGAGGAGGCCTCTGCCCCTTCATCCAAGTTACTGATGAAAAGTTAAACAATACTGAGCCCAGTACTGAACCTTGGGGGACACCACCAGTGGCAGGCCTGCAACTAGACCCTGTGTCACTGATTACAGCCCTCTGTTGTTGGGGATCTGCTGTTCAGCCAGTTTTCAAACCACCTCTCTGTCCACTCACCCAGTCCACACTTCGTGAGTTTGCCTGTGAGGATGTTGTGAAAGTGTCAAAAGCCTTGCTGAAGTCAAGGTAGACAATATCCACTGATCCTCCCTCATCCATCCAGGCGGTTGTTTCATCATAGAAGGCAATCAGGCTGGTCAAGCATGACTTGCCTTTAGTGAATCCATGCTGACTACTCCTGATCACCTTCTTGTCATCCATGTGGATAGTGATGGCCTCCAGAATGAGGTGCTCCATCACCTTTCCAGGGATTGAGGTGAGGCTGACTGGCCAGTAGCTCCCTGAGTCCTCCTTCTTGCCCTTTTGGAAGAGTGGGGTGACATTTGCTTTCTTCCAGTCCTCAGGCACCTCTCCTGATCTCCACAACCTTTCAAAGATGATTGTGGGTGGCCTCACTGCAGTGTTAGCACAAGTGCTGGAATTTCCCTTATTGCAAAAAGACAATCATGGGGCAAAACAAAGACAAAATTATTACTAAATGTTACCCATAGTTATGGAAGTCTGAATATCCCTGGAGGTTTTTAAAAGATGTGTAGATGTGGTTTAGTGGTGGATTGGCATTGGTGGATTAATGGTTGGACTCAATGAACATAAAAGTGTTTTCCAGCTGAAACAGTTTAATGATTATCTGACTTCATGTCTTCTCCAAGTAGCTTGGACCTTAACTTTAAAACCTTCTCCAAGGAAAAGCAAGAAAAGTTTTATATGCCACTCTCAGCAGTAAGTAAAAAAATAAGTGTTATATAGTACAGTTGAGTAAATGCCATTGTTATTTTTCAGCATTATTCTGCCATATGTTTAGAGTCACTGGGACTGCAGTGCTGTGAATACCAGCCACACAAGCTATCAATTAACTGCTCCTGAATGCCTCCATATTCTTGCTATACATCACTGTGGCTCCTCTAACCTTTGCAAGATGTTTTCTTCAGTCTTTTTGAACAGCATTTGGATGCTGTTGCTAATTTGAAGTCTAATCATTACAGTGGCACCATGGGTACATATTCATGGCCTCAAATCCCATTGTAGAAGGCTTTGCACAGATCCAGGTATGGATACAAAATTGCTCCCAACTGCATGTAATTTTAAAACTAAGATAAAATACTTCCACAAAAATTGGGATTGTTCTCAATAGTTCCAGGTAGTACAGCTGCAGATGTTGACAGGTGAGCTAGTGATCCTCAATTTCCTTTGCAACTATTGAAGGGAAACAGGCACTCTACATATCAATTCATTTGATCTGACCTGGCATTGCTTTGTTTCTTCCTGTCTTCTACAGAGCAAGTTGAAATGACCTGTTTCACAGATACTTATGTCTAGAGATTCCTGCGTCTGGTCAGATATAAACCATGCACACAGACACAGTGATCAGCAAGATGGTGATGGTCTCAGTGTGGTGCTGGCCGAGTAGAAGAAAGAACCCTATCTTAAAGTGGCTCAGTGGGTGACTTGGGGAGCCATTCATTCGCATAACTCTGAGAAAGGCTAGTGTTCTCATTGAGAAATAAAATTATGGGGTCTATATGAGAGCCTTAGATGATGGGGTAGGTAAGAAATATATCTTAAGAGAAGTTAGAAGAAAAGCCTTTGCAAGAATGAGTTATGACATGGAGTGGGGAACTATAAATATCTCAGCAGAAAATCACATCAATTTAGGAGCAGCATAGCAATATTGCACCAATGAAAAGCAGTTGTGGAGTTTGAGGAACAAGTTTACAAGGAAGAGAGGCTAAGAGGTGTGTTTTAGCTGTGTTTGTCTTGGCCTAGTTGTTGAATTTTAAGAGACATTAAAAGGTTTTCATTTGAACATAGGGAAATAGACATGCAGTAAGGACATACCTTTTTGTCACAGACACATTGGCTGGTTCACAGATGACACACAGCAGAAAGTGAGAAGAATCAAATCAAAAGTATTATAAAAAATAGGGCCTTACTCTGCTCCCCCCCAGTATGGAGGAGAACAAGAAAATCTTCCAGAAGACTTCCAGAACAAGCAATTAGATGGACAGAAAGAAAATGAAAAGAAGAAAAGCCTTACTGAAGCTAAAAAAAAAAAGTTTTTCAGAAATATGGGCTCATTTGTGTTCAAGTCCAAGGCACCAGACCGTCATGAGGGCGAAGTGAAACTCCGCTTCACAGCTGGAGCTTGGAGGGGAACAGAGAAAGAATGGGCAGGGGCTGGAGAGGCAGATTGGTGTGAGCTGGACAAGAGTTAGCTTGCTTGTATGGTTATGGAAAAAGAGCCAGAATATACTGAGAATTTAAGGAGAAGACTAAGACAGGATATAGGATAAGGTGGCAATACTGGAACAGCTAAGGAGAAAGAAGAAAAGGCATAGAGGAGCTGCCTGCATTATGCAAGAAAAAGAAGGTCAGGGTATATTGTGTTTTGTATTTTTGTATTAAATATATAATTTTTCCTTGGAAGAAATGGAGAATTGTAGTGTAGGCAGAAAGATAAAAGCAGGAATGCGGAGGGGGTAGAAAAGTGAGTGACAAGTGGTGAAAAGACAGCTGCTATTACAGGTGGAAATAGCAATTTATCTCTGAAAGTGACAAAGACAAGAGATTGTCTGAGATGAGATCTAGAACAAAGTCAGCAACAGTGCTTTACAAGCCATTTTTAAAGGTCATCTTGTAATTTTTTGCCGTAATGTCTTGAGACAGATGAAACCCATTTATAGTTTGGTAATTCAAAAGGACACTAAAAGTGTAACCCGAATTTACAGCTCACTGGAGCACTAAAGTAAACATCAGCAAAGCTGTATTATTATTTTTTAAAGTGGCAAAAACATGGTCACAAAACTTCCATCGACTGAGTTTTAGGCTAGACTGGTACTTTGATCTTCCTGATTATAATTTTTTAGAGAGTCAGGGCTAAAATGTAAACAGATGCACCACTTACCTCCGTGATTGAAGAAAGTGTATCCACTACTTTCAAAAACACTTACGTACTTTAATAGCATAAAATGTTGTTAAAAACATTTTTTGCTTGAAATGTTCTTCCAGAAAAATCTTCAAATCCTGGTATTTCATAAACACAGAAATTTCTGTCATTGCACTTCAGTAAAGTGTTAAAGAGCAGAGCTGTACAGGCCTGTTTAATGCATATCTGTAGGTATTTCACTCAATGCAATACCGGTTAGAGTGCTTAAAGCATACTGTGAATTTTTGGATGCAAATGACTTTTGTCTTTAAGAAAGCCAAAGTCAAAACCAAAACTATTTTAAGAGTGCTGGTTTCAGCATAACCATCTTGGGTCCCAGCTGGCAAAAGGCTCTTTGGAAGCAGGTTGAGACACTTATTCTATGAGAAAAGCAGATTTAAATCCCTCTTCTGTCTGATTTAGAGGGGTAATTCTGGGTGACTAATGGATGCTTTTGGCTGAGTACCCTCCAGCAGTTCCTGAAAGGCTTGGCTGTTTTTATTCAAGCTAGGAACATTTCTTTTCCAAATTTCAAAATGTTAAAAACAACTTGATAACAAATAGGGAGAAACTGTTAGATCACATACAGAAGGCTCAGGCTTATTTATTTTTTCATTTACAGGTGAGACCCTAGGGATTTGGATTTTACCTTCTAAAGATGAAAATCCTATTACCTCTTCACACAAAGCTCAAGAGTTATGTAGATTCCCTAAACAGAAAAAAGTTAGAAGTGCACATGTAAATACTTCAGATCCATCTGTAAAAACATGAAAAAGAGAAGTACAACTCTCACAATCTAAACAAAATCTTCTTCTTTTTATAAAAGTATGTTCATCTCTTCAATTGTGGTCAGCAACTTTAGGCAGCTGGAGCCCACAGCTAAGGAAAAATACATTTCTATAGTTGTATAAATTAGAGCAAGAATGCAATTGCCTATATTCACTGCCAAGATGTTTCTACAGGTCTACATTAGAAGATTTTTTTACAGGCTTAGGAAGCCAAATTGTTGCAATTTAGGAAAACAATAATTATTAAGTTTTGGACATTGCATGAGAAAACAAGTTTTTTTAAATTATGGGGGTTTTTTAAGTAAAACATGATTTGGCAAGTCAGGCACACAGAACCTATTAATTATCTGTTGTGGGAAAAATATAATTTAAGAATAATCTCTAAGCAACATCTGCATTGTACATACCTGTAAGTTACGTAAAAGGCTAAGAATCTAAACGTTGACATGATTTATGCTAGTTTCTGAAAAGTCTTTAAAAATGCTTCTTTCTCACATAGAATTATTTATTCAGAGGTCTGAAGGTGCTACAAGGAGAAGGAAGGGCATAATTATTTCTATTTTACAGCTGAGGAAGAAGAAGAAAGCAGAAGCACTGTGACGTCCACCTTCCTGGAAAGGTTTAGGGGAAGGCAGGGTGGAGAAAAACCCTGATCTTGCCTGTGCAGCTAACTTCATCCCCAGAACACTTGGATGTTACTGGAGCTGAATAACTGCTGAGTAGTGTATTCACAACTATGCACAAAAAATGCTAGTTCCTGATTTGATTCAGCTGCATTCCTGCCCTTTTTTGTTAGTCTTGTTTCAATCTATTTTCTCTGCATATGAATGTTGGAGAAGGCAACTGATATAGAGGGGTACACATATTCATGGGGGAATAGGAGCTTGAAAAAGTCGACTCATCTTCTGTTTATTATTCATGATTCACTATTCATGATTCACTTTTTTCTCTATTCATAAAATTTCAGGCATCCAATCAGGAGTGGAGACCGAGATGAATAATGGAAACACACAGTTCACAGATAATACTCAGGCTGTAATTTGTACAGGCAAATGATCTGATGAACATTTATAAATAACTGAAACAGTACTTTGGTGGCACAAAAGAAAATCTGCCCTCAAGCAAGAGGCAGAGAAATGAAATTCATTATGTCTAGAAGCATTAAGCAAGTAACCAGAGTAGATAGCAAACTCCTGTAACATAACCTGACTTTTTCCAGGAAGATAGAAGGTCATTTAGCTATGAAAAACACTGTCTTATGATGATGCAGGACTTTTAACAGTCATCACTGGGGAAAGATGGACCAGTATCTGCAATTGGATTGAGAGTAATCAGGTCCCAGATCTAACAAAACAGGTGAAAAATTCTGGTTTGCTAAGGGATTCCTGCCAGATTGCCATTCTGGGGACAGGAGCTTTATCTCACACCCTGCTGTTCTGAGGAAGGGAATTACTCTCTGTGGTGTGTACTCCACTCCCAGCTGTTCAAGAAATGGCCACTCCTCAGCTTCTGAGCTGCTGTGTTTGCTCTGAGTGTTCAGTACTGCACCAGTTATTCAAGGGCTCAACTTTTAGAGAACAGTGGTTACATAAATCCTTTCCTCACATTCCAAGTTAAGGGGCATGGTAGAAACATTGAGGAATCCCTCCCCAAAAGACAGAAATGCAGTGTCCTGAGCTGGTTAGGGCAGGAGCTTGGCTCCTTCAATCAAGAACAAATTGCAGTGATGATGAGGAGTCACTGTCTCTGCCAGAAGTCTCTTCTGTAGTGCTGTGGATGTGGTCCAGCTCCCCATCCCAGACTGACATCTTTCTTATCATATCCTATTATTACCATCCATGACTTCAACTGTTCAACAGCCACCAGCTGTTTCTTACTCCTGCAGTAGAGTTTTCAGGTCAGATGCAAGCACTTTGAGCAAACCTGCCAGCTTTTTGACCCATTTCAAGATGTAAACATCCTGAAGAAAGTACATAGGCATTGTGGGGCACTGCAATTTACAGTCCAAGATATTAGTTTCAAATATAGTTAATTTGATAGTAATTATGCCAGGCTATGTTAAAAACAAAAATCTACTTTCCTAAGCCAACTTTTATACCTTTACCCTATCCTTTCCTAAAAGAGAGCAAATTGGAGTAACAGAGAGATGCAAAGATCCTGGTCAGTGAAAAAAATGTCTAATCATCACAAGCAAGCCATGCCATGTCATTGTCTTCATGAACTGATCAACTCAAACACACTCAAAGCCAAATTGTGAGCAGCATTCAAGCTCATAAAGAAAAATCCCACATGACCCTCAATTCTTCAACACCTTTGCCCATCCTACATACCTGGTAATCTCCCACTTCTATGCCTAATTATAGGGAGAGCAAGCAGAAGAACAGCCAATCTACTCATGGCTGTACTTATTTTTAGGTATTTTACCCTCTTTCCTTTGTTAGAGAGAAAAATTATCCCAAAGTGGCAAGAAGGAAGGAGTGAAGAAGAGTGGAAAAAAACCAGGATAGGGAAAAAAGGGAATCAAACCTCAGTCTGAGGTCAGCAAGATGAGCTAGGGAGAAGGAGGCAACTTCGAAATGTGCCCCATACAGCTGTGCCACAGCTGGGCATGCTGTGACAGGGGCAGTGTGCAGGGAGTGATGGGGGCTAGCAAGGCAAGAGCAGTGACAAACTTGATGTTTCAGCCCTTGACTCGGTGTTGAGACTTGCCCACAGGATCAGCAAGGAGCAAGAAAGGCAAGCAGAAGAAGGAAAGGAGGTGGAGATAAGGATAGGAGACAGGAAGTTGTGTGGCTGGTGGGAATGAGAAGACATCGGGAGAAAACATCAGGAGAAAGAGAAGTAAACCCAAATCCGGTGAGAAAGAAGTGGAGGTATTTGGAAGCTTTTAGGACATGAGAGTACTCAGAGAGTAAAATTATCAGATGGGACAGTGTATACTGGTTTACCACTTTAGGCAAGAAACTTGTGCAGCCTCAGGTGTTGGTTTCAGGAAATCTGTGGAAGGATTTCAAGCCTGTCATGGTTTAATCCCAGCAGGTAGCTGAGCACCATAAAGCCAGTGGTTCCCTCTCCCTCTGGAGAAGAGAATCAGAAGGGTAAAAGTCTAAAAACAGTGACGCAAAAGTGATGCAGAAGAAAACCAGTTGCTCACCACCAATAACTGATGCCCAGTCAATCCCTGAGCAGTGGCAGCCCTGGCCAACCTTCCTTCCCCACCCCATTTTAACACTGAGCAAAATACCATAGGGTGTGGAATGTGCCTTTGGTCAGTTGGGGTCAGCTGCCCAAGCTGTGTCCCCTCCTAACCCCTTGTGCATCCCCAGCCGCCTCACTGGTAGGGCAGCATGAGAAGCAGAGAGGTCCTTGACTATGCTCAGCAATAGCCAGAACACCCCCTTGTTATCCATAGTTTTCATCAGAAATTAAAAAGAGTAATTCAGGTTGTTGCTTTGTCTATATTTTTTTTAGGAGATTGGTGAGTTGAATTTTGGTCTATATTCACAGCTCCTTGTGCTTGGGAGATCTCCATTACTTCTGCTCAAGGAAACCAATAATGACTTAATCACATCAGGAAACTTCCCAGTGAGAAGGGCTGGGGTGAGGAGGGAGCAGTGTTAGAAGCAGATGCAGGAATGAGGCTATTGCACAGCAGCCAGAGCTATTTTTTTACTCTATCTGGAGAAGTTAATTCAAGAATCACACTTTATACTTTTTTTTT
>VZRQ01006819.1:536138-599468 GCA_013397975.1 Machaerirhynchus nigripectus
TTTTTTTTGGTGGGGGGCACTTACAGTATCAAAGAGCCCCTCAAATAACTCAACCTGTATCCCTCAGAATCAGGAAGAGATTTGATGCTCAAAGAGATTAACTCATGTGCTCAGTGCCCATAAGAAAAGTCTGTGGTAGAAACAGTTGTCAGATCCCCTGTAAAGCTGAGAAAGCAGGGGCTTAAAAACAAAACCATCCTCTCTCACGGGTATGAGATTTATCTTCCCTAAGTGCTCTTTATTCATTCACTCTCCCTCGTTCAGAATCCCACATAATATTGTCTGGCAGAAGTTCAGTATGTGCTATCTTACTGTCACTTGTAATTTTCTGGTTACGGCATAATCTTCCCTAGTTCCACAGCTGCCCATTCTGCAGTTTCTTAAATCTTCCCTTGAAACCAGCTGATGTTAGGAACAGACTATTGGACTATCTTTTCTGGTAGAGTATGAAAATTCTACCCCTGCTTTTAATAGCATAGCCACTTCCTGATGCTCTATCCAAAGAGATTTGGATTCATGTTAAATCCAAAATTACTAACGTTTGGAAACTGGACTGATCTAGTAAGCTGGATTTTGCAAGAGTAGGCTGGGTCTGACACTAGTTAACCAGTATTTTTGATAAAGAATTAAATGGTAACACGAGGCGTTCATATAGCAAAGTCCCAGAACTCAAAATGGCTTTGATAAATGAAAAAAAATTGCCCTAGAATAAACAGGGCAAGTGAAACACATAATGGGATATGTGGTTAAATGACAAAAAAATGCGAGTTGGACTGCAGGTCTACAGAAAAAGACAGTAAATCCCAATCAGAGCAAATGCAAACACACAAATAAGTATTTTAGGCATGTAAAGTAAATTTTCATCATTTTTCCTACTTTTGATGACTCATCTTAAATATTGTGGCGTGTTTTGCATGCTGCATCCTAGGAAAGGTATGGACTGCCTGAAGAGAGTGCTCAGGAAACCAACCTGAAAGCTCAGTAATTGGGGGAACACAACCTATGTGAGAAAAATGAGCACCCCTAGGATGTGTTTAAGAGGAGTCAACATTCCCAAGGTCCACCAAACCAGTCCTTCCTCTAACTCTTACTATTTTACTCTCTCTAATTAACAGCTGAGGATACTCTCTTCAGGCTTAAACATTGACTCCAAGACATTCCTCCCTAAATTCAATGTCCTATCTGGGTAGGGGGAAATCTTGTGTATCTTCTCTGGAAAGCATTTCAGAATGCTCAGAACATAAACTAAGAGGAAGAAAGACTTTCACTTACTTTACAGAATGAGGTCCATTACAATTCCCTCTCCTAGCAAATTTCAAGCTCCTTGCAGGAGTGAAACTTCTCTTCTGGCATTTGTCCATCTCCAATCATCCAAATGGCCTTCAAGTAGTTTAATTAACAAATAATGACACAGGATAGGTTTCACTTGTTTGACCACAGTATATTTTCTTTTTTACTTTTGGAAATTTTATGGTATTAATTTTTGATTTCCAAATGTAATAAATCCAGGGATATGAGTATTAGCATAAGCTTATGAGGCCTAACATTTTATTACTCACACAAAGCTCTTCTGGATGAGACTTCTAAAACAAATCCTGTTTTCTCCTAAGTTAAAGGGCTGGTAGAACACTGAGTGAGGCTGGAGATACCTGAGATATTGCTTCAATTTCTATAGCCTTGGAAACACTTCCTCCCCTGCCCCCTATGGAAAAGTGCGATTAAAAAAAGAGGCCTTGGCTGAGCTCAAAACAACCTCTGCAAACCTATAAATCTTTATTAAATTCTGTGTTAAAACTCAGCTGAGGAGGAGTGGAGACACACTTTGTTCTGAGGATGCTTTTGCTAGAAAGCACTCAGGGGCCTATAATAAGCACAGAGCTCATCTGTAGCTAATGATTTGGAGGAAGGACTCTCCCACATTGTGGGGTGGTAGTAAGGGCACTGTGCTGCAGCAGTAGCATTATACTTCATCTGCAACTTAGCCAAGGCTTGACATTTGATATGTGTGTAAAACACCACTTGCATATGGTGCTGTAGCTGAGGGCTCCCGGGCTGCACGGAGCCCACGGGATGCATCCATCTGGCCCGCAGCCTCGGCACTGAGGAATCGCAGCCATGTGGCAGCAGCGGCCGGGGCCAAAGAAAAGCTACGAGGCGATTTGGAGGGTCAGACACTTGAGACCTTGGGAAACTGCTGCCACCTTCATTTGTCCTATGACTAGTGTCAAACCTGAAGTCCCCACCGGCTGTTAGAAGGCAGGGTCTAGCCTGTGTTTGGTGATGGAGGAGATGGAGAAGCTGGCTGGGGAAGGGCACTGTGGACCTCTCCCTCCCTCTAGTGGCTTCCTTACAGATAGGAATCGCTCTGCATCTGCTACCTCTGTGCTAAGGCACCTGACCATCAGGTTCAAGAATTTCCAGGTTCAATATTGCATTTTTAAAATACAGGTCTAGGCTTAAATACTCACTGAGAAGTCCTCACAGTGTGGAGCTGTGCAGCTGTGGCCCTTGAGGGACATGGGATGTCCTGGGCAGCTTTAGTGTGAATCCCATATAATACACTGTGTCCTCTTAATCCTCCCTATTGACAAAAGAGCACTAGAGATCGCTAGCAGTTAGAGGTTCTTGGGCTTTTGGTTGTTGTGCCTAGTTTTATAAGATCAAGGGATCCGTACCATAAATCCTTGCTGACATATAACAGGGTTGTTAAACATACTACCAAAATCCATAAGTCACACCATTCCTATGATATATTTATTATAGAGACTAGGATATTTATGTTCTCAAGAGTTTCAGTCTTCACAAAAGAATGATGCAATCAAGGAAAAATAATACAGTGTAGAAACCCAGAGGGAGGGAGAGAGGGCTTCTCATGTGAGATGTTACAGGTTTGATTGACTTCACAGCTTGGTTTGTACTCGGCATCTGTCAAAGTATTTGCACTTGGCAAGTAAATTGTTCTTTCCTAGGGTTTTTTTTGTTGTTGCTGTTGTTTTTTTGTTTTTGTTTGCAAGGTCAGTGAATTCAATGAATTCTGGGGTTGGAAATACTAGAGAGAGAAGAAAGAATGTGAAGAGTTAAAAAAAAAGGAGATGGAAAAGGTGGGGAAGGATGGAAATGAGCTGAAATACCAGTTTCAAAAATTTTCAAACACTGTGCATCCCCATTCCTCTCCATCTGAGCAAGCCTGGTGAATGTGGGCACGCACAGGAGACAGCCAGAGCCAGCACTCAGGGTCACTGCATGAACAATGGGGTGGTATCTGCAGGATCTGCTCTTCCCACTAACAGGCAAATGTTCTATTCTCAAGGATTAAATTCTCCTGAGGCAGAAGTCAGCAAGACCTTGCTGAGTATTTTAGTGTACCGTATTTGCATCCTGCTGTTTGACCTCAAACAAATGTTGTGCTGCACTGATAAGTAAGTGTTCCCTCACTCAAATCACATGGCTGTGGGAAAAGAGGCCTGCCCAAGGAGGCTTTGGCTGGTCTCATGCCCCCAGCCAGCTGCACCTGCTTTCTGAAAGCAAAACTGGAACCTGCCACCTCCTGCTCTACCAACTTCTTTTCAACAGGAACCATTTATTCATTACAAAGCAACATATATAGAAATACGGCCCCTGCTTTACAGTGGTGACTGCAATGCTTCACCTGAATTGTTAGCATGCTGTGGGGGAAATGTGACAGATTCTGTGAGTCAGGCCCTCTAGACAAAAACTAAAAGTACCACTTTAAAAGTTATGTTCAATTCTAAATCTCTTTGAACATAAACTGAACCAATGAAGAAATGTAGCACTACAAAGAAAACAAAGTGCTGCAGTGTTTCAAGTACAGGAAAGTAAAAGCAGACAAACAGCTTGATTAAATCTGATAGACACCATTACTTTTGTTCCAGCAGCAAAAAGTACATTTCAGATGGTGCTTTCATCTCCCTTTTAGCTCCTAGTAAAGGTCCAAAAATAACCCCAAAGAGTGAGAAGCACAATGTGTTTTTCCTTCCTGCTTGGGTGGCTAGGCTGAATCACAGACCTACAGGACTGTCTTCCTTTGAGATGGAACGTGGTACTATTAGCCCTGCAGTACAGAAGGGAAATTGAGGCACACAGGAGGCCACATGGATGCCCCAACATTGCCACAAAAGCCTGGGGTGAAGCTCAAAAGCTGATTCTTTTGTGTTCTGGGCTCGTACCTCAGCCACTTCGCTCTCCTTCCAGCTTGACTGAATTACGTGTGCTACTGCCCATGCATCGCAGGCATGTTTTCAGGAAGCAAATATTTGTTTGTTCTACCCAAAGTAGGAAATGTGCTCATTGTTACCATATCTTAACTGACAGTCAGATGTGAATGGAAACTCAAGTTCCAACCTGGATAACTTCTTTGTTTGCTAAATTTTAGGAACACATTTTCCACTCCAAGTTACATGAAAGGATCTTAACCCTGATTTTTCACTATAAATGGCAGCTGCTATGAGATAGTTGGAGAATAGGAGGAAAAAATGTAGACTGATCCTTTCTTGATTTATTCTCCCATTATTCAGCATAAATGCTTACTCATTAAAAAAATTCTTTGGTAAAATAAAAACATACGAATTTCATGATATCAAAATGGATATCAGGTCAGTAATTTTTGCATTTGCATTTATTTTAATGTACTAATTGGCTGACAATAGACATCTGATTGTTTTCTCCATCTGTAAAATGTCATATAATACTAAAAAATAATGTTTGATAGTTATTGGAAATATTTCACAGTTAGTATTTGCATGCTGCTTTTATTTTGCTCTTCATTTCCCTTTAAAATGTAGAATTTAAAGTTGTTCTGTACTTCAAGATAAATTCAAAGAATTTGGAGTTCATCCTAAAGGCAAAATTCTCACAGAAATGCCCTGGATCAAAAAAGCTGATGTTTACTGTCATATTCAGGCACCCAAATTGTTCACTGTTCTGTTTCTGGAAGCTTTAAAGCCTTGTATTTATCCATAGGTCAGGCAGCTGCAAATCTGGACTGTGCCCATACTTAAATGTTTCTTTTTAAAGTAGAAGATGATTCAGACTTATTTGTTCTTGGCTGCTTATGAGCTCAGACTGCACTTGAGTCCAATTATATGCTAGGTCTTTGTGCCACTGACCTGCAATCTACAGGGAGCTGAACTGAGGGCATCTTGTCTGCCTCCCAAAAGGATTTTGGGATAATGATTTTGAATTTTAGTGTGACATGAAGCCAATGATTTAATCTTTGGTATATTTGATTTAAGGGCAATATTAGGCAGGAGTGGAGAGAGAACCCTGTTGTAAAGGTATTTTTAAGTATGAGGGGTTTAAGCCGATCACAGTGATTAGGATGTGCATCACGAAGTAGGTAGTGTGTGCATCTAACATTTCCCATGCAGTTCCACATCTCCTTTGGCTGGGAGGTTAATTATTCAACTTACTTATATAGGATTTATTAATGGAGATTATGGTGCTTCATTAATCAAAGATTCAGTATATACATTAATATAAGTTTAGAAGTTGTCAAAACAGTGCCTTTTAACACAGAAACTTTGGCAAAAGACATGAAAGTGGGCAAAAGAAAAAGAAAACATGGGCAAAGCGGAAAAGATGTGCTCTGCTCAATGAATCACGCTTTGTACGGAGTCTTCTCCACAGATAGCCATGAACTTCTTGGCTACATGCAGGAGAAGAAACTTCCTGGTGGCATGATCAGAGCCTTTTCTTTGACTTCTTTCTGTAGGGCTGTTGCAATTTGTGTAGTCTTTCCCAGTGTAGGGAGATGAGAACAGCAAGCAGGAACAGTCCAGGTTACACAATTTTTTGCCAGTTCCAGCAGACAGCATAGCCTGAGGGCAAGCAGGGAATGCACCTTGGCCTGTTACAGCCTTCCCTTAGCAGACTTGATTGTAATCAATCTTCTTGCTGTTAAGTCTCCCTCCTGGCAGGCTAGTCCCACCAGCTTCCTAAAATCTGTTCTGGCAATTTTACAAATCCTGGAGGCACGCAAAGTCACAATGTTACCAATGTCAACCTGAAGTGACTCAACATTTTGACTGTTTTTAAAAATGAAATAAAGTATTTCCTCTTTGTGTTGCTCAGCTTTCATATGTGGATGTCTGGAAAGCAAATGAAACATAAATGGTGCAAATATAGATTTCATTAAGAAACTCCTGAAAATGTGGAGCATCTGTTAGTTCAATAACTTACTTAAATTTATTTGAAACCATTTATCTTAGAATACTCTCTGAGTGGAAAAAAAAATAGGGAAAATTGCTCCTCTTTATTCTTCTTCAAGGTTAGTTGGTAAGGTGAAATGCACACGATATGAAACAATCAATGCTGCAGCACCGTCACAGTTATTAATGGGAAATAAATATGGATTACAGATGTGCTGTCTCACTGCAAAAGAAAGTGGGTGATTTATAAATTGGCAGTTATCACTTTGAAATACCAGTCCTCACAGAGCATCTGAACTGGATTTATTTTGAAGGAATGATCTGGAGCAGAAGGTTTTACAGCTTGCTGTTGTTCTTGAAAGCACTGAGACAAAACAGTGTATGCAATAAATCACATGCTGTATACCAAACATTGTTTACATGTTTTCAAGTGAGTTGCAAAACTAGTACAAAAGAGTCTAAATTCCCATTGGTTCTTGATAGAGATCCTTTAGGAATTATATTCTAGTTTCTCTTAGGGGGTATATTCATAAATCAAATTGTGGTTTAATCCCTACAGAGAAAGTATTTCTTCTAAAAACCTTGGCTATGTCTTTGTGTTTGAAGACAAATGTAATTGATTTTACAAGACTGATCTTTTGATCAGATTAGTTTATCGGATTAGGCTTTTATCATCACCAGGATTTATTTGTTTTCCATGCTGTATTTATTTAGAAATTGTATCAAAGGTTTTTGCACATTGTGTGATTGTCTCTTAAAAGATTAGAACTTCCAATCAGTTTTTTGGAAGGAAAATTCGCATACATCACATGAAGAGTTGATTAAGGTTCACTGAGAGTCAAATTCCATCATGCCTCTCATGGGAGGGCTGAAAGAGAGCAGTCTGTTCAAACTTCCAAGGAATAACCTGCATGGGAAGGCTGATATCTATGGCAATACCGAGGACCCCTGGAAAGGTGATTTAGAGCTGATGGCCTCGCCCAGGATGCTCCTCTCCAATAGCTACATTGTAGGCACAGTGACATTGTATGCACAATGGAGGCCAAAATCAATGATGAGGTGTGCACTGAGGCACCTTTAGCACCTTAGCTGGCTGCAGTAAGAAGTAACTTTAATTTCAACTTCGTGTATACAGATCCTGTGCTTTTTCCTTTTCTTCTGCCCGTAACTTGCATAAACCTTTGTATTCACAGTCAGCTTTGGATGTTGTGAATTTATACTTTCGTTTGGCTTTTACCTTAACCTGACTTGTAGTAAGAGTGGTTTGAAGGTAGCTGGCTTACATTAAAGCATTTTTCTTTGGCAACTCAGAAGTTGCCACAGTCAGAAGACTAGGGAACTAACATGAGTTGTATCCCCACTTTGTTCTGCTGTGCCTTAGCAGACACGTACAGACTGTTTAAGAGCTGGTGTTTTAGGGGTTGTAAAGGGAAGCACCTTTTGGTGACCAGCAACAACCAGGAGGACTCATCAGCACACAGCAAGTAAGGGGGAAGCTCCCAGAGGCCCTCTCCAGGCTTTGTAGCAATTCTATAAGTAATTCCCACTGCTGCTCATGTGGCTGTCTGTATGAGGAGAGCTGGCACTGGGAGCAATTAGCAGCACTACAGATCAGGGTACCTAGCAAGGTGCTCAGCACAACAGACACACACTGGCACATGCTCTGGAAAAATTTAGTAGAACGTTCTGGCTGACTTTCTAGATTTATGTTGGCTTGCTATAAAGAGCTTTTAACTGTTACTCAAGGAATTGGATGTTACGACAGTCTGACCCAGTGCACGTGGTAACGATGCAGCATCCATTTCAGAGGTTCTTGACATACTCTCTACTTGCACATCCAAGGGTTATGCTAGCCACTACTCCTTGAGTTATGTTACTAAATCAAATAGTTGGCAGTGAAACTCAGTATCCTCCCAGCTTGTGAAATTCGCATTTAGAAACTAGAGTGGCTAACCCCATGGCAATGCAAAGAATATTACATTTATCTTTGTTTTCTGTTTAAATGCAGATGAATCAATAGTGATGAGCTAGAAAATACCATTACCTCACCACTTCTTAGGCAAGTGAAAAACTCACTAAGCACTTAGTTTTTGTGAAACAGAACATGGAAAATATTTCCATTTTGGAAACAAAAATACTTTTATTGGTATAATCTAAATTATCCCAAATCATTTACAACCAACCCCGTGAGATAAAGACCACATCCTCTGCTCATAACATCACTTCTTGTTTCAGCATTCCATTTGGGCAGCTTCAGGGAGTCTAAACAAAAATGTACCCTTTGGTTTACAAAGAAATACTGGGAGCTGACCCTCGTATTAACATTGCTCTCTTGTTATTTCCAGCAGCTGTGTTATAGGAAACTTCAAAAATGGAAGGAGCTCCAGAAATGGAACTTTTCCTGATGTTTAACCTAAACCTCTCCTGACTCAGCTTCATGCTGTCTCCTCAAGTCCTGTCACTGGTCGTGAGAGTGAAGAGATCAGTACCTATCCCTACACTTCCCCTTGGGAGGATGTTGAGGACTGCAATGAAGTCTCCCCTCAGTCTCCTCCAGGCTGAACAAACCAAGTGATCTCAGCTTCTCCTCATATGGCTTCCCCTCAAGGCCCTTCGCCATCCTCATGGCCCTTCTTTGAATGCTCTCTAGTGGCTTAATGTCTTTTTTATATTGTTGTGCCCAAAACTTGACACAATACTCAAGGCGAGGCCACCCCAGCGCAGAGCAGAGCGGGACAATCCCCTCCCTTGCCCAGCTGGCGATGCTGTGCCTGATGCCCTCTAGGACAGGGTTGGCAGCCTCCTGGCTGCCAGGGCACTGCTGACTCATATTCAGCTTGCCATCGACCAGGACCCCCAGGTCTGTTTCTGTGGCACTGCTCGCCAGCCTCTTGTTCCCTGGTCTGTACATCCAAGATTGCCTCATCCCAGGTGCAGAATCCAGCACTTGCCCTTCTTAAGCTTCATACAGTTGGTGATTGCCCATCTCTATAATTTGTTAAGGTCTCTCTGCAGAGCCTCTGCCCTCGAGGGAGTAGACAGAGTTTAATAGATTTTGACACCAGAAAAGACCATTTTGGTCAAGAATTCTGATTTTATACACAGGAATGATACGATATTACCTTGTGGCTCCTGCATTAGGACTCTGGTTCTTGTCTGGTCCAGAGCATGCCTTCTAAAGTTGTAATTTCAGGACCTAAAGTGATGGAAAATTAGGTTGCTGCAGTTATATTAGCATCTATACAAGATCAAATATGCATCTAAAATAAAGATCCTTATACTGAAAAAGTCCGTAAAACCAGAATCTGTTACCTATGGGTATAATGAACTGAGTTCTTCATGCAAGTCATCCCACTGAAATTGCTGTGATCTCAAAGGGCAAAAAAGGGTGGTTCAGAAGGAATAAAAACACTAGTGTCTAGCCCAGAGTGAATCACAAACCTGCTTGTGTTCCTACTTAGCTATAGTCTCATAGACTATATAGAGTCTGAATACGTAGTCTCTGTAGTCTGTAGTCTAATATATAGTCTCTGTATATTGTGTACATATACAGAATATAGATTATACATATAGCCTATAGTAATAATATATACAGTCTACAGACTATATAGTCTCTGAATAGTCTCAGAGAAAATAAAACATCAGCAGCTAAGAAAGCAGAAAACTCTTCAGGCAGACTCCAAGCACCAACATGTTTGTACTGTTACTTGTATCGGGAGAAACCACCTTGCACTCAGAAATGTGTCAGGAAAACATTTCTTGAATAAAGAGTTTTCTAGGAGGAAAAACCGCCAAAACTTCAAATGTTACAACATTCCTTTTGTACTTTTCAAAGAAAAACATGCATTTTTTTCTATGTTTAAGTGTAAATTTATTGCGCTAAACATGATAAAAAAACATGATTAAAGCTACTCTAACAACTCAAGTTATTTTTATTTTGTTTTTCCTCACTGTTGTTAGGCAAGTATGTTCATTTATACAATACAGTTGCCATGTTCACCTTTGAATTAGAGAATTAAAAATATCTTAAAATACAAGAGGCTGATCAGGTGGAATCAGGTGGGATTTAGTCACATAAACCTTCATCTTTCAAAAGTAGAATTGTTTTTTTCTGTTATCAGCACCCATTAGAGAATGTATAACCATTTTCTCTCCAATCTAATTGCTGCTTTGCTAGAAGACTTCTGCCCAACAGTCATTAGGTAGATTTTTCTCTCAGTAAGTTGGGAAATATAAAGCAGAAATCAAACAAACAATTGAAAGTTCAAAGAATTTTTACCAGTAGGAAAAAGAGATGCATTGATTAATTCTTTCTTTAACAGTCCCATTATTTAACTTCCATTTGAAACTAAAAAGGGAGAAAAATATAAATGAAAGAAAAAAAGAAATCCATAAACTCTTTGTTTCCCCTGAAAGACACATCTCTTTCAAATCTTTCACATGCCATGTTTGAAGCAGGTTGCAGGCATCAAATCATGTTAAGCTTGACTTACTCTAATGCAACATGAAAGATACAGCCTGAAGTAATGCATTACAACGTGACTTGTCACATGTGGGAGTTTTAAAAAGAAAGCAATTTGCTGATAAAAACAACACAATTAAACAATGTCTGGTTTGAATAAAAATGCAATATTTTCATGGTGCGTCTCAGTTTGGGATTATAAGAGAAATTTTGGTCTGAGAAAAGGATTAGTTTCCTGTCTGCTGGGAAATGACTAAGGTAAGAAAAGAAGTGTTTGGCAGAGCAGCTGTCCTTGGCAAAGGCAGTGGTTTGAGGCAGGCATTGCACATGAAGGTATACTTCCACCACTGCGGTGGTCAACATTAGAAGAGAAAAGTTTGGGAAGTGTGCATGTAAGTACAGCATATAGCTCTGCCACTTGGGGTCGTTAGATACCTTGAGGCTCTTTATTCAAGACTCTCAGTGCTGTGCTGTAAGGCGTGTCAGGCAGGCATTGTTCTTGCAGTGATTTTGGTTATCTGCAGTTATTTTCCTTGTTTTCTGTTCCTGCCTTGCCTGTTGCAGGCACTTCTCTGTGACCACAGCAGGACAGGACTTGGGGATCCTCACAGAAACACACGCATGGTCAGCTGCATGTAGGGTGTGCTCCCTTTAACATGGATTTCGTCCCTCACTTATTCTGGTACTTTTCAAAAATACCCTTCTTTGAAGGAAGATGCTCCTTGTTTCCCAGTTGCATACAGCAGTAGGTCTCACCAAGCTAAGGCTGCTCGCACAAACAAGGTGTTGGTGACCATGGGAGTTCAGGCTTGTTGAAGTAAAACTTTACGTATTGCTCTTCCTGACAGTGCCAGCTGGTGACTCCAGCCTGCGCTGCTGTCACCTGCACCTAGAATAAATAAAGAAGGCATGGAGTAAAGCTGAGTGGGGTGTGCAGCTGCACAAATGCCATGTCATTTAATACAGGAGTTTAATGCAAACTGTTGTGATAACCCAGTACAAGGAAAACAAGCTGTACAAGAGGAGAAGAAAGGGCAAAGGGAAAGCAGACTGCATGGGAATGGAAGAGGAGAAGAAGCAGTGTTTATGGTTGGAAAAGGGATAGGGAGGGCAAGAGTTCAAGCAGCAAGTACAAACACCATTAAAATAAAGGGTAAAATCCTGTTTGCTTCCCCAGATGACAACAGCGATGATAAAATGATTCACAGCACCGTATTGCTGGGAGCCCCAGAAGGCTCTCTTTGTTCAAGGAGCAAGGGTCCCACATCACCTCTCTGAGGCAGCAGGGCCCCATGTCCAGGCACTGTGAGGTTGTGTTCCCAGAACACCACTGCAAAATACTAGGAAGCTGTTTAAACCAAAAGGATTCCTCTTCCACATTCTGAATTTAAGAAATCACAATGGAAAATTAAAGCATATGTTTTTAGCAAAGCAAACCAATGCCTTTTGTATAAAACCCGCCAAACCATCACACGTCTAGAAAGCCCTAACATGACTGACAGTGTACTTAAGAGAAGACAAGCTGGGAATAGAAAAGGTTAGACTTCAAGAACAACTTAACAAGCAGCAGAAAGACATTTGCATACGTAGTGTCTGAAATAAGAGTGAGGACGTGGAAGACAAGGGTCAGCAAGTACAGCCATGGTCACTGGCAAGCATGTCACAACATTTGGTCTCCTCTCTTTACAGCCCACAAAACACTTGTGTGTGCCCTATTACCAGCTCTTGGGCTGCAATAAGAGAGAAAATGTCCCAAGCATATCAGAAGATGAGAGCAGAAGATGGATAAAAATCATGACTAGTCTTGCAACTTGCCACAGCAGTTCAATCCTGCTGTTCTTAAGGCACAAGCTTCACTTGCAGTGGACATTGAGCTATTTGTCTCTGAGCCTCAGTCCTCTCTCTGCCTTTGTGCCTGTATAAGGGGAGAGGGAATCAGCTGTCATTTCAATGCTAAAGTCCTTGGGATGGCAATGAGATGGAAAGAGTCATGTGTATCTTTTTCTCCAAAGGTTATGTCCGTGATTCTTCATTTCATGGTGATGGCCAGGGGTTACAGAGAGTGTATATGTGCTTGTGCTCCAGTAACAGATTTTTTTCATTTAAAAACATACGACACGTGGATAAAATTCATCTCTTACGTAAAACTGCGTCACTTTAACGATGTATTTTCAGAGATGAATTTGTGTCTACTCATTTAAATGAGACCCAAGTGATTAGAAAGCCCTACATGCAACTTTAAACAAAAAATAAGAACTGGTAAATAAAAACATCTGGTAGGTGATTAAGTTCCACATATTGAGCTTTTATTAGGAATAGCTGATATAAGTCTAAGAGAGATCTTGTATGTAAGTGTTACTCAGTTACATATGGTTCCTGATCAAGAATGGTAAAGAAACATGGAGGGACAGCAAAGCTACTGTGAGACTTCTTTAACAGTGGGCTTGGAATGTGCTTCTTCTTCATTCCTCTTCTTTTGACTGTGATGTGACTGCAATTTTCAGGAAAAAAATTACAGTCAATTCCGTCCATGGTTTTACACTTGGTGCATTTAAATTAGACATCTATATTGTCTTTGTGTAAATGGGCTGGTAGGGAGAGGGGAGGAAAGATTTCAGACCATCCGGTTTTCATCGGAAGATCCCTGGGAAGATTTGGACACCTCTGACCTGCCACACTTCATCTGTGGTATGTGTCAACTTGAGAACTAAAGTTGTTCCCAATTAGAAGTGACTGTAAGTATGACAGCTTGCACGTAAGGGGTACTCTCCCAATAAAAACACTACTATGAACTGTTTGGTTCCATCAAAAGCACAAAAAAAGGAAATTTCCAGCTAAGCAAAAAACTCTTAGCAAGAGACTCGAGAGAAACTTTGTTATTCCTTTAATGTGAAGAAAGGCCGTGGACTACACCCAAAGGTGTGTTAAACTGCCAACACACTCAGTATGTCTGTGTTAATTTATACATCCTTACCTTAAAATACACTCTTGACATTCCTAATTGTGGAAATCATATATCTGTACAAACATGACCTACGTTATTAATGTTCTGCACACCATCAGAAAGTGGGAGGCATAAGCCCTGATGAAATGCAAGACAGCTGATGACCCAGGTCTCTGCTGGTTGAGCTGGTTGTGCACCACTTCTGTCAGTGAGAGCCAGTGAAGGGCTTTGTGTGCCTGTGCTGTGGCTGCATGAGGTTGAGAGAAGTTCAAGGCAACAGCATCACAAGGATGGATTTTTACAGTCCCAGACCTCCAGAAATGCCTGTCAGCAAGGACTAATGTCCTATGGGCCCTTCCCTTCTCCTTCTACCCTAGACAAGAGCATGAGGGATAGGGACGTGCTGTGGTTGCTTCTCCTGAGCTGCAGTCACAATACAACATTGGTGACACCACTGCTGAAGCCATGAAGATGCAGATGTCCACATGGACTACACAAAAGCTGAAGCAAGCATCATCCTGCTGCACTAGGAACCTTCACTGGAAACATTTCTGAGAGTGACATCTTATTTTTGGCAAAAGTGGATACAACTTCATTTCAGTGGGGCAGTCTAAGCCAGGGTAAAAGAAATGTTTTATACAATTTTTCTCCATTGTCTTTGTCTGGTAATGCTATCCCAAACTAACAGCTTCACTTGCATTGCACTTTCTCAAATGGGAGCCTGAAAGGCTTTTAGCTGTGCATGTTCTCAATTATTTTTATTTTTAGGCGTCTATCCTCCAAAGCCTTATTTAGGACAATAGTGACATTAATTATAACAGGACTGCCTCACTTGCATGAGTGAGAACTACTCAAAGCTTTATCAGATTGTGTCCAAGATCCAAAGTAGAGAAGACTGTGTAAGCCAAGAGTTTGTGGACTTTAACACTTTCCTCACTTTTAAGCAACTAAATCACACCATAAATAAAATAGACTAACGGGATAATTAAACAGCCTGAGTGTAGCAAGGGGGAATATTTCAATAACAAATATTGCTACCCATATACCTCAACAGAATGTGCTAAAGTAAACAAAATGATAGCATAATTATAGTCATTCCAGTTATGTTAATTAGGCTATGTACACGCTTCATTGATAAGCAACTGTGGTGCAAAGAAGTGCTGTAAGCCTGATATTTCCGTGGTTAGCAGCTTTGTTGTGCATATGCTGCTGTTATGATCTCAGTTGCATTAATGCAGAGCAAAAAAACCCCACAACCCAGACCTAAAAGTAATAGCAACAATAATGGTATGTGTCAGGGTAGGCTTAGTGCAAGGTTCAAGCTGAACAGCCCAGTGTGATGTTTCTCTTACTCTGAATTCAGGTTCCCAAAGAAGATTGCCAGCAAGATGTCCCAAGACAACATTCCAATAAATGCAAATACACAGCAAAATCCCAGTTAGTTGTGCTCCACAGAGGGAGCCCTTTACACCTGTGTTTTGCTGACTCTGTAGCTATAATTTCTCAACACCCTGCAAGGTGTTGTTTTGGATTGCAGCTGCCCAGAATTTAACATCACATCTTTTTTTTTATGGAAGTATCACTTTTTTTTGTGTGTGTAAGGGTTTTTTTTTTTCCCCTGAAGTGTAATTATTTCACAAAAACTGTTGTCAACTTCTTAAAATATTAACTTGTGTGAAAAAAAAAATAAATGGGAAGAAATATGGTTTTGCTAATTTTTGATGATTTTTTATGGAGAACCTAAAATGAAAAAAAAATTGAAAATTTTCAGAAACACAACAGAGAAGATAACACTGCATAAAACAAAATTTAAAAATAGGATCAACAATTTGGACAAAATGTTTTACAGCAGATAACGGGCTCATTTTTTACAACAAACAAAGAAATATTTAAGAATTTGCCTCTTGAAATACCCTGGGTTCTCTCTTTCAGTCTTAAACATGGCCTATGACACTTCAAGTCATTCTTTCTTTCTTTTTTATTTATTCAGTATTTCTCATTTTGAACACTTCTGATTGTTGAAAAAAACCCACCAACTTTGGTATTTTTACTAGTTTCCCTGTGTCATTAAACTTTTGCTACTGTTGTTTGGGCTGCTACTGCTGTAGTTTAGGTACATCTCTACCACTTTGTGAAAAGATCCCTGAATTAGCCCCATCCACACTGTGCCTATATTATGGCATCCCCAACGTTGTCCACAGTTTTGACAACACAATGCAGTGCTGGGCAATGGAGATACTCCTGCTTGCTCGGAGCTGGTCTCAGTCTTTCTCCTGCAGTGCCACTTTGCGCTGTTCAGGCATAACTTTAGTGGTCAGAATTAGGCCCAAAATTAGAAATAGAAATATCAGTGAAAAAGATAAGATCAGTGCAGGATCACATTAAAATACAAGCACTTCGATTGTGGCTGGAGAAGTCAAAAGATTCATTTTGAGTTGCAGTTTGAGCAAACCAGGTTATATTTTTACCTACATCAGGCAGCTACTCTCCCATCTCTATTCTTCTGGTAGGAGTCCAGACCTCTGTGTCTTGGCCTCTCAGATACTTTGTAGAGGATACTGCTGCTTGCCTCATTTCTAGTCTCAACACCAGCATTCAAAAACAAATCTCAAACGTTTAAAAATATATGAGATTTTTAAAAAAAAATCAAAAGTACACATACAAAAGTAATTATTCATGGTCCAGTCTTATTTTCTTCAGCTGCTGATGTGGCTATTAAATTTCAGAGTAATTGGTGTTTCATCATGGAGTAGCAGTAGCCCAAGTAAACCTCCTGGCTCACTCAGCCCTGATAGCCAGCTGTAGACTCAGTGTTGCACAGAAAAGTTTGTGGCACAGGAAACAAACATGACAAACCATCCCCAAAGGAAGACAGTTAAAGCAACATTCAGAAACATTTGTCTTGCTTTTGCAAGAATTGAATAAAAAGTTACAAGCCTGAAATAAAACATACTTTTGAAATCTAATTTTTTCCCCCACCCCTGCAGATTTACACTGCTCCTGATGGCTTGAAATAATCAAGTATTAAAGGCTCCTGTCTAAACATTTGATATGAAATACTATATAGGGATCACGCCAAACTCCTATATCAGTTTCTTTCACTTTGAAAAGTATTTAAAAAAAAATTCTGATCTAAACAATACCTCCAGAAATAATGAAATACCTTCTCCAAATTCTACAAAAAGTGACATTCAATCCTGCAAGACCTTCAGCTTTGCCTAAGATTTGCTGAATACAAAGAACAACTTTCAAGACAAACTCAGTAATGCCTTTCCCTGACTGTAGGACTGGAACTTAAATGTGCATGTGGAATTTTTCACAATATGTTGTGTTTGTGGTTTTAATTATCGTCATAAGCGCCACAGTTAATCTGTAGTTCAACATGTGAAAATGTTTATATAGTTTTATATGATGGCTTGGTAACACACAAACATTTAAGTTTAAAGGAACATTGCGGGTTGGGTCCTCATCACTTTATGAACCCTTACGTCAGCCATCTGGGGACCCTCCCCAGCTCTTTTGCCACCTGTGGCTCGGCCACCTAAGCTCTTTCTCCTTCTGACCTCACCTCACCTCCTCTAGCCAGCAAGAGAAAGAAATCCTTCTCTGTCCAAATGCAGAGGAGAAGCAAAGGTGAGAGATTCAGAGGATTTCTATGGTGCTGAATCCACTAGAAATCAATTTATAAGGAGTAATTCTGAAATGACCATGCTCTTGATCAATGGTTAAGTCTGGAGGTGGATTTTCCCCAGCACACAAACAGGACCTTGCTGGCAGGGGATCTTCCTCTTCCCACCTACTTATTCCAGCATGAGCATGATGCCTGGGGAGGGGCAGAAAAGGCATGGCAGAGAAGGATGCAGAAGGGTAGGAAAGGTCATCGAGTGTAGTCACTTCTTCACCAAGCCACCAGCCACACGTTGCACTGTGGTGCCAAGCACAGGATAACCTGGTCACCATCCCATGGGAATGCTCAAACGCCACGTTCTTTACCTCCAGCCAAAGGATGCTGACTCCGTCAGAGCATTCAGCTGTATGACAGGACATTTGAAAGCACAGATTATTACAAATGCAAATATTCTGAGTGATGGTACTGCAGTAGAGAGGATACTGAGGCACATCAGCAGGCTGTGCACTCAGAAGAGAGTTGGCTCCTATGGCTCCAAGAGCAGTGCTGTGACACTGTGACACCTCTGCGCTTTTGCCACTGGGACTGCCCCACAGATTAACCTGCAGGGCCAGATCTGACTTTTTCTCCTCTTCACCCGTCTTTTCAAGGAGGAAAACCCAATTGCTCACCCTGAACCTAAGAGGTCCATTCCCTGTCTGATGGGGAGGGGATCATTGACCTCTTCATAACTGCCACCAGAAACCAGAAATGTTAATAAAGAACAAATCTTCATAAAGTCTCTCAGGCAGTTCTCAGCAAAGCTACTGTGCTCAGAGCTTCTCATGTTGGACTCTTATGAGGAAAAAACACTGGTACTGACTTTCACCTTCTTTCTCAGACACTTCTTTCCTGCTGACAACAGACATGGTAGAATTACGAAGGGACTTGAATTATTTGGGCTGCACATTGCCAGTGGTCTTCTAGATAAACTGAAAATAAACTGTAAAGAAAAATTGTCACAGGGAAATGCTAAAGTAATACAGCTAATGAACACAACAAATAAGAGTGGCAGCTTTTTCCTTTAGCAAGGAGTTGTAAAAAGTTTTGGAACAATCAGCTACTTGTGCATGGTCAACCCAACTTTAGTACAGAGTTTAAAGGTAATGAAGTACATTTTTTGACCACAAAACAGGCTTGATGAAATCTTCATTCTTTCTTTGTAAAATTCTGTGCAAACCGTGTGAGAAGTATGCTGTGTATGGCAGTAGTAAACTATGACACACCAACAGAACTTGAAAAGCAGCCTCAGAATCTAGAAGGCCAAAATGCTGCCTTCTGTTTTATCACAAAGGCATTAACAAACTGCTTAATATCTCCATGTCCATTCCAGCAACTCTCTAAGGCTCAGATCACACATGACACTTTAAAAAGAGATTGTTCCCACTCAAAGGAGCTCTCCTAAAATGCAATTCATGCAGAGCCTGCAAAACCAAACCACTTCCCTGAGTATCACAAATCCTCCTAATAGCACTGATGTGATGAGGTAGGCAACATAGATCTAAATATTCATGGGAGTTTGTAGAGGGCACAGTTTCAACAGCGGTGAAGAAGCTTATTCTGTATATGCTTCAAATCAATACCAGTCTTCGGTGTGTGAAAACAGGAACATCTTCACTCACACCCAAACTACATAACACATCAAATTAATTTGCTTCCAGATAAATCATATCTTTCCAGATCTGTCTCTCATAATATTTTAGAAGTACTCCTTGGTGACAATGCAATAAATAAAGATTCTACACTCCTGTGCATTTGCGTGTGTGCTCAAAGCAAATGTATATTAGTTCCAGGAAAATATTTGACTCTCCTTATGCGTCCCTCCTGATTCCTTCATGGTTGATATGGACATATCAATGCTATTTCTTGGCATAGTTTATTCTAGGCTCCTCTTTCATTGCAGCCAACAGGATATTTATTGAGTAATTCACTGTAACAACAATGTCATTCTTATTATGAGTCTAAGGTGCTACACCTTTTTCATGTCTTTTTTTTTTTTTTGGCTAATAGATAGATAAATGAAATCATAATCCAACAGAGATTAATGTTATTTTTACCACAGAAGACATCCCTTTTATTCAGCAGTTTCACTTGGACTAGGACAAGCAATACATGGAAACCAGTGAGGGCAGCACAATACAAAGACTGACAACAAACCCAAGGGGAATTTTCTGGGACATTTTAAAGCTTCTAGATGCTCACAGTCATCTGCCAGAAATTATCACCCCACAGCAGAGATGGCAGAAGTGTGTGCCAGTGAGCACCCCCAAGCACCTCCCTCAGCCACAAAACAGTCCCCTTTGCTGGCCAGCTGCAAGAACCTTGGCCCTGAGGCTCAGGCACGTGTTCCCTCCCACTGTACCACAGCAGCCCTGGCAGAAGAGGACTGGAATGGGGGAACAGGGGAGATTTTTAAACCAGCATAGCAGCCTTCTGCTCATGTGGACCAGCACATATTCATCGTTGCACCCAGGGAACAGGGGCAGCTGGAGGAACAGAAACTCAGCAGGGGGGCAGGTAAAGGTAATTACCTTCTAGGCTTCCCAGCAAGATTCAGCAGAAGACTTGGATGATAATGCTTGGAGACATTTGATACAATGTCTGTGACTGTTTTCTTAGGGATCAGCTCTGGACCCCAAGTACTATGTGGCTCTAAGGAGTGCTACAGTGACTATGTATAGAGCTGAGAGAATTATTCACATCCTGATGTGGCTGGCAAATACCCAGCCATTCCAGCCTTCCCTTTCAAATCAGTACAAGTGTGGGATGTTTCACCTGTTAAAGTTACGGCAACGGCTTCAGTGATATGCACAGGTCTGGCTGCACTGTTGAGTCTGGATATGCCATCATCAGGGATCTCACATTATTTCTTCCTCAGCACTTTCTATGTCAGACAATTGCTTGGAATATAACTATTTCTTGCAAAGAATCTCCCAGTAGGAAAGTTGCCCAGCCACTGGAGGTACTGAAGGAGAGACAATGAGAGGATGTAGCTCATCCTGACAAAGAATCATCCTGACACTTTGAAAAAAACATAGCGCATTGTTGTAAATGTGTTGGGGAACAACAGAGTGAGTGATTCATGTTGAGTCATTTCTTGTTGCCTCTTTAGGAGAGGAAGGCAAAATGTTTTCTTGTTTGCTGAGCCTAGCTAGATTAAACAGGTCAGTTATGGCAGCACCATCTTGTGGTTCCCAGTTAATACAGCCTGACCCGGGGCAGCCATTAGTTGACAATTTATATTTGTACACTAAAAGTTACAATACCATTTAACTGCAGTTCTTTCCAATTTGTTAGATTTCAGGTCTTGTTCAAAATAAATCAATCTGTAGTATGCAAACTCTGTAAATTCAGGAGGCATTGGTTCAAGACAGAGTGAAATATGGAGAGTCTCATTTTTGGCCAGAAATCCAAATGTCTTCTAAGAAGGCCTGATTTACTGCCTGCTGTGCAAGTGTTACAGAGAATTTTACTCTGAGTAAAGAGAAATTAAAGGATATTAGTGCTGTCAGAAGACAGAGAGTGAGAATAGATGGCAAACTTCTAAATGGGCTGACAAAGACCTGGATTTCTTCTACTTTTGAGCAGATGTGGGGACAAAACATGATCAGTACCATTCCAGTTAAAAAGTCCTGACTGTGTGAAGGGCTGTTTAATATACCTTTGCCCTTGCAAGTATTTATAGTATTTCTGATGTTCAATTAACACAAGTTTTCACCAGCCACTTCCAGATAGATTTAAATTTCAGAGCACAAACAAATAACTTATTATAGAAGTAAACTTTTAACTGCATGCTGCAGAAAAAGCAGAAAAATGTTTCTGCTATCAAAGCTCATGTAAGAATTCTTCATGGGCAAGCTTACAAGGAGTATACCATCTCTTGAAACAACCTGAAACAGATGCTGAACTACTTGAGGCTTAGTTCCTTGAGGCAATTTTTGTACTGTAAAGTAGCACAACCAGATGTTGCTACCTGGAAGGCCTTCAACATCCATTGTACTTAACATAATGGGGAGATGACCAAACAGTATTCAGAGCTGAAGACTAAATGCAGCAGAAAACATAATTCACCGTTAGTTCAGCATGGTCTTCTCTGCAGAATCAGTAATGTTTGGGAGCTGGCCGTTAATACATGTGTGATTGATATGGCTGAAAAATAAAGCGTGGCTCCATAATGCTCCATAATCAGAAAGGAAAATACTGGAGCAGAACTCTTCACTGGGAAAAGTGTTAAGCCTAAGTGCTGGAGAACTGTGAGCTCCAAAGTTATTCCTCCTGCACTGATACTGTAGTGTCATTGTCCAAGAACATTTTCACTCCCTTCTAAGACAAGGATGTACGATTCTCCATCATGTTCCAAAAAGGGCACATCTATACATACTGCTTTCGCTGCTTCACTTTTGGGTTTTTCTCAGTTGCATTTCCCAATAACTGATGTGAAAGAGGGTCTATTCACCCCAATTCCACTCAGAGTCTGATGAAAATTCACAACAGCATGCTTCTTTCACAGACAAAACTTCAGTATTTAAAGGAACTGCAGAAAAATGAGATTTCCTGTGAAAAATTCTCCTCTTGGAATTTCATCTCCAATCTAATTCTTAGATTATTCTTATTTCAAGTAATAGCGAATCATGGAAAATTATAGTTTCATTGTACAAATCACTGACTTGAAATTATTCCAAAAGCAGCCCTAGATGCTCTTCTATCATCTCAATACAAATCAGAAAAAAAAAATACGGAAGGGGCACAAAAAGAAGTTTCAGTATTCTAAAATCTTATTAAAGAAAATAGATGGTCCATTTATTTCTCTCCTTGCCGACTGAAGTTCAGGGGTTAGCTCTATTCATATACCACCTATTCAATTTGATTTTATTTTAATTTAAAGAAAAATTGAAACGCATTCATTTTTTTCTAAGCCAACCACATCAGGAGAGTTTGTCAGACTTTCCAAGAAGTATCTACTTTTTAAAACCCACACACGCTTCAAGATTGCAGGACCTCAGAAGAAACCCACTGCTAATGAGTTGCCTATTGTAAGGACACCAAGGTTATTTGTTTGTCTGAACAGTGAAGTATAACCTCATTCCCACATAAAACAGTAGAGTGCACGGCGTTGTACCTCCTTGCATATCACAGCAAATCTCTGCACTGGTCATTTCCTCAGAACTTATATTTTCTAAACTGTAAAAAATGCTCCCAAATCAAACTCATGCCAAAGGCTCAGAACTGAGGTGCAGTAATACAGCAGAAATCAGGGTTAATATTAGAGGAGCATATACCACCTTAACTGTAGCAGTGTTTAATAAATGACACTTCTAAAATACAGCAACTGAATTCTACCGGTGTTATTAGTAAGCTGTCTCCTGTACTGAAGGAATGAACAAGGACAATATTGTTACTTATAATTCAGAGCTAGCTTGTATGAAAAAGACATGTGGCATCAGGAAAATGTAATTAATTTGGTGGTGTAAGCCTTCATAAATTATCAAGTATTCCCAATAGCAGTCCTGCAAAACTTACAGAGAACATGAGCTGCCTTTAAATTACTTAGTTTGCTTGCTACCAGAATTCTTTTAAGGTGGTTAGATACTGACACAGTATTAAAAATGCTCAAACTATTGCAATGGCTGACATATTGAGCCACCTTTAATTAAGACCATAATGTTCCTTTGGGCCATACCTAAGACAGTAATCTGTGTCCAGAGGCTGTCACTCTCTTCTCTAATGGACTACAGCACACAAAAATTAATTATAGGGGAAAGGTTGCTGCTCCAACTGGGACTGGAGAGTCGAAGGCAAACGTTTTGCTGTTGATCAAAATGAGTGGCTCCTTTTGCAACAGCTAATACAGTTTCTGTCACATAGCACTTAACCCTCTCTTCCAGCATTAATATGAGCAAATTTGTTGCCCAAGGGGAAATTTTTACATTTTTATGTATTCATTCATTTGTTCATTATGATGCCATCACAACTTTGCCTGTCCAAAAATCAGGAACAAAACTTAATTTGAAAAATTAAAAACATCAGAGCTCCCAGACACAAGATTCTTGTAAGCCTATGTCAATAGAAACAGACTACAGCTAAAGAAAGATTTCAAAGTATTTTTAACTCTTAGTTGTTTAAATTTTCAAACATATTATTTTAGAATCTGATAATGTTTCTTGTGCTTGCTTTCAACAAATATTAAATGGTAAATAATTTTATAGGAGGGGTTGCTTGCAGACACAGTAGGTTTTAAGCAAACAATATAAAGTATTAGTTAAAAGAGAATTTCAAATCATAGACAGCACTGCCCATTGCCCAAGAATGTTAACTTTTTGACTCTCTGAACCAGAGAAAGCAAAGCCGCAGGAAGCAGAAAGAAAAACATTCCCCGACAAAGATACCTTCATGGTAAACTCCAGTTACTTGTGTTTATCAAAGAATCCTCTTGTGTTGTGAGCTAACCACAAAGATTCCATAACTCACCATCAAACTCACCAAAATATTCTGCTGGGTTAAAACACATCTGCACAGTGTTGACACTGTGTTTGTTCCTGCCTACAAGAGGAATGAGGGAGAGGGAAATGTGAGTTATTGCAAATATTTAAGCTGAAGCAAGGGGCTAGAGATGGAGGAGGAAAAGGCATAACCTAAGCAGTAAGCTTGAAGACAAATTGCTGACTAAAAGGAGGAGACAGCAATGATTGTCTTGACACAGGATAGCCCATGCAATTTTTCAACAGATGATCATCAAAATTCAGAGCAGCAACTGCCAGAACGTATCTGCAGGCCCCCTCCTCCAGCCTCAGGATACAGGCAGCTCCCATGAACCTCAGGGGAAATCTTTCAAGCACCAGTGTTCCGTATTTCAGTAACACCTGAGATGATTAAATGAACAATGAAACTCAGCTGTAAATTTGCAGCAAGGTTGCAGTCTGCAATCTGAATAGTATTAAGAGGAATGAAATAAAAATGAAATCAATGCTCATAGGATAATGTAAATCAGATGCAAATAAGCTTCCATTTTATTTGTCTTTTCTTTGTTTCTTTCTAATAGTGGCATATTTAGCTCATGAAGTGCTCAACATTTATTCTAAAACCCAGAAACTCTATTATTTCAGGAGATTTCTTGGGGGATAAGAACATAGTAAGTTCCCATTCCCATGAATAAAATGAACCCATATCTTTGCCTGTGAATAAGCTCAACATGCAAGTCAGAATCAAATATATGAATATGAAGTGATAAAAATACAATTCTTATTGCCAAAAAATCACAGAAGCAGGCATTTGTCTCTCAGGGCCTTCTTCACAAAAGCAATGCCAGCGTGGGCAGCGTGGTAGCGTGCTGTAACACCCTTTTTTACAAGGTCTTTGCCTGTTATTTCCAGCTCACACAAACACAGATGTGTCATATATGTGTCAGTGTTACATGCAACATGTATCCTCATTTTGTCTGATCAAAGTGTCTGAAAAGGTATCCTAATCATTATCCTTTAAAGAACAATCTGAACGTGCAGCGTGGGTCTCTAGGATCTTAAGGGTGCAGGTTTCAGGTCTGGTTCTGCCATCAAACTGTGGTACTGATTTAGTCAGATTCCTCAGTGTCAATAAACCAGCTTCCTACTCCGCTGTATGGAAATATTCCACAGTTCTTTTTTTTTCTGAGCTGCAGTATAATTTGCCTCTCTAACACAAGCCCAGCCCTCATGAAAGCTACCTGTTCATCAACCCAGATATCTGACCTGTAACCCTGAACATAATGGCTAGCAAAAAAATCAAAGTCAAAGATCAAAATACCTACAGAATTTCCTAATGTCTCTGTAGCATCATGTAAGTACTTCAGTCCTAGTAAAACTGTTTTGAAGCTAGCACTCAATTTTCAACCTGCTCCAGGCCAGCCTGACACAAACCACTGTCAGAAAGCCAGAAACTGGCTGGGAAGTGTTGATGAGAGTTTGTGTTTTGGTAGATCTACTACTACAGCAGAAGCAGTCTTTCTTGTATTTCCTTAATTTCCAAAATTAACCCCTCATTTGATTGATCTGAAAGCTATAATCAATAGCTGAAGAAATCAGCATTCAGCAAGATTGCTCGACATTTCTGTTTGTTTTCAGTGTCTGAGTAACAGACAAGGTTACACAGACAGTCATTCAAGTCCGTCATCGCTCCTGGCTGGTGGCATAGGCAGACACAACTGTGGAGCAAACACTGCAGCTCTGTCTCAAAAATTCACTTTTTAATCCCAGTATTAAAACTTTCTTGGTAAGGTGTAATCTGTTCTAGGACAAACACAAAAGCAGGCCCTTGGTCTACACGGTGGTTTTTTTTACATTCAAATAGCCTGAGAAGTTTGAGGCCAACACAAATGTTTTAAGAATGCCCTGAAAACCTCTCATGGAGCTTGTCAGATCAATATCAATAACCAGCAGGAAAGATGTTTGAACTGAGAAAACTGGAAGCAAATCTGTTATGATACTGCTTTAGTCTTTGAAGCAAAGTGTACAGCCAAGCTGGAAGCCAGGAGAGAGAACAGAAACTTCAAAGAAGTTCAAAGGAACTTCTCTTTCTTTTCACTACAACTCTTTGCTCAGCTACGTGTTTCTGCCAGAACAGATTGTTCTGATACCTTGAAATATACAATGGCATCATCATATGCAGAACTGGCCTCTGTCAACTGTACACACCAATAAGTACCAAAATAAACCAAAAATCTCAGAAAATAAATGAGATCCATCCATCTGCAGTCTTCCAGTCTTCTTAGTAGGCTGTCAGAAAAAATAATCCCAGGCACAAAAAATACTTCCAGACTTCTCCATATCAAATCTTTTGGGATTTGTATCTTCATCTATTGTCCCCAGTTGAGGAAATAAGGTAATGAATGGAAAAGACCACCAATCTATTTCATTAATGTCCCATGTGTATGAATACACTTTAAAATTGCTTTGTTCCTGGAGCCAAATAGCTGAAAATCCTGCTTTGGTTAATCTTTGCCTAAAGGATTGCTCAAAGGCATCCTTTTTGATTAGCCCTCAGTATGGGAGAACAGCAAGGTGAAGTGTGAGCAGAGCCACTGAGAAAGAGCGTGGGCAACAGCAGCCCAGGTAGCTGGCATCAGCAGGGGGGCATGCCTGCTGCCCAGCCCTCGGGGACACTGCATGGCTGAAGAGCTTTGGTCAGGAGCAGAAATAGATCAGCTCGGGCCAACCCTACTGGACTGCCAGGAACGCTGAAGCAGCAAGCAGGCAGCTCCTCCTGCTGGGTTGTTCCCTGTGCAGAACTGCTTTTCTTTGTGCCACAGGTACATCCTACTTTTCCAAAACCTTTGCATCACCTGATCCTCTCATTTTCCCAATTCTTCCTCCAGAGTTTTTCACTTTTATTGAGTTATTCAAACAGCAAGGATGAAAGGGCTCTTTCAAAACTCAGAAGGTTGCTGCGAGATTTAATGCAGGCACAGAGTTTGGGCTGTTCTAGATAGTGAAGTTAGAGTGGAAGAGGGATCTACCACCCATTATCACTAACATCCTATTTCTTTGTTATTATCACTTAATTATCTTGTCCTGTTTATTTAAACAACAAGGCAATTAAGAGGCATTGTCAATGGAACAGAACCCTGGCACAGGCGAATGGCCTCTGCTGTGAGATAAATGCCAAGATATTTAACAGGCAGCAGCATAACAGAAGAGAGATTGTTTCCAAAGCGCTGGGCAGTGACTGCTGTAAAATGTGTGCCATTGCTACAGCAGGATACCTTACAGTCCTCCTAATAGTCATTAATTGTCTACTGCTTCGTACTTTCTCCAGACATGGCTGTACCTTATGAATATACCTAAAATACTCTGCTGTACTTTGGCATTACCAAAAGAATGCTGTAAATACCAAACACCACAAACCAGAAAGAACTCAGAAAATAACAACTGGAAGTAGCAGTGACTTACAAGAAGTAGCTAAAAATAATTTCATTAGGAGATTACTTATGGCACCCATGGGACGGAGTAAAGATATTTTTCTATCTCATCAGACCAACAATTCATCTAATCCAGTGGCTGTTCTCTGACAGCATCAAACAGCAAACTGTTAAAGGTGCATAAGATCTTTGCACCAGGTAATGATAGAACGATATGCCTGTAGGAGAAGTTTCTGCCCAAGATGTGGAACTAGTAGTGTTTTCCATCCTGAAGTAGCAAGAATGATTTGTCATTTCATTGTTTATTCTAGTGTAATCATGCTAACCACTTGCATAGCTTAATGTTTTTTGACTACTTTTCATTTTGTCTAGATTTGCATCAAATAACAGTGGAAATTTGCACCTAGTAGACGTGAAAGGAGAACTAACCATCTTTGATAAGCACAGAATGCTTATGGGAGAGGAGCTGGTAGGAGTGAAGACACTTTGAATGGGCTGATGAGAAGGAAAGGAGTAGGCCTGAAGTTTGAGGAACTTTGGGAGAGAAGCAGTTGGGAGCAGGTGGGATGAGCATCCCATGGGGGAGCATTTCAGATAACACACACTGAAGCCTACCATCCACCCTTGCACCAGCCTCACTGTCTGCTTTGAAAGATGGTCTTTGCAGGAAGGGGTTTTCACTAGTCTAGTGGAATAATGCATATCTGTGGCAATGATTGACAAGAACAGCCTGAAATTTCCTTTTCCAGTTGTTCTTAAGAGTACAAAGTTCATGTTTTGGGTTTATGTTCATTTCTGTATCACCACTTTAATACAACAGAAATAATAGCAGACTATTCTGTGGGTTAGTGCTTTAAAAATTAATGTATTTATTTATTGATATTTTTAAGTGCTTACTTTCTTCTTGTTGCTCTCCGGGGCCAAAGGCCCATCTCTGGCAGAAACACAGCATTTAGGAGGCCAGTTTTGAGCTTAGAAAATACAATTGCAGAAAGGGTGTACATTTGGGATAGAAACAGAGAAGAAGAAATGGAGTGGAGGGATGGAAGGAACTGGGAGCTACCAACAAAGAAGCATAGTTGGTTCCTTAATACTCTTTTGATATTCTACCTGTAGTTGTATATTTTCTTCTTTTTTCACCACCTTTTCTCAGTGATTCCAAACACTGGGGAAATACTGGTGCTGATATTGCATAGGTTATTATGACAAATGCCACCACCACTTCTTCCTGGTCTCTCAGCTGAGCGAGCCCCACTGCTTGATTATCTACAGATCATGTCCGACTACAATTATCATTACTTATTAAATCAAGTTTGACTCAGAAAAATAATTAAATGTTTAAATTAAGGCACTCTACTTTGTCACACACTTGGGTCTGCTGGCAAGTATATGGAACAGTTGTTAATATTGAAAATGAGATGAAAGATGTTCTAAATTTATCTCCCCAACATTTCCATTCAGCATAATAATGGATGTTTGACAGTAATGCATTGTTGTTCAGCCAGTGAGAATCATTTCTGAAATGAAGTGATCACGCACCTTTGAAAGTAGTCTCACAGAAACCTGGAATCATTCCGGGTGGAATAGATAAATTTTCATTCACCTGGGAGTTGTATTTTAGCTGCCTTATGGCTCAAATAAAATTGAACAATTTTCAAATGAATATAAAAATCATACCTAAAGACTTCAAATGCAAAGTATACATGTATTTTCCAGCATCCGTATATAAATTAATATGTACCATCTGGGTTACATCTGGTGATATTAAAGTGTTGTCTCATGAGCAGAATAGGTGTGAGAACCATGAAGCAAAGCTGAGCAGTTCTGGCGCTTACTGCAAAGGAGACAACATTCATCTATAACTCCAAAAGTACACTGCCTTGTCCCTTCACTGCTGCTGCTTTTAAATCTCTGTCTCCCTGCTTTTCTCCCATATTTTTTCCTTTTCTTCATTTTATTTTTCGTAAGGATGTCCAACAGCATCCATGAGGCAGGCTGCCGTTTCCTCTAGGTCCTGGGTTCAGCTTTTGCAGCAGGCCCTCAGTCAGGGCAGCAGTCATGCTGTAAGTGAAATCCACGGGTCTTCCATTTTCCTTGGTGCTCCCACAACGAGCCTCATCCTCTTCTCACCATTCTCTGAAAATTCTGCTCAGAAAAGCATACACCTTTCATTCCTCTGGTTGTCTTCAGTTTCTCAGTAAACCTTTTCAGTGGCTTGACTTCCTGTATTCCATCCTTTTCTTTAAAGACTGCTACCCATATGGACCTCTCCTCACCTTCACCTCCCTCTCTTTTGCCTCAAATTACCCATCTTCCCCAAACCATATGTGAAGCTGCTTCATTTCTTTCCCAGGTCTATCTGGACCCTTAATCACGAGGGCTCTGAAGGTTGACAATGAGCAGTTGTTTGGCAATTTTGGTTGTCTCCTAAAGCACAAAGCACCCCAAAATTCTCTGGCCCCTCATAATGCTAAGAAATCTCCAGGAATTTAAGGCTGTACTATGAATTCAGCACACGTTCTATAATCACAAACTAAAAACTGAAGATGAAGTAAAACAAGTGTTCATTACTGATTGTAAGAGTAATCTACATATGACCTCAGATGAGACTGTCCAGAGTGTAGAAAGTGCAAGATGAAAACATGGAAAGATGAAAGGATTACCTGATGTCTTGCTACAGACCTCAGATCCTGAGGGATGGTGGACTGTACTACCTCTCAGAAGTCACTTCTGCAGTTGAAAGAGAAAAATTTTTATTATCCTTACACATAGCTATTTTTTTGTTTTCAGAGAGAAGTCAGATGAGGTGTAATTTGCTAACACTGATCTTCCCATGAAGCAAAGAAGTGGATTAGATAGCCTTGCCTGCTTCTTTTCAGAACTATTTTCTTTGCTTCTGTGGGCTACACAATCACACTGTGAGAATGGCCTTTTGCCATGTGCTACAGACAAACCCAACCCGTTCAAGGACTTGCACATTTCAGAAGAAATGCAATTAAAAGTTCTATGCAGAAATAAAACCTTAGCCACCCTGTATTGAGAAAAGTGCAGGAGAAGATGCCCAACTTCTGATTTACCATGTGTGAAATTAAAGTATTTCAGCACAAGTCCTCATACAAGCAAGGGAGAACAGCACACAATTACTCACCTGAAGAGATTAATGTCTTTCTGCACATAAACAAAAATTATGTCTGTTCCTCTGGCTTTTCATGTAGGATATGTTCATCTGTAGGGTCTGCTCTCACTGATGTATCTTCAGGTTCCACGTGCAAGAATTTCAACATGTAAAATATGTGCCTAGAAATGTGGAGATAAAGCCTCTTTTAGCTCTGACTCACCAGACACTAAGTTATAGACAAGTCTGGCATGTGTCTCTCCCTTTTCAATGCATGTAGCAGGCCCTGGGCTTTCCTAACATGCTGAAGCTTGGGAGATCCTGTTTGCTTTCTTTAGGTCCTCTCCAGGGAGTAAAACCTAGAGAGGGAAACTGTTCATTTTTAACAGCTCAAGGTATTATGCTCTTTAACTTGATTAAGCAAATGAGCACATTTTAACCTTCAGAAGTAGATTTTCAGACTGGCACCAACTGCCTTGAATTATGTCAAAAGGTAGATATCTCTGAAGGTTTCTCAACAAAAAGCATCATATAAAGACACAGTGACAGCCCAAATTACTTCCCAACACACCTAAATGAATCAGATAGAAAGAAGAATATTTTCACTGCATTTTATGTGCAAGAGACTGAGGCTTGTAGTTGAACAAAGAGACTCATCATTGTTATGGACCAAGGACTGGCCCCAGTGCCTCTGCTGCTGTTCTCAGCCCAGAGCTGGCATCTTCTTTTCACACAAAATAAGTTATCTTGAATTCAGGCTCATTGCAGCAGAGAGGGATGAAATTAAAGGTGTTTCTTTCACTTGGACAAACTATGGTACAGGTGGAAAAGTTACAAAATTTTTTATTTTACTTTTAAATGAAGCGTTAAAAAATCTGCCAGGCAGAATATTTTTTCAGCTTTCTTTCCTAACCCTAGAGTGGCTGTAAAACCTCAGCAGTTAAAAATGTTTTTTCTGGCTCCAAGTCTAATGCATCCATAAAAATTACATTTTAAATAAAGAAAACATCTTTTGTTCCAGCTCCAGAGTGGCTCTAAGACATTACATATTTTCTAAAAATGCATTTAATTCTCATTTTAAAAATTCTTCAATACACCGTGACTGAATAATTTGTTGAAAACTCTATATATGTTCTAATCTTCAATTTATCAACCTTAAAACAGCATTTTGGGATCTGGTAGAAGAAAAGCCTTAGATTAAAAACCTTTCATATTCTCCCCTGACCACATTTAGTTCATGGCCTGTCTGGGGGTGTCTGGGGCTGGATTTTGTGTTCTGTGAGAAGCAGAGCTCCTCTTGTTTTTAAGTCGAGTCCAGATATTTTTCAGACAGCCTGGAAAGGTTTGAGACCTCAAGACTAAGAGAAATGTCACCAAACACTTCTGCCTCTTTGACTAAAGCTGTGATTGTCCTTCTCTGAGCAGAAGGGAGGGTCTCATGAGACATGTGGCTCTTTCAGAAAGGATCCATCCTAAGAAATGAACTGCATGATTTCCATTGTTCCTTCCAAGCTCCAGTAAAGGCTCCCTCTTCAATCTTGAGGAAGTCACTTAACAATTTTCATTTCATTTCATTCTTTGCAGAATGGGAAAACTAATTTTTACTGGCCTTAAGGCATACCGTGCAGAGAGATCAATTCTCATGCTTTCAGCAGGCAGCATTTTGCAAATGCCTGTTTTAATGGAGCTGTTCTGAGTGAGGATGGGGAGGAGAACGGATGCTCAGATTGCCCATGAGGACAAGTTGTCAGGGTTTGCAGTGCACAGAGCCTGTGCCCTCTCTCCCTTCTGGTCCCTGAGCTTTACTGTATCTCACCGGAGGCAAGGGACAAAGATGAAATTAGGGGTTAGAGGGGAAGGGCTCCCTCCAAGGATGGATATGACTGTATAAAGCTGTTTTCTGCTTTGTTCTCCATTCCTAACTCTTCTATGAGCCTCCAAAACATATTCCCTGAGAGATTACATACAGTATGGATTATTTTTCCCTTGTTGTCCCTCCTTGTTCTGACCAAAATGTTCTTCTGTAAAATTCTCCCTGAAAACATCGGGGTGGAGTAGGGTCTTGCCTATCACTCACAATTATGTATGACAAGGTAACTGTCACCCTACTCTTCACTCCTCAGACAAGATACATCCCAGCCAGCACAGGCTCTGGTACATATCAGGTTAATATGGAGCTTTGAAACAAAAATTTGGGAAGGGAGTGATGAGCAGAGTCACTCAAAAGAGTACAAGAAATCATCTGGATATCTTCAGTTTCAACCAGCCCCTTCCCACTGAAGCTGACTGAGAGTATTTTGCCTCCGTGGAGTGCGGGTTCCAGCTCCAACTTACCTTCCTGACTCATGCCAGAAGTCAGTGAGAGCTGTGGGATAAAAACTGCTGCCTCACAAGAGGTAGATCCATCACTAGGTCCTGTGAGCTCAGAGCACAGCAAAACTGTGCCCAGGCAGCCTCTGCCTCTCCACGACGAAGACACAGGGCACACAGGGCCAGCAGTGCCCTGCTTTCAAAGGTACAGTTGCTGCCCACCACTCACAGAGCTTAGCCAGGTCCCTGCTGTTGGAGCTCTTCTGGGGACTCCTGGAGATGGTCTGCAGTTGTATGCAAAACTTCTTAATAAGCCTTTTTAAATATTGAAAATAAAAAGCTGCCAGAAAGAGCAAGTGGACTGCAGTCAACTACAACTGGAATACAGTGAAAGGTATACATCTTCTTTATTTTTTTATATAAAGTGATTTTAATTTAATGCCTGGAAGAGCCTGCTGCTGTCTTCTAGGATTCTCAGTTCTGCTTAATATGAAGTGTTATAAACATGGTTAGGCAGAATCTGTTTACGTTGGAAGTCTAAGGGAATAAAAATATTTTCACAGGTTTGTTAAAAAAATGCCATGGTCAGCTCTGTCTTATTCTAAAGAGCACTGATCTTAGGGATGGACATAAAAGCCACAGTCTCTTTAGCAGAGAGGAGCTGGAATACTTATTTCTTCCCTGAGCAAAGGACTGTCACATTCTGTCTAAAATAATGAGCATTGTTTATTCACATACAAATTATTTTAGTTAAGTGCTGAAGTAAGCCATCACAAAAAATGTCTGCTAGTCAAAGACCAGGGAGACGGCTCTCAGTTACCACAGTGCTGTTATTTTAGATTCCTGATTCCTGCATCCTAACCAGAAGCAGCACTTTGTCACCTTTTTGCTAGAGGTGACTGCAAGAGCTGAAGGAGTAAAAGACCAGGGTGGTTTTGTGAACTGTGTACAGGGGACCCTGCCTTTGCTGCTTCACCTGACTGGTTGTTTATGAGATCTCAGCAATCCCCCTGCTGCCAAGGGGCAGGGTGTCTGTGACGTTAACACAACCAAAGGCAGTACCAAATGTTGCCACTGAGAATTAATTGTCTTTTGTTACATCAGTTTAATGAACTGTTTTTCCGGGACATCTGGCTTCCTTGCCTGGGGGTGGGGGAAAAAGTGGACTACCAAGAAGGCAGGAAAATGCTGCTCTTCAACACATTTTGTCTCCAAATATTCCTACTGTTATTGCTTGCTGATATGGCCCTGCTCTTCTGCATGATTGATCCACACTGCTACATGTTCTCTTCCCAGCACCTCCATGCGCAGTCTCCTCCCACATTTCCTCATGTTTACACTAAATTACACTGCAGAGTCCACTCCAGGCTTTTCCCTGGCTTTCATGGTCTCTGCTAAGGTCTTTTTCCTTCTAAGAAGACCTCACCACAGCACATGGGAAGAACAGGCACTGACTGGGGTAGAGTGATTCTTGCCACCATTTCCTGCATTAGCACAGAGGATCAGTGTCTCTCTAGGAGAAGTGTGACCTTATTTTTACTAAATGGCCTGTGAAAGCATTTCCATTAGAGATGGTTTGGTGTATTATAACTAAGTGGATGGAACAGAGTGAGCATTTATTTACCCAGGAAAGTTTGGATCAGACAGCACATCTGGTTTTCATTGAAATCCTCAACTTCACTAAAACAAAAAGAGACCAGCTGAGTTAATAGAGATTCAAGAAAGGCAGGTGGTTGATCTGATTGCAAGAGAGTTGAAACAGGATCAAAACATGAGCATCCTCCAAAGTTTAGATTCAGATCATTCCTCTAAAGCATTTTAGCATCCAGTTTGTGGGCCTGAATGAGTAAAAGGATCGCTTATAAGTGCTGAGTGCACAAAGAACCATGTTTTTTTCTCTGAAATGTTTTTGTTTGCTTTCTTTTCTTTGTAAGTCTTAGTATCAGGTGGGTCAGCCTAACCATTGCACAAGTGTGAAAAAACACATGAGCCATTTGCGGTGGATAACACTACCACACTCAGCTTTGTAGCAGCCACACGATAGATCCACTGCTACTTGTTCAGAGGCACAGGACATCCAACTTAGCTGTCAGTGCTTGGGAAGAGTTTTGAGAGGGATGAATAATGCTAGGACTCAAGCCTGGCTGAAGGCTTTGTTCTGAAAGCAGTCACAATATGCAGCATCTGCTGCTGCAGCTTCAGGAATAAACAGTGATGAATAAAGAAATTTTCTCTCAGTGTGTTAGTGCTCACCACTGTCCCCAGTGACATGGGATCCTGGGACAACAAAGTCCTTCCATTTCTAACAAGGTTAAACCTCCTTCATAATGTGAGAGATATGTCCTGTATAGTAGGCACAGTAGGCCCTGTAGCAGTTCATCCTGGTTATCACACTAGATCTGGAAAAAATTTATTGAGGAAACAGAGATGCTGCCATAGGAAAAAATATTGGGACTGGCAGGGACTGTTGAACATTTTTCTCAGACACCAGGTGCTTTGAAATGGTGTTTTGCACTTTCTGTAGGAAGACTTATGTCTTGGCACTGTGCTTATGTGAGAAATAACGTGAAGAGGTGCCCTGTTTGTATATGGGCATATGTGCCTGTTTTGCTGGCTGTGCTGGGCTGTTAGCCCGGCCCTGACACTGTGGGACAGGACCAAGTAGCACCATTTTGTGATTGGTACCATCAAACTAATATTTCAGTTAATATTTTTCACATCAGCTAAGGATTCAGTGAAAGACTCAAGGAAAGAACTAAGGCCCCTTGATCCTCAGTCCCTGTTCTAATAAAGGAGTGATTAACATTACAGTTCATTATTACCTTCAATTTCAACTCCCATATGAAGCTAGAGGAGCTGCAGTACTAGCCAGAATCCTATTTTCTGCCTGTCAGTTAAGCAAATGAAGTCCCAAGACAGTTTGACTCACCTTCATATATAAAAGAAAATTCTTTATTCCAACACACCTGTGTCTTTCTTAAAATGTGTCTTTATTCTGAAAAGTGACTGTCAAAAAGTCGCATCCTTTCGCTCCACTGATCTGATCCCTGTCTGTATGTTTATTCAATGCATTTAGTACTAAAATTAATTTTTACAACATTTTTTTCTTTCACTTCTAACTGTTGACAAAAGTATGAGAAAAAAAGCTGTTTTCTATTCTGGCTTATGTGTCACCAAAAGAGTTGTTAAATATTTTTCATTTCCAGGACCAAAATGCTGCCTCCTCCACTATTCCTTTGCAAACTCAGATGAAAATTTATTTGCAAAGGTTTAATTGTGAGTAGAATTTGATGTAATGAAGCTTTAATGGCAGAGCTGTATGAGCCACAAAATGCACAGCTTGACAGTCAGATCCCAAGCTGAGACTGCAAGTGGAGATGCTTCTAAACTGAGAAAATGTCATTCAAGTCACTCAGGCACAATAAATGTGAATCCCTAACCACCCTCCTGATAGTAAAGCACAGGCTCATATGAACACTAATGGAGGACTAAGACACTGATGGCTATTTCTGCATAACCAGGGTAGTATTTAACAACAAGACTCAAAGAAGCATTGTGTAAAAACTGTCAGGCTCAATACACACAAATGGCCAAATGTGTTTTCTTCAGAGCAGAACAACTGTAGTGCACCAAAAATGCCCTATTTTTCCAGCTCCACCAGTTTGTCTAAAGAAAAATGATTCCCTAGAAATCTTCCCCCGGGCTGTCATGGCTGCAGTGACGTTTCCACTTTTGCTCAAGAACTCATCTAGAGAGGCAAGTTCTAAGAAAGTCTCAGGGAGTGATGGCCATAAAAATCTCTGATTTCATATGAAGGATAGTGAAATGTGCCAACCAATCAGGAGTTCAAGTCTGGGTGGCTGTTCTAGGTGAAAATAATAAGTACAGCAACATTCATTGGAGAAAATGACAAAAAATAAATTCTATCAGCTAAAACTACTCAACAGCCTTTCCAATTCCTCATTCACTTTACCAGTGTGGTCTGAATATTATTTTTGTAGCAAATCTGTATTTAGAGTCTCTTTACTCAGTTTTCCTGCCTTAGATTCTTCCTCCCGGCAAAACCAACCCAAATAAAGCAGCTGACACTGTCCTTGTTTACACTGGCAAGTACTGAGTATCTTGAGTCTCTTGGCCTCTGGGAATGCTTCCAGGCAAAGCCAAGCTGGTTAAACAGCCATCTGAAGTGTCAGAGATGGAAGGTAAGGAGGTAAGGATAGACTTTGATAACTGGGTAGCTCTAACTTTTGGGAGAACATTTTGTTCTGCAATTATTTGTTGTTCACCACGGTTATGTTGTTGCCAAGGACTGAGCTCACCCATGCTGTAGTTTTGTAATTTCTTGTGTGCTGTGAGTTGAATCATAGAAGAGTTTGGGTTGGCAGGGACCTGGACATTTTCAACTAGTTTGGATTGCTCAGAGCTGCATACAGCCTGGCCTTGAATGTTTCCAGGGGTGGAGTATCTACCACCTCTTTGGGCAACCTGTTACAGTGTTTCATTGCTCATCACAAAAGATGAATCACTCTCATCTTCTTTATATCTACTCTGAGTCTACCCTCTTTTAGTTTTAAACCATTACCCCTTGTCCAATCTCAACAGGCCCTACTAAAAAGTTTGTCCCCCCCTTTCTTATAAACCCCGTGTTTGTACTGAAAGGCTGCAGTAAGGCTTCCCTGGAGCTTTCTCTTCCTCAGGCTGAACAACCCCTACTCTCTCAGCCTGTCCTCATAGGAGAGGTGCTCCATCATCCCTCTGATCATTGCTCTCCTCTGGATCGCTTCAGTGTCCTCTGCTGAGAACTCCAGAGCTGGGTGCAGCACTCCAGCTGGACTCTCATGAAAGCAGAGCAGAGGGGCAGAATCACCTCCTCGACCTGCTGGCCACGCTGCTTTAGGTGTAGCCCAGCATAAAGTTGGCTTTTCTGGGCTGTGAGCACACACTGCTGGCTCATGTCCAGGATGAATATCAAAGGGCACTTCAGATAGGTGCTTTCTAATGCCATATTTTTAAACAAGCACATTAAATAAAAAGAATTAAAGGCGAGCTCTGAATCTTGTTAAATTTATTGTCATCTTGCAAATTGATGAAGATATCTTCAAAATTGTCCCATAGTAGCTCAATTCAGCTTGCATGTAGTCAGTTGTAACTTGCCCTATTTTTGCATAATTAATTTCCCCTAATATTTTCATTTATTTGGCCAAACATACCAGTGTTACAGTATTGCTGACATATTTACTTGTTTCAAAAACTATATATAGTTCCTGGCTGGTTTATCAGTCATTTCAACAGAATAAGAGATGTAGTGACCCCTGTATCTTCGAAGTGCTGCGTGAGGTTTTAGCACTCATCTCTCATTAAATTCAGTGATACTCAGGCTGAAAGCATGAATAGCTCCCTCTCTTTACTGCCCTCTTACCTACAGCTAAAAGACAGGCAAGCCTGTGATCATGCTTTTCCTCAGGTGCCCCATGTTAACCTGAAACTCAGCAAACACAGTTTCTATAACCCCGTCTTTTCCAACGTTAGTCCATGCAGCACAATGCTCTTTGTTCAGCTTCCGTGTACGCTGACAGAAGTACTCTGATGGGTTTGTTCATAATCTCTACATGGTTGTCAGTCCTTCAGTGGTGATCTCCTATATATGCTATGAATAGTGCCTAGCAGACACTTTACTGTATATGGATGCACGTAACTAGCACTATTTAAGTGGAAGCGCAAATTTCTCAGCATTTTCTAAATGGCCACACTCTATTAAAAAGAATTCCAAAATTTATCAATGTTGTATTATAAATAAAGAATATCTATTAGCATAAAAATTGTTTCTCTGTGAGGTTTGGTTTGTTTGTTTGTCTTAGGGTTTTTTTACTCCTTATATAAAAAGGGATCCCAGAGCAGTAATTATCAATCTTCACCTGACAGAAGAACTACAAGCACCTTTAGCCTTTTTTTTTCTGCCCTCTTAACCCCAGGTCTTCCCTTTCCAACAACGTGTTTACACCCACTTAGGAGAGGAAGGGGGGGGTGCCATTTTCCCTTGTGTTGTGCTACCGAACGAGTGGACACAGAGGCTCAGAGGGATGAGCTCCTGCTCAGAGCAGCCTGTTAGCCCCCTCTAAGAAAAGAAAAGCAGTGACTTTGCCAGATGTTGTTGAAAGCAGCTCTGCTTCTCCCTGCCTGCTTACCCAAGACTGTAGGGAGTGAGACCTGAGCTCTGCGTGTCACCTACTTGCCTTGTGTGCCCAAAGAGCAGCTTAAAGTGAAAGGCAGTCTCATCTAAGCAAGCAGTTTCCCTCTTTCTCTCCCCTTTTCAAAAAGAAGCAACATTATTCTGTTCATGGCTGTATTTAAAATTTGTTTTGCTAATTCTGTGGCATAACTATAAAAGAGTGAATGATACTGTGTGAATTAGAGCTGGATTTTTATAGTGCAAAAGTACAGGTGAAGCCTCTGGCTTTCTGTGAAAACTGAGCAGGAAAAGCAGAACAGGAACACAGAAGGCACGTTCTCATCCTAAATCCAAAATACAGCACTATACCAGCTATTGTGAAGAAAATTAACTTAATCCAAGCCAAAACCAGACAACAACCATTTCTAAAATATAGAGGTGATGCTATTCCCAGAAATTAAATATTTCATTACTGGAAACCTTAATAAGAATGTGCTAATTTCAGTTCAGGGTAGATGCTCAAAGGCAATAAATTATAATTCTCTACCCCACTCACATCCCTTTCATGATTACTACACTGCTATGGAACTAATGCTAAGGCTAAGTGTTTTCTGTTACCACAACCTTATAAAAACATTCTTAAACCTAACAGAAATTAAGTGTTGGCTATGAAATGTGATTTTCTGGATTCTGTTAGATAATCTCCAAAAATGTTGATGGTAAACAAACAAGAGACTCGCATCAAGGAATTACAGCAATAAACAGGGACACATTTCATTTGCCGTGTTTTCCTCCTCATCGTAAGACCAAAACATTTCCAAAACTAAGGAGGAAGTATTTGTCATGAATACTATCTTTCATGTGCCTGACTGCTTCTGAACAGATCTGGAGTAGAGCTCCAGTGTCCTATTGCTTTTTAGAACAATGGAATTCTGGCTGCCCTGAAAGCAACCTAACAGATATTAGCAAGACTGACACAAACACCAGAGGAAAAGCACTTTCTGTTCAGGTTCTTTTCTTGGCATTTTTGTTCTCCCAAACAGTTTTTCACAAGTCCATACCCACAGACCATTATCACCCAGAACACATGAAACAATTGGATGTTTGTATGCTTTTCTTCCCTGTTCCCTCCTTTAGTCCTTCCCTTCACTCAAATATCTCATACCATTGAATTAGAAATCAGTTTAAGGCAAGCTGTTGTCTTGCCTTTCTATATCCTTTTTAAATGGATAGCAGAAGAAGCACTGTAGTCCTCTCAGCTTATAGAAAATATATTGTTCCTTCCAAGTTTTCAAGCTGGTAACGTTGCAGATTCATTTCCCATACACTGTCACAGTGATGAGTAACTTGTATATAAATCCATGGCTCTTGAGCCTTATTTCTACCTTAAAGTATTTGCAATGTATCCACCAGATTGCTGATAGAACTGGAAGCAGATGCTTTGGAAACCATTTGGATTTCAACAAAGGAAGGATCCTTTATTTGGTTAATAGATTATGCACAGATTTCAGAGGTTCAATTGGAGTCATAAACCATAGAACTTGAGGTAACAAAATTCAGCTGCTTCTTCATTCAGAGGCTTTCTGAAAGATCCTGAGCAAGCAGTTTAGTCTGATATAGAATATAAGTTTTCCAATATCTTTAAGGAAATGTGTCTAGCTTTTTCTGTTCTTTAGGAAGTAGAATCACCTCACAGCAGTATTCATAATTAAATTCTCTAAATGTCCAGAAGTGTCCAGATACTATACTGACATCCCAGAAATTCTTTTGTTGGAGCCTCCTTTCCTTTTCTGTGACAGTAGGTGTAGGATAAGGAAATTTTTTTCTTCTTCCTGGCTACACCTGTCTAACCATAGCAAGCACCCATTTGTCTACTTTCTTCAGAGGGTTTTTTTCAATAGCCACCTGCAGGAATCTGTGTTCTAAAAATTCTGAAGTACTTAGAGCTTATTGTTGCAATGCCTGAAAATCATTTGACCAACTCAGCTTGCCACTAATGCCTTTTGCAGATGGAGAGGGACAGGCAGCAAATACAAATCAAGTCTTACAACTAACAATCATTAAATAGCTTAAAAACACCCGAGTTTCTAAGATGTTTACAAATTGCAAGAGGAACATTTTGCAGAATAAAACTGCAGTCCTGGAGCTTAATACTCACTCTACTATTTCATTACTGCTCCTGTTTTATATTAGCGCACTGAGCAATTTGTATGCGTCTATGGGCCTTTTAGTAACACAGACCCAAAGCTATTGCCAAATGTTATTCAGGGCTGCTAATATGTAATAGTTCCAATGAATAATGTTTTTGTTTAAGAATGTGGCAAACTGCTATTTATTCAGATGAATTCCAACCAACCATAATGCCTGGGTCTTACTTCCGAGGTATGAATGCAATAATTACCAAACACAGTTCTAAAATACAATTTGTTAACTTGGAGGAGATTGTGACATACATTTAAAATGTCCCCAACGGTGCTTTTGTTGTGGTTTTTTCCCCTTGAGCCTTCGTTTATGTAAGCAGGATCTACACTCACTGAATCCGCCAGCTGAGTATCTCCACATGCATTTCTGCTGCGTGCATCAAGATTCAATGACTGAACATGAAGCAAGCAATAAGGTTACACAGAAGATAAAGGAGGAAAAGAATTTTCAAAATTGTCAAACTTTTTGTCATTTTTAGGTTTAGGCTCCAAAGTAACTTACGGTGGTTTTGAAAATGTCCTCGGAATATTTCCCAGAATCAGCAGGCCTTTTAAGTTAGCAAGAAGTAGCAGCAGAAGCAAAAGTTGTGTATTGGAACTGAAAGCCACACAGCTTGCTCATGGGCCCAGGGACAGAGCTGCACAGAGCTGTCAGAATCAAACAGAACCACGAGCAGCAGGCTGAGCCTGGGGGGATGCGAGGAGAACAAGAACAGTGTCGAGGGGTGTCATTGACTAGACAGAATCAAACCAAATACAAAATCCAGCAATTATGTATTTATTAATTTTAAATAAGCATATTCAAGGTTGTCGTCTTAATGTGGCACAGTAGATTGAAAACTAATGTTAAATGTTATAAAATTATGATTAAATATTTTTATTGGAGATTAAACTAGAATTAGCACTGAAAAATGAGATTTAGAACAAAGTAGGTGAACTCCAAAAAAGAGTAACTGAAACTGACATATTACTGTGGAACTAACATTGTATGAGCATAAAAATATGTGGGAGACTGGCCTAAAAAATTTTAAATCGCATGGTTTTAAATCTAAATCTAATCATGTGAATCTGAATAACTTGTATCATGTTGTATGAATTTCCCATCAGTCAGGACTGTTCAGGACATAGACTTTCTCCTGTCTCTCTGCAGAGTTTCTGCTGGGCTTGCAGAGTTGCAGACATGTTTTATGCTGGCAGAGACTTACAAGCATTTCAACTTTTGCACTGATAAGTGCAGAAATTTGCAGCCTCATAGCTGGAAGACAGATGATACTGCAGGTGCATTAGTACAAGTATAAATGCCACACTATTTTTATCATGACTCATCTGGGAATTTAAAGTTGAGGCAGTCTTCCCTTCTGCAGCTGAGAAAGGCCAGGAAAGAAACCTCTGGAGAATTCAAGCAGCTGGGCTGGAGAAACACTTTGGTTTTGTGCAACTTGTGACTTCTAGCATTTGGAAAGTACAGTAAATACAGAGACAAGGGAGGAAGATGACTTGGGCATACTACTAGTTAGTAAAGGAAGAGTGTTCCAAAAGAAAGGATGGCAGTACTTCCCTGTTGTACTTCTCTGAATGTTCTATATAGCCCTGATCTTTCCCATTATTAATGTAGATTTTTTTAACACTAGATGAAGTGTTAAAAATAGATTGGAGTAGCTTGTCATGTACACGACCACAAGAAGGCAACTAACCATTGAGGGTGGCAGAATCTACTTCATGGCAATACAGACAACATCTCTGTGGCTGATTATGCTGAAGCCAGCTCTCCCATCTTGGGATCCACAGGAAGAATTTGAGTTTAAAAAAAGTGAAAAATGTTTTAGCGAAGTTGTGTGTGTGTCTGTGTCCTGAATCCTTCTCCTGTTTGTTCGACATTGCTCTCTCACAACCCATTAAATCAGCACAAGTGAGGGCAAGCAGGCAGACAGATGCTGATGAGAGGCTGGTGGGAAGAAGGTGGAAACTTTTAAAACTAGTTGTTCCTCTTTAAAAATACTGTGTTAAATGGCACCAGGGAAGACCTGATTTGGAGAAAGGAGACCTCTGCATCCCCCTCCAGGAAAAGAGCAGTGATCTGGGCTTAATTTGGAAGATCTGTGGCTCAACTGATCCTTGCACTATCTTGAACCTTTGTGGTAATCCACTGAGTTAGAGAACACTGTCCTCACCAAGAGAATAAAGTCTCATGATCTCCAGCGTTGCAAACCAGAGTTCACCTGGATACAGCTGTGATCAGGAGAGCGGAGTGGAAAAAAGACTTAATTTTATCAGAAAAGGTCAAGTTTTGTGCCCTGTTTTTGTATATGGGTGCAGAAAATTGTTTTCTCAGTCACATTTAACTTCAAATTGTATATTACATATTCTGATACAAACTTGTCGTAACATTTTCTTGCTGGTATTTTAAAATGGAAATTAATTTTAGAAAAATCAGAAGAAAGGATGAGCAAGCAATTTCTGATGAAATTTTTCTCTCTCCCTGTAAATACACTGCATGAACTGGGAGCTCTCTCACAGCCTGCCATGATCCACTGCCCCAGCCAGGGACAGGGCAGGACAGGGCAGACCCAGCCCTGGGCATCAGCCACCTCCCTGGGGCAAGTGGTGGCCAATGCTGGGACAGGAGCTTAGGCTGAGACCATCTTCCCATGTCTCCAAAGGAATGGTCCACCCAAGGCTGCCCTGTCTCTAAGCCAGCCCTGGGCTGGCAGCCAGATCCCCAGAGGGGGATGCTCCCAGAGTCCTCACAGCCCTCTCAGAGACAGGTAAGGATTCCTGGGAATGTATTTCTTTTGCTGAAAGGAGAGGAAGGAAAAGCCCTTTTGATGCCTGTATGATATTTGCTCTTGTGATCCATGCCATCTCAAAAGAAGTGTGGGAAGACTAGAGGGTGGTAATCAACAGAGCAGAAAACATGGAGTGAAATGAGAGACTGATTAGTTGCCAAAATTATGCTGCAATGAGGCGTGGAACCATTAGTGTACTGGAGCTCCCAGTAGAGCTCAATCCCTCATTGCAATACCACGTGCTGCTTTCCAGAAGATTTTGGAGTGATGGGATTGGCCTATGTCATATATGTGACATTCTTTTACCTCAAAAAAGATGAATTTAGTAATGTCTTAGATACTCCCTAACTTCATAAGGGCCAGGTGAATTTGGGGTGCAGGTCTTGCCCAGGGAAACACCAAGGCTGTCTATTTGGCCCATGAAGGTGTAACATTCCCCTCTGCACACCCACTGCACAGGTTTAGCACTCTTATGAAGCAGCCACATTGTTTTTATCCTAGAGGATCCCACGCAGTACCTTCTTCAGTGTTCCCCATTCAGCACATAGCCAGGCACTCCCACAACTACTTTAGCAGACTAAATTCAAATTAGATACTGATCACGTCTTCAATTGTCACAGAGCTCTTCTTTCTGGTTCTTCCACAGACATTAAAAATATCAGTTACATGGCATTCCTGCCACCCCTATAATTTAACCTCTGAGGAACTGAGTCACAGGTAAGTGCAAGATCCTTCCTTTGGTTGAACACTGGAGATGATGAAGTCCTGATACTTCAGATGGTACTGCAATTTTTAGCCCATAACCCATTCTCTCATGGCTCCAATGCATCAGTTCTACCTTTGCAAGCACCTTGCATCTCTGTTAGCCTGGTCTTAAGAAACTTGCACTAGGAGACCAGAAAACACAGAGCAGACAGGTTAGTGAGCCTCAGAGGAAAATAAGATTTTATGTGGCTTGCCTAGCATCACAGAGGAATCTTGGGCCATAGATCCAACTCTCTAAACTTGCATGTCATTGAACTGGCATGAAATAATTTCTTTGCTGCAACACATTCAGTCAGATTCCCAAATCCTTTAACAAGGGTTTTCCACCCTCCTTCACTGCAGCATCATAACACCAGAGAACCTGGAACATCTTCAAAATGCACACACAGTGCAACAAAATAATTTTAGATGCAATCTTAATATAGCAATTTTTTTAACTTTTGAAAGCCAAAAATTGAAACTTATTTTTTTAATTTTGAAAGGCATAGTATAATTTTAATGGCTCATCCAACAGTTTTAAGTTGTTAAAGGAATCCTTGTAAAATATTCTTTCTTTGTTATGTTCCACAAGCAAATTGAATGTGAAGGACCAATTATACACTGCCTTTTATGTTAGGTGAGTGGTTTTCAAGTGTGGGAAGTGTAGTAAGTACGTTTCTTTCTGAAAGGGGAGTTTTAAGTATTAGTTTTTTACATCCACTCCATACTTATATTTCCTTAGTGGTGATGACTCTGTGAGGAGATCAGATGAGAAGAGTCAGGACCTATAATCTCAAAGACAGATTTTGCAACCTTCACCCACTTGAATGTTCTTTCCTCACTTGTGTCCAGTAAGACAAGAAACCTGAATTTGGGAGGTACTGAAGTGAAAGCCATCTGATTAGTGAGAGAGATTCAGCATAAGAGGATTCAGGGCTTCTTGATACCATCTACACCAACAAGAATTTAAGATTCATAATGTGAGTCTGGTCAGGACTAATAAACCAGTGGAGAGCCCTGGCTGGGCTCAGCCCCATTGCAAACAAGGGAGACAAACAGCTGGTGCTCACAGGAATGGCAGGAGACAGTTGCAGTAGGGCTGGAGGCAGGGCGAAGAGCCTGCCCTGCAGGGATGTCCCTGTCACCCTGCACGAAGTCCATGTGACTGAGGAGCCACAGGGAGCTCTTCAGCTCCTGACACTCCATCTGCCAGCAGCATGGTGGGCCCACAGGGTGAAGGAGGTACCTCCCCCTAACATGCCAGGTGTGAGTCAACACCTGCATCCCCTTTGAAATGGCTCCTACTTCTCCATGCCACGGAAAAGTTGTACACAACGTGGAATATGCAGAGTGACAGCAGTTGGCAGCCGCTTAAGCCCAAGCAACTATTTCATCATTAGTCTGAGTGCACAGTCACGCAAACTGATCACGTTTATTGCTGATTTTGTTTATACTTCTGTATACTAAGGGGTTTTCAGCCAAGAGTAACTCCCTTGTTCAGACCCAACTCATTTGCAGCAGAAGTGATCCTCAACCCTGCTGCATCTGTGTGCACCCTTGCAAAAACAGAGGCTGGGTGACAACAGGATTGGGAGCAGTGCCAATCTTGCCTTGCCAACATGGATGTATACTCTAAAATATCCAGAGCTACTGTACACAGGGAACTGTGGTAAAAAGGACAAGCAGATGTGATTTACCTAATTGATGGCCTAATTAAGATCTGAAGAAGAGGTGGGTGATTTAGTGCTGTTGGAAAACAAGTTATTGAAAGGATTGAAAATTGATATAAAAGGTCTCGGTGGTGTTTAATAAACAGAATTCACTCAAAAATGTTTTTAAGTGTTCCAGACCTCATTTTCTACAACAGCTCTGCCAGACTACGATCACCATTTTCAGTACAGAGCCAAGAGAGCACAGCTGGGGTGAGTGAGGGTTGCCACTGAGTTTTCTTGCTCTCCTCTGTTTGATGTGATGCCTGTCCAGTAGACTGTGGCATTAGTCAGTAGACAAAATAGTGTGCAACATGTCTCTCACTTCAGTGAAATTCCCATGTTCATTATAACATGTTATATTCAGCAATTTCCACTCAGTTGCATTTTTAAGTGCTTCAAAACAAGTTACTCTGGGCTGGATGTGGTTTAAAGAGCAGAGAACTGCCATGCTCAGCCCTGAGGTGATCCTCCTGGAGTTTACCTCCTCCTTCTATTTGCTTATTTGCCACTTTTCCTTTTTTTTCCAGTTTCCCACAAAAAGAAATAAACTGCTGGATCTCCCACAGTGTTGTCAAATTCTAGCCATCAGTCATAAGGTGGTGCTGCACCACAAAGACAGAAGTCTCTAGGCTAACCTTGCTCTTAAGAGTTGTATTTGGGTAGGGGAGGCTGGAAAGAGAAAATTTCTGCTTGATTGTTTGGAAATTCAATAGGTTTTTTTATAAAAGATGGTCTTAAGATGAGTGCGGAGCAAAGACAACATGTAGGTGTCAAGGAGGGATCTTGCACAGTCTGAGTCACTTAGCAGTTTGTCCCACAGGAAAGGAAACCATTCAGTCCAGGGAATCACTGGTGATGGGATTGCTGACAGAGCTTCCTTTGAAGTCAGCTTTGGTGCCACAACTGGGAAAGGGAGTGAATGTGAGTGACAGCAAATCTGGCTTCCTGTGTAAAATGATCCTACTTGCAAGTCACCTCTCATTGTGTATCTGGATAGCTCATCAAGCTATGTCATGTTCATACCACGCTTGTGTAGAGGAGGGATCCCACACCTGTGGGACACTGCCTTAGCCACCGTCAGCAAAGAATGGTCATCTCTTATCACTTAGAAAGGGAGATTATTAAAGAATCTGGGTTCCTAAAAATAGAGCCTGCAGGTGTTTTGCAAATCCAGCTTTCCACACAGACACAAAGGGTTTGATCCTTCTGGATTGATTCAATCAAATTTGACACAGATGCAGGGATTCAAAGGTAATCAACATCTTTAAAAAATATGAGAAGGAGAGAGTCCCTATGAGACAGCCACGTGAAAACAACCGAAGAATCTATTCTGGAGAGAGACTTCATGATTGTTGGGGGAGGGGCCGGGGGGGTGATAAAACCCCAACAAGCAAGAAACAATTTTCCACAAAATGTCAATCAAAATAGCACCTTCTCAGATACCAAACTCAATCATAAGACATAGCTTAGTAGAAATTCTGACTCCAGTAGCTCAGATGTTCACAGATTAGTTTTTTCTCTGAGGGAAGCCTTCTTCTTTGAACCTGCTTCCTCCACTTGGTCAAAAAAAAAGTTTTAATGATCTTCCCAGTGCAGTGCTTGCCTTTAAAGACTTGAGGACTGCTGCAGTAAAGGCCTTGAAAGAGTGAATGAAAAATATGTTTTGCTGATGGTTGAAATTAGTTGTGGTTTAGATTGATTTTATTTTAGTTTTATGACAAAGAAATCTGGAATATTTAGATGTATTTTCTTGTATATTTGTACTGGAAAATGAAATATAATAAATCTATGAATAAGCATTATCCAGTCCTTGTTTTATAAGCCTATAGAGATCTAGACCATAAAATAAATGAGCACAATATCACTGAGTGCTGGACTTAGTTCAGAGTTAGCTGAAAGATGCAAAATCATAATGAGACCTGCTAGCTTAAGCAAGAAGGATATTAGTATCCAGCCACGAATATTATTCCTTTCTCTTCTACACCCTGTTTATTTCAGGAAGCCCATGAAGTTCTGATCTTCAAAAATGTAGCCTGTGTACTTCTGAGTGGAGAGAAACATGCAAAACTGTTGATGTGGCTTCATCATGGGTTTTGAAGCAAACCGAGGTGTTTATTTTGTTCTCTAGCTATTTGTACCCAGGTGAGAACTGATCTCATTCAGCACAATAGAAATGTCACTTTTCAGCTGATCAAAAAGATTTACACAGGAATCAGGGTTGTTTTTCTTTCTTTTTTTAAGACATCAGTTACTGATCCAACATAGCCTTGATATCGGGGAAAAAGGAGCTAGGAAAAATTATTTATGAAATTCTCAGGTATAGGTAGAGTCAGGAAGGGACTTGGCAGCTATATCTACTCCCCTCACTTGGTGCTTTATCTTGGAGGTGCCTGAGGTATTGAGGATACTAAGTGTCTGACACTGGGAACTGTCGACATGCCATCGGCGCCAAGCAAATTTTCTGTCTCTGAAGTTCTGGCAGAACTCCCTAAAGAGGCAGCAATCAAGCTCCTATGGCCTCCATGGGTTGGTACCAATGCTCCAGCTGCAAAAAATGGGGTTTGGCCCTCAGTTTCCACCACCTAAAACCCCATGAATGTTTCTTTTCAGCCATCACTCTTGGCTAGACTATGAGTCAAATTTAGGATTTTCCATCCAAGTTCCTAATTTGCTTCCCCACCAGAACAATTTGTAAACAACAGTGAAAGCACAATGTGCTTTGGATACTCCCTCAGTGATTAAGACCTCATGTACACTATCATCTGACACATTGCACAGCTGGGCACACATCTCTAATGGGATCTTCTAGTCTAGCCATAACATATCAAAAAAATCTACAGTAATTGTCCCTTCAAACCAGAACAGCTTTCCACACGTCCCTAAGATCACCAAAACCAGAACTCATTGGATCTGAAAGCCCTCAGAGTGCGCATTTGCTCTGATTTGGAGAGATTTTGAATGGTGCAGGTCATATTGACTGAAGCCATGACTGTCTGGACAACAGAGGATTGAGAAGATATTAAAGGGAACAGCCCTATATAACAAAAGGTAACATATCAAAACCACCTTATTTCTGCTGGAAGTCAAGCACATTTCCTCCACACTCATCTCCAGTGAGAAATACCCTGGAATTTTCCCCCCTGAAATGCTAACTAGTCTGCTATAAGAGAAAGCCCAGTTGACTTTGAAGTGGTAAGTATGCTTAAATTTGCTGCAGGCTTCAGTACCCCTGAGGGTCCTAAGGCCTACAAATTATTTTTATTCATTTAAAATGAACTAAAAATTAAAAAAAAATCAATACAGCTGAAAAAAAAACCACTAGAGAGTTGTCTTTCTTTCAGCCCCCTCATTCTCCCTATGGTGTTTTGTCTTCAGTCTTAACGGGATCTCCCTTATCTTTTCATCTGGAGAAAATTCTGCTTTCATTCAAAGCAAAGTAAAATTTGACACATGGTCTGGAAAAGGCAGAAAATATTGCTGCCATAACTGTGTCTGTTGTGAAATTAGGACTGTTGGTGTGTTTGATGGCATATTCTGCCAGCAGTGTACATAGAGAAAAGCTCCAATGAAAGTGCTGTCACAGACCAACTTATTACTGCACCACAGGGTATGAGTGCAGCAAAGATGCCGTGTTTCACCAGCCCCAGGAACACTCCAGTGGAGACCATGAGTTACGCTTTGTCACACGAGAGCAGTGTTTAGCTGGTAGCCTGTGCTGGTATCTGTGCTTCCACATCTTCCCTTCTGCTACTTACGGTTTAGCCCTGCTGAGGCTACTGAAGACGCATCTGTCACACTGCTGTCAGACACCCACTTACTCTGCAGGAGTAGCATGGGCTGACCCATTGGAGCACAGATTTAGTGTTGGGAGGCAATTTTCCTTGCAGTTTGTGGAAATAGGGAGCTCAAGGAACAAATGTGTCATCCAGCCAACTTGCATCAGTAGATGAAATGTTGTACCCCTGTTGTGCAGCCTATGGTTACCTCTGTGCTATTCAACTAAATATTCCCCAAAATATTGAAATATTTCTAGGAAATGCTTGTGACCACATATTTAGTTTAGGTCCTACAAACCCTTCTTAATCTTCATCCATTTTCCTCACATTTCAAGTCTATTAGCTCCTACGGCAGTGAGGTGTCATTGGCATGGGAGACCCCAATGGCATTCATAATAACCCTTACTTAGGGGGAATTATAGAGTCCATTTATATAATAAAAAGTCATTTTTACTATGGTTTGTCAAATAAAGAAGGTATTTATGGGCCAGGTTCAGATCTGGTGATGTGGGTGGGAATTTTGCTACTGCCTTGGGTTGTATCCAGTATGGTCCTTATGCTGCACACCATATGTCTTGCTAACCACCACAAAATCCCTCACCCCAAACTGCTACCTCCTCTATGTTTTTGGAAGAATATATATGAATATAGATTCATGCGAAGTATCCTCATTGTTTATAATGAAGACTAAAAGCATAATTATTTTTAGGAGTTCCTCAGTGATAGGAAAATCTAGATTTCAGACAGAGATGCCAGATGATCTAGTTGTTGACTTCAGAAAAAAGATTTCTTCAGGTACTATACTTTCTTCTGTTTCATGTCTCTGCACCCGCCTCTCACTGACTCCTGGCTGCCATTTTAAAGAATAGTATTGAAATTATTTCAGACATGTAGAAGATGGGGTGTGATTCAGTTCGAGATCTCAGTGGGCTGCAGGGATGAAATTGGCGATTGTGAAAAGTCTTCCTACACATTTTCCATATATTTTACATGTCATCCCACAAAAGGAATGAAAATAGAAGACTCCATTTTACTGAAGCTGTGAGAAGAAGAGTATAGAAACCAGAAAGGTGAGTAAAATATTCCAGAATGCCTCCATTTTACACAAGCCATTCCAGACAAAACAGGGAGCAGTCATCTTCCACACACAATATTTCTTAAAATCTCTGACACTAATCCAATTCCTTCATCATGTATCATGTGCAATCAGTGTGCTCAGGATAGAGAAATAATTCAGAAAGAACAAGATAACTCCCTAAGAAAATGCAAGAAATCTAAAAGTGGAATCAATAGCCAATAGTAATTGAAAAAAACAGATCTGGGCTTGTGTGAACTGGCAGATCAATATTACTGGAGTTTTGAACAAGGTACGTTCGAAGGAGAATTGAAGAGAGTGAGGGAGTTGCCCCACGTACTGCAATGAGAAAAGACTTGGATAAAATAAACCTGATATATTGATTTAAAAGGTAATTTCCTCATGAGACCCTTTTACGCTACATTATTTTGGTCATTATGGAACTTCTGATGATCCTGTACTGATAGAAATAGTATCTTTACAGAGACACGTGGAAGTGTGTGAGGAAAAGCACCAGGATGACCATGTGAAAAGGACTTTATTCTGCAATGCCCTCAGACACTTAGGAAAAACACTACCTGAAGCACACTGGCATCTTAAAGCCTCTCCGAGCTGGTTTCCAGAAGCCTACCGGGACATCTAGGATGGGGAACTCCGTGTATGAAGGCAACCAAAGATCTTATGGAGGGATCACATTAAACCTCTAGAAGCAGCATGTGTTTGTCGAGATCCAGCTTTGTGGTTGCAAAGGGTGCTAAATTTTAGAAATTCAGTGCTAACTAGGGAAGGCTACAAGAAGTTTTAATGTCTTACACTAACTTTCGCCTGAACTCTATTCAGCTCTGCCTGACTCTTTATGCAATATGGGACATATTGATATGTGTCAGTTCTGTCTGGAGGGATGTACCAAAAATATATCAATCTTGGTACAGGATGAGACTGAATTGAATATTAAATTGTTATTCTACATAGGCAACACATTGCCTAGATTGACTCACACATACAAAAAGAAATGTCTGACTTAATTTCTGTGCTTTTTATGTCATTTTTGTGCATTTCTCTAATTTTAAGAAGAATCTGGTCTACTTTCACAGCTGAGGTTTGTTTCTTGTGAAAGAGGAACAGTGACATCCTGTGGTTCAACTACAGGAAAAGCATATATTTTATCGCTACCTTTTCTTGGATGTATTTTCTCTTTTTCTATATAAGTTAACAAGAATAGAATCTAAATTTTGGCTATGAAAACAAAAACAAAAGCAAAAAGAGAATAGATAGACCCAAGCAGCACTTTACATGGGCAATAATCTTTCTGTATATGTGGGATTACAGGCATGAAGAACTTGAAGACATTTAATAAATGTGACATTTTAGCTTCATGCTAATCAAAATAGAATTACTTTAAATTATAATAATAATACAAGAAAATAACTTAGAAAAAAATTTAAAAATAGGTATGAAAAGTGGCTTTTGAAAAACAGAGTCCCACGAGACCTAGGATTTAAGCCTTTCTTTCACAAGCACCTTTTGGACTTACTGTCTTTAGAAATACTTTGATTATCACTGTTGCCAGGATGTATTTGAAGGAATAGAATTTATTCAGAATATAATGGCATATCTCCAGGGTAAGCTGAGAGCACCAGAAAATGTAATAACTGAGCGAAGCATGGTCATATTCACAAAGAAAAAAAAAAAAATCTGATATATTGGTTTAAAAGGTAGTTTCCTCATGAGACCCTTTTACACTACATTATTTTGGTCATTATGGAACTTCTGATGATCCTGTACTGATAGAAATAGTATCTTTAGACAGAGCTGCAACATTTTCCGATTATGTACCAAAAATTATACTAACAGAACTTTACAAAGGCCTTGCAATAGTAACAGAATAATTTTCTGTAGAAGAAATGAACTTCAGAACTCCTTCCCTTTGGCATAAACTTAGTGTCATATAGTGGGGACATCTTGAAGAACTTGTCTTAAGAGTCTGTTTTCTTATCAGATGTATAAATCAGAAACATTGTTTCTGCAGTTGTCTTCACATCAGGTTCACACTCTAGATTGTCTTCCCAATACATTTTGCTCTATTTGCATATTTATCAGTTGTGAGGTTGTCCCTTACTTAAAATTAGTTTGCTTTTATTAAGACACTCAGAGAAAGTCACTGGAACTGTTACATTACGGCTCTCTATGACGGTGGCAGCAATACAAAGAGCAAACATTCTCCTCTCCCCTGACTTCTCAAACACAAATGGCCGAGTGGATGGGTGACAATGATGAAGAATGAAGTTGGAATAGAAAACAAACCTGTTCAGACAGAAAGGCTGAAATGTGTTTCTTGAGCATAAGTGATTTTCTCCAGGGCTTCGATTTCATGACTTTTTTCCCCTTCAGTGCAAACAACCTCCAAAGGCAGAAATGTGTTTATAGGAAAGAGGACACCTCAGTGCGATGTTGATGCTGTGCATGATGCAGATATTCACGGTGGAAGACAAGAATGCCAAGCCTTAGGCTGTAAAGAAAGCATTGTTGACAACAGATTATTTTTTACCTTTCTTATCATTCCAAAGGTATGTACTCAGACGGACACTTTTTTTAAATATAAAGAAAAAAAAAGTAAATCCCCACATACAGCACAGAAATTGTTCACTGAAATTGCTAATTTCAGAGACAAAAGAATACACCATCTAACATTTGCATCTATTTCATTATGTTTGACTGGCATATGGTGATCCATAAGCTTGCTGCTAATATAGAGCCTGTGTTTTTTAATTAAATCGATGGTCTTAAAAAAGGTACCTAGTCTCCTGAGTAAGGTATAATCTTTTCAATTTTGAATATTGCATGGTCTCACACCAGCACTGCAGTAGTCCTAAAATTGCTTCAGCCTCTAGAAGTTGCTTCAGAATAATTTTTAAATATAGGCTTGTAAAATTATAGTAAAGGACAAAGCAAAACTATAAGCAGGGATTTCCCCAAAGAAAAATGAAACAAAGAACAGTACAGGCTATAATTCAAACTGTCAATTAGATTTGACTCAGAGGAGTTTGAAAATTAGGTTTTTAATTTCTATATATTCCTTCCACTAATCTGTTTGTGAACTTTAGACTGTCAGCTGAGAAACAAAAAGAGAGGAAAACTAGACTCTTTTGAACCAGAGATTTAATAACTCCCCCAGGTCACAGTGCTCATTATAAAGGGAATGAAGTGCTGGTTCTTGGGCAACAGAGCAAACATCTGCATCCTGAAACAAGCCAGGTGCTCTAAATCAGGGCAAAACCAAGGCAGCCCAAGCAGCAAAATCTAAGCATGTCCTCTGTCTCTCCAGCCTGCCTGAGTCCCTGCTATGATTGTATCTGCAGCTGGAGCGACCTCCCAACCGAATAAGCACACCTGGAAACACTGATGGGCAGCAGCTGTCTGGCACCCACAGCAAAATTCCCAGCAGGCATCAGGTGTTTGCCTGACTTTTCCTAGGGGAGCTGGATGCATGTGCACTGTGCAAGCTTTAAAATGTCATTGTTAGTTTGTGTGTCAGTGAATAACATTTCGGTCTTGAGTTGAAATGACAAGGGAAAGAAACGTTCTGCAAGAGGTTCTGCTATTGGCAAAAATGCTCACTGCATTTTTATTGTGAATTTCCTTTCTGTAAATCTTTCAAGCCTCTCTCCTCGTGAACAATAAAATTTTACCTTACAAACATCTGAAAACTGTGCACACCTATCACTATAAGCAATGCATCGTCTCCTTTATATTCCCTTTCCCAGACAGTGCTTTACCAAAGTACAGAATTGATTTTCACACACTTCTTCAAATATTTCTGTATAATAGCAGTTTACATGAACTGCTTATCTGCTCTGTTCTTCCGAGTCTGCCTTTGCTCATCAAAACCATACACTACCTGCTTCCTGACTCCTAAAATGAAGAGAAGTATGCAAGAGAATCACTACAGGAGATGCCTATTTACGCAGAGGTTTGTATATCTATATAATTTTTAATATCAGCAGTGCATGTGTGGGAGTATTCACAGCCCTGCAGATATCCTCATGAACAAAGGCTTTCACACTTGAATGTTTGCAAGTCAAAGGCAGAGCAAATGCCACCAAAGGCTGCTTTTATGAATGGGGATCATGTGGTTTTATTTTACTCCAAAGGTTTATGCATCTGGGAGCTGTGCTGCATTGCTTGAACGGTGCATTTTTGCTTTGATATGATTTCATTCTCAGTTTGGTCCAGGAGTCATGTATTAAACACTTTCTTTCTTTCATTGGGTGAAAAACGCATGGGTTTTGCTCATACAATATTGTCTGTGTACCAGTCTGAAAATGCACAACAGCTATTTTACAACTTCTACAAAATCACCTTTTGGGTAAATCATATGAGAGAGAGAACATTCCCCATGTGTCTGGGTTGTCCCAGGCATGTCCTCTTTTTACCTTCATATGAATCTTAGGATGCAGGAAGTCCAAGAGCAAGCAGAAATCCTACACTCTGTACATGTGTCATTTGCCTGGTTCCCCCGGTAGTTTATAGACTGTACAGATGACAGTGTAAACCCAGTGTGTACTGGATCCATCTGACTGTGTGTGCACAGCTGCACAGCACATGCAGAGCACATCAGACATGCTGAGGTTGGGATGCACTTCCAGTTCATATGTAGGCCACCTGGGTGGTTCATGCACACATACTTCTGGCCAGGAAACCCTTGTCACAAATACAGCAGTCCTAATCTAATCCAGAAGCAGATCTGGAAACAAGTGCCAATCACCACAATTCTTCTGCTTCCTCCCTTAGGCATGTCTTTGGCATTGCAAATCAGAGATGGACTCCTACCTGTACACACTGAACTCTTATGTTTATCTATCTTGTAACATTGCTATTCAAAGGGTTTCCTGCCTTTCCCAATTTTAATTTATTGTGACTTCAAAATTTATTAGCTCTATATCATATTTTAAAGGTGCCTATGTGAAAGGAAATATTTAATGCATTTATTTTCTAGAGACTGTATTTGGCATTCCCAAAAGGGGTTTCCAACTCCATGTTCCCAACCATGAGAGATAGCAGCAGCCAGAAACCTAATACTTTTACACAGGCAGGCATGGTTCTAGTCCTGCACACAGAGCCCAGGAGCAGTCATGAAGAATCAGTTAAATGCAACATCTCCAGCAGAGCTTGTCTGTGTACTGGCAAAGCCACTCTGAAACACTTTGCCACACTGAAAGCCTCCTGTAAATGATTTGGCTTGTCTTTGACCATTTCACTGGATTACTTGATACAAACACTAAGCGTTTGTTGCTTGCTGTTACAGTCATCTCCAGTTAGTTATCTACAAATTAGTGGTCAAAGTAAACTAATGCTTTGTTGGTCTTTTCCTCTGGTTTTGTGTTCACTGATGAGAAGAACCTGCTTGTTATGGATGGATGAGTTTTTCTCAGAATTTCTGCTTTTTCTCAGGATGTTGTCTACAGAATTGGATTGTGGTTTTAATGTGACCTCAGCTCTGCATTTCTGTACTGTAAAAGAAGCTCAGATTTGATTTAACCTTTGCCTACATTTGCACACAACTTTTGGATGAGAAATTTTTTTTCTTAAATGGTATTTAACACCAGATTATAAAGACATCTTTCAGCCTTAGAGTCACCAAAGCAAATACATTTGTCAGAATTACAATTATTCATCAGCCTTTCTGGGAAGTAAGTACCATAAAGTGTATGGCACTGCACCTAGATTTATATCAGCAGCTCATGTTGCAAATTTACTTTTAAAAAACTGTATATGCGCATACATATAAATATGCAATGTTTTTCGAGAAAAATCATGCCACTTGATGCAGCTTAATAAGCACTAAAACAGATGATATTACAGTAACATTGTTACAACTCATCCTACAAACTTAAAAGCATTGAAAAGCTAGAGCTACCAAGGCAATCTTCACTGTGATCCATATCTGCTTAAGTCACCTGGCTGTATTGCAATAGACCATCTGATCACTGTCTCTAAGTTAAAAGGTGTGTACTACAGAGATGTGGGTTTTCTCTCAGAGATGGTACATTGTGCTCTCAGCATGTGCAGCAATGGTAGTAAGCCAAAGGATAAAAATGAAGATGTTCTCTTTCTTATCTTGGCAGCAGAGATTTTCAAGCTTTGGTAATGTTATTTCAGAGTTAAGGATAGCCTCAGTAGCTCCACCTCTTTAGATTTTCATCATTGCTAAAGCATATGATCAATAATATGGATATTTTCTGGAAAAGGTCAATCTGCTATGGCAGGAGGTAGGATACTTTAATGACTGTGATAGTGCTGCTGTGAATACATAAACAGTAAGTGCTGATAAAAGATCAGAATGATTCTATTTAAATTATCCACTCTATTTTAATGTAATTTGTGTCTGAATAGCAAAGATTATTATCAGGTAACACCTAGTGTTATAAGGAATTCCTCGTGAAGTTCAGCAAGAACTTATCAATGTCTACAGGATCTTTTCAGCAGTGTCCAGTGACAGGAACAGATGAAATAGGCACAAAGTGAAGCACAGGAGGTTCCCTCTGAATGGCAGGAAACAGTTTTTTACTGTCAGGATGACCAAGCACTAACACAGGTTGCCCAGAGAGGCTGTGAAGTCTCCCTCTTTGGAAACATTCAAAAACTATCTAGACATGGTCCTGGACAACTTGCTCTGGTGGCCCTGCTTGAGCAGGGTGAACTGAACCAGATGACCTCCAGAGGTCCTGCCAACTTCAGCCAATCTGTGATTTTGAAAAGATATGTATTTTTCAGCAGCAAAACTTTGCCATTTGTAGTGTCCCACTGTCCATTTTAATCATCAAGTGCAGCTGTTCATAAGAGCTGTAACTTCAGGAAGGGACACATCAGTGGAGAGCAGTTTTAAGAAAGCTCAGGTCTCCAATCCCTGCAGCTCAAGCCCCAGCAGTTAGTCAGGCACACACAGGGGCCACTGCAGCTTTTCCCTCATTGCTGTTTCTAGCCCTCACACCGCTGGCACGTCCACTCGCTCAGAGGAAAGCGAAGCACTTATGCGCTCGGAGCATGAGGCGAGTAACCCGAGGGAATGGGACCCCAGCATAAAGAACATGCTGTTTCACTTAGACACTTTTTCAAGAAAATGAAAAAAACTTAAAACAACATGTATGCCATCGAAGCAGTTTCCTTTGGATTAAAAACAGAACATTAGACACATATTTAATCAGTTTTGCTGTCCCTGGGGGTGTTAATATTTGGCACTCTCCCCCTTTCAATTAAGAGCTGGTTCTCTAGTTCTTAAATAAAACTAGTCAGGAAATTTCCACAAGTGCTTTCTCATATAAAATGCATTTTCTGCAAAACTGAACTTTACTGCAAGGAAACAATAATATTCCTTGAAGTTTCTGAATCTTCACTGGGCAGAACTGACTCCAAGAAAAACATTTTGGCTAGTTAAAACACTTCAGACCAGATCAGTTAGACCTTACCTCATGGTCACAAAAGTCAAAGAAATGTCTCATGGCCATTTAGTTCAGATAATACATGCCCCAGTTCTTTTTTGCAAAAGCTTCTTTGTCTGAGTTACACCATAGACATTCCTGAAGCTGAAACGTCAGACCAGGTCCAATTGAACTGGGGACCCCAAACCACAGAGGAAAAATGGGGATGCCTCATTTGAACTATAGTTCCTATGGGGAATCGAAGTCCCTCTGAGTCCTGAACTAACACTTTCAAGTAAATAAATCAAAATTAGACAATTTCATTTGGCATTGTTAAGAAATTTAACTTCAGTCAAAGGAATTAAAAGGATCTGCTGAAATGCATTTTAACTACTTCTGTAAAAATATTGATATTCATTGTTTTCCCCCTTAAAATACAAAGACAAGTAAGTCTTGGGATTGTTGTTCCACCTTTCTGTGTGAAGCAAGAATGTGTAACAGAAACCTGACCTGATCCAGAAAGTCATCTTCCAGTTTGCTAAAGTTTAAGGTAAGGATGAGCCAACATCTCTTTCTTTCTCTTGAACATCCCAGAGCACAGCATTTTATCCAGTGTCCACAAAGTGAGTGAACTCAGTAATATGTGTGACTAAAGTAAAACTTGTGTGAACACAAGTCTCCCAGAAAAGCATTCAGACTTGTTTAGGCAGTATCACTGGGCTTTTTCAGTATTGTGTTGTAGTAGTTTCTTGCCATTTCTGCTCAGGGCCTGTTTCATGTTTTCTTCTGACTTCACCTGGCCAGAGCTTCCAGCCATAACTCTTGCTGTGGCCATACCTGTTTGATTAAAGATTACTTCAACATCCACCTTTTCACTTGAATAAACACATTGTGCTTCCAATCTGTGAAAGCAAAGTAACTTCTCTAGCCCTCAGAAAATTTTGTTTACTCTTTTTCCTAATTTTCCTTAACTATTTTTTTTCTAATTGCTCAACATCTTGTTTAAATAGCTGACTGTAGTCCCGTGTGTCATGTTCTCATGCTAGTCTTAAAATGCACACACAGGAGAAAAGTAACTCCTGATTTCTACTTATCACTGATCTCGCTGTATACCTGGGGACTTCATAAGTCATCTGATCTGGCCTCAATATCATGGCAGTAAATTGTCATGAACCTTAATGAGTTTCCATGTCCTTTGCCTTGTGTTCCCTGCCTTATAGCTACAGTTGCTTTCCAATACTTTCTAACTTTACTAGGGCACTCTAACTTCTTATAGAGTACTACAATTCTCCCTTGATGAATTTACCACACAGGAATAAATTTAATATATTCTATGATCCAAAAAGTAATCTGAACTTTGACTTTTTCTTTCATAAAATATACAACTCTCTTGAGAAAAGGATTTTTATGAAGAAGTGTCGATATGCCCATTCTTTCTTCTCTCTCCTCCCCCCCCTCCTTTTTGTTGGACAGAACAACACAAAAGCAAAACAGACAGAATACATTCAGATTAAATGGCAGTGGACATAAGTTTTCAAATTCTTCTATTTTTTTCCCTTTTTTTTCCTCTTTTCCCCCCTTTTTTTCCTAATCAAATTTCCTTCTTTTTTTCTTTTTTTTAATTTTCATTTCTAGAAATTTATGTAATCTGAAACTATGGTCAATTCTGAAAGAAGTGAAAGAAGCAAAAAAGTCTGGCATGGTTTTCCATAGGGAAAGTTGAACCTGTGTTCTACTTTCTACTTTGTTGAAAGACTGAATAAAAACAAGTAAGTACAAAATACATAGGACCTCACCAAGAGACAGAGTGGGGAGTCTAAAAAGAGATCTGTAAACTCAGAACTACTCAGGCCAAAGAAACTCATATGGATCTTCTCAGAAATAACTGCATTGCAGTCAGTGAAGGTAAAGGAGTGGGATGCACTGGGACCCTGGTGTGGCCTTGCAGATTGAGGTGGGATCAGAAGGGAGCACTGTGAATTCTTTCCAGATGAAGACAGTGTCCAGAGGGTCTCAAAGATAGCATGAGGACAGGAACTCCCCTTGAACTAACCTTTGAAGAATAAATACCAGTGGCTGGGCTTGCAGAGTGGCTTTCTGGAAGGGCATCCAAACCTATGGCAACCCCTGATTGCACCTCAGTGACCCCCAGAGCAATCCTGACTTAAGTTACTGACAGCAAGAACTCTTTCCGTGCACTTGCCAACCTTGCAATCCAAGCCAACCCTGCTTCCAAACCTTGTTCCTTTAAGCCTGGGCTCTAATAAAGCCACCAAGAAAATTCCCATAAATTTCAGTAAATACAAAATTTTACCCATTGTGCATTTGTGCTGTACCACCATTAATAAAAATTCTATGAGCACATTCAGTAACAGATGAAAAGAACTCAGTCCCCTTCTATTGTCCTTTGTTCTGCATCTGGCAGGGATCAAAACCAGCAGCAGGGTCTCACTAGTCAGGGGGAGAGCCAAACACTGTGTGATGACATATACCCATGCAAGGCAAATGTTCTTGCACACCTCCTTTTCAGCGGAGGCAACACAGAGTTGATAGACAGCTAAGAGTGACACTCCTTAGCTTTCAGTAATCAAAGTATTTGAAGGGTAGGCAAATAAGAGAAGGTGATGTTCCCAAATTTTTTCATGCCGTGCACATACAAGGACCTATCTCTCTTCACCTAGTGTCATCAGGAAGTGGCTCTCCAGAATGTATTAGACCAGTTCTCTAGTACATCAGCTGGGAATCAAGCTTCTTTTGTTCGCACTTTTGAGTTTAAAGGAGGCGCATACTGTTTATATGTTGACTTTGTGTGCGTCTGCATCTGTGTGTAAATCTATGTGGAAAAGCTTAGTGTAAAGCTTGGAATAATATGAGAATATTGGGCAATAGGAGCAAAAAATCTACTCACTTCCTTCACTTCACTGAAAGAAAAGTATGACAAGGAGCAAAACCCAAAGCAATACTCGACCCTGGTTTTTGGATGCTGGGTCTGAACTGTCAGTGGCCATTACATCAGATAAGCCATGAGCCTAAGCCAAAGTCTAAAGCATTATAAGGCCAGGAAGGTAAAAAGAATCAGGGCCAGTGCAAGCTTTAAAAGTCAGTAAAGAATTTTAAAGCCATATGCTGCTTAACAGGCACCAGGGTAGAGGGAACGTGAGACTGGAGAAATATGATCTGCAGATCAAGTCCTAGTAACAATTCTGGCAGCAGCAACATTCAAAACCATCTGCAGCCAGTTTAGCAAACAATCTGGAACACCACCAGGAACAAATTAAAATAGTCAATCCTGGAAGTCATGAAAATCTGTATGAACAAGAGCCTGAGCAAATGAAATGGTGTTTTCATGAGAATATCTTGCAATATTCTCAAAAAACATCAAAAGATTTTTTTTTGCCCTCTCTTTCATGTGAAGACAAAAAGCTGAAAGGAGAGTCATATGGGTAGGCAGAAAGAAACGCATTTCAGCACTGGAGCTCCAAAGCAATCAAAATGCCACAGATTTCACTGGCAGCAATATTAATACAAGTCAGGAAGAGTCCTCCTGTACACTGCAGGGCCTCAGACCCGGATATTCCACTACACTTTGCAGCACATGTTGAGTGCAGGAGCTGGGAAGCAAATGTGCTGAGAAATCCCACGGAGAGGGGTGTGGGTGAGAAAACTGGCTAGCATATGCCGTGCTCCGACATGTAGCAACTGAACTCTCACTACATGGGTCTCATTGTGCAGCACCTCCCCCAGCAAGTGAAAAAAACCAGTGCATGTGTGTAAGAGGTTAGGAGTTTAGGATGCGGTGCCAACAGGAAACGGAAAAGGGGAGACAAGTAGAAAAACAGGCAGTTGTGGAAAATACAAGGAAACACAACTTCATGAATGCTCTCCAGCGAGCATCGTGAATTGTGAATTGTCTGGGGTGAATAACAAGAGAGAAAGTGCTTTCACCAAGGCCCACACACTGGACACAGCACAGTCAGGAACCTCTGTTGTGGACTAGATCCCCTCTTTTGGGGGAACTTCTGTCTGCTAAGCTTCGCTCCAGGCATGAGAGGCATCTCCCTCTCCTGCTGATCGAGCACCATGCCCCTCTCTGCTCCAGCAGAGAGAGCAAAGGCTTTCCCACCTACTACTCCAACTCACCCTCCTTTTTAACCTGGGAAAGACAGGAAGGTTTTCAGTTGTGAGTTTGTCTGGATTTTTTTGAATCAAAAGGGAAGCTGAATTCAATCCAAATCCCTGGCACTTCAGATTCTTCCTAGTTTAGCTGAATATCAGGAGCTATTGGAGAGCTCTTTTCACAGAGCAGTTTGACCCACCAGCACAGATGGAGACGCAGAACATACGATCTGGGCCAGGTTCTTGTTCAGATACTGCAGGGTGTGAACAGGCGAGTTTCATGCAGTGTCTATTCAAAGGAACATTAGCATGATATTAGCTTGTTTTTGAGCAGCCAGGAGGACATGAGAACAAAAAAAATTAATTTCAGATTAATCGTGCTGTGACATTGTTTTAGTCACTCTACTCTTAGCTTTGTTACTCCAGAATTAATAGATATTAAAGCAGAATTGTGTCCACTTTAATTGCAAGTATAAGTCCTATATTCTTTGGCTTTGACAGGCAAGGTGAGACTGAACCCTTGGTCCCAGTCCTGATGAGCGTTATGTTCTAGGGTTGCTGGCATAATAACAGAGCTGTGCTGGAGCTGGCTCATTCCCAAGCCCTGCTGCTCCTTTACTTTGCCCAGGAGAAGGGTGGTTAAGCTCACAGCAAGTCAGGGCTGATCTCACACTAGGTGACTGTCTCATTGACATTGTCTTTCTGTTGGTTGTGCCATGATTATTTTCAATCCAGCCCTAAATCTACAGTCAGAGCAAAATAAAATAAAATAAAATAAA
>VZRQ01006819.1:599827-721009 GCA_013397975.1 Machaerirhynchus nigripectus
AGCCGGGGGCCCGAGGGGGCCCGTCCCGGCACCCTCGCACACAGCCCCGCGCCTGGGAGCAGCCGGACTGGGCTGGTGACCGCGGCATTCCGGGGCTGGGCAGCTGCCCAAGCCCTACGGCAGGAGCCCCGTCCCTGCGCTGCTGAGGGACGGCCCGCAGAGCCGGGCAAGGGGAGAGCCCGCTCCTGCCCCTCCGCGGGGCCCCGAAACACCGACATGGCCAATCCTACCGAGCAGGGCGGCAACGACAGGTTTAAAAATAGAAGGCAAGTTCCATTTTCATTCTCATCTGTATTCCAGCTCCTCATTTCATGCCCAAACTTCAGTCCGTCCTTATACCCCACGGCAGCAAAGCTACTAAGAACACAAGCCCACAGCGGCTGGGGTTGATACCAGAGTAGAACCAGAGAGCAAGATGTGAGCCACGAAAATGCCTAGTGAAAACCAAAAGTCCAGCTCATGCACCCTGTCCCTGCCCTTGTCCTCCTCTCCTTACAGCAGGAGCAAGAGGGATGCAGTATTTGGGCAAGGGGGTCACCAAAGATGACCCAGAAACCCCAGATTCCCCTTCTGGCCCCCTGAGAGGAGGTCATTAGATACCTCAACCTGCCAGAAAAGACCGGCCTCTGGAGGTCTTCAAAGCCCCTTATCCTTCTTGGTCACCTGCTTAGGGAATATAAGCACTGAGTTTAGCAGGACTGTTTCATTAGGTACGCACAGCACAAATCTACATTTGGCAGAAAGTGCCAGACCTATCAGGCACCATATTTTGCAAAATATTTTTTCAAACTTAAAAATGCTTTATTTTTGCATCAATTTTTCTTTGAAAGTACAGAGGACATGAAGCCAACCAAATAAACCTGTGAAAATAGAGATCAGTATAATTTCTCATGTTTTCTGTAAAGCTCCCAGTTCACCATAACATATGACAGTCTACAGGAAAAAATGGTTTTCCACAGCTTCTAAATTCCCAGTAAATTAATTATAGAAGTAGAAATAAACATGAAAATGCTAATCACTTTTACCCAGTATTGTATCATTTTGTTCATGGCAGAAAGGCCAAGAACTTTGGAAAGCTAATAAACCACAATATTTAGAGTAGATCCCATGATTTGTGAGGTATAACAAGTCCTCGGGAGCAAGACATAAAATGAATTGAAAAAAAAATGAAAAGGGGTAAGGAAGCCATAGCTAGAGTTCTTACTGTTTTTATTGAAAAAGATATCCTGTTTACAACTTTCAGCACAAAATGGCCAGCATAAAAGAAACCTGGATTTTCTCACCTCTCTTAAAAGAACTGTATTTGCTTTATATGTTGAGAAAGGATGAATGAATTGTGGATATTTTTAAAGAGCAAATGGATGACCAAGTAGGATTAGGCAGGGATGTACCCCAAGAAGTGATTAGAATGGAGATCCTCTTAAGAGGATCTTAAGATACACACAGAATTCTTCACTGATCTTACGAGATAATTGAGATTCTCATACCCACAGGAGAGGGGAACCGGAAGTCCCGGTAGGTAATTTGTGGACAAATGAAGTCAACACCCCAAAATACACAGCAAGGTGATTGCAGCATGAACACTCTTTGTTCATGGAAACACTTCATGAATCTTGGGTGAAACTGAGGCTGAATGTAGAAAAAAGTATTCTTTATTCTCTGTTATACTTCATTAGTGAAATAGTTTTATTTCTAGGAAAAAATTGAAATAGTTTAAAATTTTTGTAATTAGATACTTATAAGCCAGTTGATTAAGAAATAGACTAATCATGGTATTTCAAATGGAAAATTTGTTCTATGGAAGAAATATCCATTATTTTCTCATTTCAAAATTGTCCTAGTTTTCTGGCCCCCAGAAGGGGCAATTATGACTTGAACTGTTCAGAGGTCTGCTGTTGAAAAAATGCATTAAAACACTGTCTCTTGTGTACTGACAGCCATCAATCAAGATCATTACTTCACTGTCAGTCACCTGGTAAAAGAAATAGTGCTGTGATTGTATTAGCATATGATCGATATCTCCTGCTTTGAAGATAAATCTCATTTCAGTAAACTCCTTGTCTGCCGCCAGCAAGAGGTTATTACTCTACAAAAATATGCTGTTTCTTTCAGATTACCTCTTAATTAAAAGTTTATGGCTCTTCTGTTAAAAGTATGGTCAGAAAGGCAATTTCATATGTAAAGCCAAAGCTAACTAGGGCTGTGGTAGAAACGGAAGGAAGACAGAAAAGCTGCTTCCCCTGGTCCTTGGCTCCAGATGTTGCCTCCTGGTTATCCTCAAGATCATTCCCAAGAATGATGCTTCACACAGGCGATCTAAAAGGGCTCCTGATAGCTTCTGACCTGTACCTATATCTTCCAGCCAGTTATGTCTTTAAAAGGGGATTTTCCACCCTAGCTAACTTTATTTGAATGGGAATTAAAGTTATTAAAACCAAGAAAATGCTTCTATTTAAACAATGAAACTAATACCTCAGAAACTGCTTCAGAAAAAATACTTTGCAATTAATTTGGAGTACTTTGTATAATGGTGTCATTATTTTTAATGGAAACTAGAGACAATTTGGAATTTAAAAAGTCATTTTAGAATAAGCAACATGCTTTTCAGTGTTTCTGTGGACTCTTGAAATAATATTTTGCAAGAAATTTCCATTTAATTTTTTTTTCTCACATGCTCTAAAGATTCCACTGGCAAGAGAGGAGTTCCAGACCTTGAGCAGAATGAAATTTTGTCCAGCACAAAAATCAGTGACAAAAAATCTGTTGACTTGGGTGGGGTAAGCACTAGTCTGGAACAACTGGAATTTCCATCACTGTAGTCATTTTCCTTGTAAATACTTCTCAGGTTAATACCATAGCCTTGGTGTTTTCTTATGAAGTCTGTTTTGTTTTAAAGTCTTCCCCATAATATTGTAGAGTAGAAATATTTTATATGAGAGTAGACTCAGTTAAGAACTAAATTTTTTCCCCATAGTTCTTCCTTTCTTGGCAGGAAATCCATATAAAGCTCACAAAAATGAGGATTAGCACCATGAAATTGTAATAATTTATACAAGTGGAGGTGTAGAGAGAAGTTGTAGTTCTGAAAGTTTACAGGAAGTGAAAAGCTGTGTATCAAGTGTCCAAACTCTCCTTCCAGATAGTGAACTGCGGGTGATTCATCTTTCCATTAGACAATTCGCATGATACATGTCCAATTACTTCCAAGATATAAATGGATATAAAGCCGAGGGTACTCGGTGAGATTTCAAGACAGCTTTAATTGATTTCAGTGGGAATTGCATTTATGTATCTAAGGGGAGAATTCAGCTGTTCATATTTAAAATGTAAAATTTCAACATCCTCAAAAAATGTTGCAAGAATCTGAAAGAGTGGTCAGCTTAGTTTTTTCTCAAGAGAGATAAGAATGCTGCAGTTTACATGACATGTATAACAACAGTTTGAAAAGATGGATATTCGCTTCATCGAGGATGTGATTTTTAAGTGCAGTGATGCAATTCAGATAGGAGGCCTGAATCTCAGATCAGAAAGAGTTCCTGCATTTATGCCAATTTCATTTCAGACAAATTTCTGAGAAAAATAACAAAGCACATTTGGGAGAGCTAAGGGTTAAGGACTGCTGCTTATTTATTTTTCTTTGGAGCAGTTTGTTAGGCTGACTTGTGATGCCCTCATGCACCTCTGCAAGAATGGACCTTCTTATGTGGTAATGACCCTTTAGAGTCAGGTGATTTCGCCAACTCTGAGAAGAGTATTGTGCTGTCCACCAGCACTGCAGGTAATTCAGTTTGGGAATGGGGAACCTGTACCTCTTTCAGTCTCAGATACTCTGTCCACTTTTTCCTCAGTATGAGGAAGGGAGAAGCAGCAGCAGTGCAGACCATCAGCCACACGTTTTCTGGCTTTGGCAGGGTGGCTGCAGGTCGTGCACAGAAGTGTGTGTGGGGAGTGCTCAGTGGCTGAACTGTGTGAGAACCAGCGAGATTAGCACTTCTTACCATATGTGTTTGAGCATTTCATTCTCAAGAGATGCCAAGTCAATGGGCACCAGGACAGGAAACCAGTAGTTATTATTTTCTGTTGATATGTGTTTCCTGTAGTGTACAGTTAGTAGAATTACTTGTTTCTGTCAGTATGGTTGGTGTCTGGTGGGCATTAACTGAAGCAAGTGCACCCTGTTTAATTTCAGTCTTCCAAAGGAACTTTATTTCATGCTATGATTTTCTTGCAAGAAAACCCAGACAATATATTAGAAGGAAAGCTTTTCTGTCCCATTTCACCCTCTTGCATTTAGTCACTTGATTCTCTTTAGCTCACTTGTGTCTCACAAAATCTCCTTTGGGCAGTGGTAGCATAGCTAAAAGCTCAAAGATTTATGACTTCAATTGTTTAGCTCGCTGGCAATAATGCATCATGATAGAAGCAATTGTTGGAACAGGCAGCTATGATACCATTCTTTTATGAAAAACTGTAGTTGGAGATAAGGAAGGCAAAAGAAGTCTCTTGTGAATATTATTATCCTCTGGAAATTATCCCAAAAAGATTTGCAGTTTCTCTATAGACTGTGGCTAGAGTTCATTGATCCACAGACTATCATCCTGAAGAGAGATTAAAAACAGATGGCCCTAGATCTCGGCTTGGCTACAAATCTCAAAAGAAATGAGAGGGAGTACAGTGGTGACTGACCACAAATGAAAGCATTGAAGGGATTCGTCTTTTTTTTCTTTAATTCCCTATTTCATTTCTCTGTAGTTTTGTACAAAGTCCGTTGTACTTAAAACTCAAATAATATCAACACAGAGAAGGTATGCAAAGTATACTAAAGTAGATCAGAATTATACGAAGTATCCTAAAAATACACTACAAAGTCTTTTATGTGGGGCCTTTGTTAGGTTTATTGTGCTGGAGCAGTGCATTTTCAGTGAAAAGAGTCTTTGTATGAACTGACTTGAACTGATGGTAATCCGTTTGCTTCAGTGGCTCAGGTCAAGTGAAGAGTAGGTATAAATTATGTGCCCTCATAAAAGTGATAAATATACTCAAGTTAAGACAATACAGATGATGAACCCCTGAATAATTTAACTGTCATGCCAAAATCCTTGGTTTTATTTAACATATGCACATATGCAGATTTGTTTATATAATAAGAAATATCAGTCTTCATGCCACCTCATAGACCAAGATTTCCCAATGTCTTTTTTCATAGTTTTTACTTTCTGTTATTACACAGTGCCATTCAAATTTTTGAGTAATAATTTTTTTTCCTCTTTTGAATTAAAGTAAGGGGAGAACTGAAATTCTGGTATTTCTCATTAAATAAAAATTCCAGGAATCTTTAGTACATGCTGGTTGAAGCAATCTATTTTGGCAATCTATCTAGTGTTACTATATTCTAATCTCAATAATATCATTCTAGAAAAATAAAAATCACTCTGTTTCAAATTGTGAAAAATTTTGAGATTCCAGTTATAATTCTAGATATTTTGTTTGGACTTTATGTTATATTAAGTCTCCCTTACATATAGCATGATATTCAATGCATTTGAATAGGATAGTAAATGAAACCAATTAAAGAATAAATCAATTTTGTTTTTACTTTGTTCATGGTACCTTTGCTCAAAATCAATAGATTAAATATTTTGAGAATAATGAAATTGCAATTTTATCAGGAAGCTGTTTCATAAAATTGTTTTCTGTTTCTCTCAGGTAGCAAGTCACAAGTCTGGTTAGTCAGTGAAGTACCCATAGAGTTCATTATTCAGTTTTAGTTCATCTTTTTAAAACATTTTCAAACACAAATTGAGTGCAAAGAGTTTTCAGCAGGAATCTCCTTAAATACCAACAAATTATTGGAATCAATAATGTTAGTCATGATTACATAATTAATGTTATTGTTATAAGCATCTAATGCAAATAGGGCATTGTTTCTGTTCTTAGATTAGAAGGATTTTTATTTTGCATTTCATTCCTGATAATAGAGTTCAAGCACAGCTGTGCATTCTTCAAAATCACTATCAAAGAAGTAGAGAACCTTTACTGGTCTGTTGTTCAAGCGTTAGTAAGAATTAGGTGCAAAATACTGGCCAAAACTCACCTTTTTTTCAGTATTGACAGTCCATGAAATACATGGATTAATTAACCAAGTTCCTGATTATCGTTAATGGATGAAAAAAAAAAAATAGCTCAGCTCTGTTTAAGTTCATGGAACAGCATCAAAGTATTAAAAGGGTGTCAGCCATTCACAATCTGCCTGTGTTAGCATCTCCTGGAATGGGTAACAACTTGGAAACACAACACCACAGAAGTTTTGGTCAAGAGAGCTCCATCCTCTGAATTAGAACCTGGAACTGGTAAGCAGCTAAAACACTGGGTGTAACTCAGACTGAGCCTTTGGAAGGATGTTAAGGGTTTTCAGCTGAACAGCCACTGAGGCTCTTATCTTCTGTAAATTCAGCTTGCTTTTCCCTGGTAGATTATAATTTCATTTATATCATTGTTATTTTCTAGCGGCATGAAAGGATTTAATTCTCATTTACATCAGGCTAAATTGTCAACATTCTATCAAGATATTTTCCCAAGTGAAAAATTATTTTGCAATTAACATGAAATTTTACTAAAAGAAATTTAAAATGTTCATCCTTTCAATTAATAGTACAAAAATTCAAATAAAAACTAAATTTTTTTTTCTGTTACTGGTGGACAAAAAGCACTTCATTTGATGTTTCAGGTACCAAACCAGTATAACTGGTGGAACAAGGGGCTTTTTTAATCAAAACAGTTTATTTGCCCTGCCCATTCCCTTCTCAAAGAATGAAAATAAAGGTTTTTTTCCAGAATAAAATATAAGAATTAATTTTTTCTGATGAACTTACCCTCTTTAATCAGCTCTGGTTTGGGATGCCATTGGGTACTGTCAGAATTCACCTACGAGGCAGGGCAGGGAATATCTCAGGCACATCAACTCTTTTTAAGGGTTCAATTCATAAATTCAGCTCCGTTTTGATGATGTTTTTTGATGGCCAGTGAACTGATCTTAGGGATGCTCTGCCTTTTCTGCCATGGTAACACCTAGTTCCCCTCAAATCTGAGATTGGAGAAGACAACACTATTGCCTTTATTCCAGATTTGACTCCACAAAAAATTATTAAAAAAATACAACAATTTCGAAAAAAACTACCTCTGATAGTAAATATTCTTTATTTTCTCTCCTTTGTGATTGAATCCTGATGTAAGTTAGACTAAACTTTTTAAGGACTCAGCAGAGAAAAACTTAAATGCATATATCAGTTTTAAAGTTATAATCCAATTTGTAACTTATCTTTCAGACTATAAAAGGAGACCAAGAGACTGCCTGTTTATAGAATATTATACATGTGTGTGTGTAGGTTTGTACTTAGATGACAGTAAACAGGTTTCTGAAAAAAAAAAGAGAGAGCAGTGCTTGTATATTTAGGAAAAGGGAATGTTTTGAAATGAATGTATAAAGGAAGTTACTGCTTTGGTTCAGCAAGTTTGTACAAAGAATGCTAAATTGGATGCGGTAATCCTGTAGCAAAATTAATTCCCTTTTCATTCTCATGAACTAACGTAGCTCTGCAAGTCTGTGATTGTAAGCAAGAGGTCACCTACACTGGCTGAACAGAGTTTGAAAAATGGGAATGCATAATCCACTAATTGTTGACAAAAAAAGTTCAGACCTTCAACACAAAATACTCGACAATTTAGCGTTCAGCTACACAGTTTTGAACTCTGTGGAGGAGCTGGACAAAAATGAAAGTCTTTCATTAGAGCAAATGTCAGCCAAGTTTGCAATGCCTCTTTGATTAGCAAAAGTGGCTTTGCATGTTTTGCCTTAGAGTGCTTCCTTAAGGTCCAATTTCCCTAATTTTCTAAATCTAGTCTTATTAACTCTTCATGTACTGACTTGTTGTTACTGGTGCAATAATGAGCACTCTTCCTCCCTGGCTGTGTTGGTTACCTGCTGCAAAATTCGTGAGTCTCAACTGCCAAAGCAAATTCTTTTTTATAACTTGTTCTTATAATTTTCTTACAACTTTTTCCTGTTCATTTGATACAATATCATTAAAAAAAACCAAACAAAAATGCCAGATCCCTTATCATGCCTAGTGCTGTTTTCTTAGTGAGGATTTTTCCCATTGTATTTCCATGCTCAGGCAGAACAGCACATGAAGTTTGCATGGAGATCTCAGGTGGGAGTCTGAATAGTCTCTCAAGGCTCCACACCTTTCTGATCAAGTGTCTGGCTCAGAATACCATTGGTAGAGTGGTTAAGAATTATTTTGCACAAAAAACCCCCTCTTCAATAGCTCAGACTCAAATCCTGAAGTGTTGATTATGTGAATAGTGAATGTGAACACTGAGTCAAAATATCCTGCTGTTAAAATGACTGTTGTATCACCATATTTTTGAAGATAGCCACAATTTTTCTGTAACTTACAATGTCTTACATGCTGCAATGCCAGGCAGCTGTTCAGCCAAGAGCGACAAGGAAGGTTAACTAACAGTTCCTGTCTCCAGAAGTCAGATGATATTATTGATTACACTGTTGTATAAAGAAGGAAACAAGGAAGCCACATTAATTTTATTTGTTGAATAGCCATCATACTGAAGGGTCAAAGAAGAAGAAATGCCTTATGAAAACAAGAGGAAACGTTGGAAAGGAATAATTATTCACAAGATCAGAATGGAAAAAAATACAAAAGGAGTTGTGTATTTGTGTGTGCTGTAAATGGTATTACAGACTACAAATTCTAGGATGGAGTGAGATGTATTCAGAATATCTGCTTTGTTTTGGAATAGAGACACAGATGCTTAGATTTAAAAAAAAAAAAAAAAAGCAAAAAAATGCGACAGTAGAATCAGTCTTACTAGCCAGAGATGGTAAGTTGTAGCTCATACATCTTCTATGGGAATGACACACTGGGAAACATAAACTATCTAAATAGGGCTCTTATTTCATTCTATGGACTGCCCAGGGAGCCAGGTAACCTTTACTTCACTCACTGACAGTTCTTTTGAATTTCAACACCTGTTGGACATGCAAGCCCATTTTAAGCACTATAGTAGCTGGTTAGAACATGTCTCGTTACCCCTAACCAGTTGTGTGACCAGCTTGAAGGAGAATGTTCCCTGCAGAGTCCATTGGCAAAACTAGTGTAAAATAATCCACTGCAATCTCTGTGTGCAGATATAGGCTTGCCCAGGGATAGTGAATTAATTCTTTCTGGGACTGGGACAAAAGCTGGCAAAATAGAGAGAGGTTTGCAGCAACTTTTTTGTCTTTTGCTGTGTTTTTGTAGGAGGCAGTCTAGATGTGACTGACATGCAATAATCATTGAATTCATCCTTTTTGAACAAATGCAAGAAAGCTAAACTTGGTGAATTTATCTTTTTTTTTTGCATTTATTGCATTGTAGGAGAAATCAGATGACACCACAAATGAAATAATCAGAAAGTCCTCCACAAGGATTTTAGGGGATGGAAGCGTTTTCAATAACAGAACATTTGTTTAAAGGCTTTTAGCAAAACCTCTTCCCCCTTCTTTTGGCTTTACATCTATTTTGAATCACAACATGGCTGGTTTACCCTTCTACCCTTCTACTGTCACTGTTTTTATCTGTGAATATTTTTCATCGGATAGGAGTGTCCCGTATAACTGGGAAAGAAAACATTTTTTTCTCATTCAAAAAGAGTCCAAAGGTTTCACTGTGGAATGAGAAAGGGTCTGATGACATTTTCTAGCAGCTAGCAAATCATGCTGTCATGCATAGGGAAAAAGCCACTAAAATATCCCTAGCTAAAATATCGCAAAATTATGTAGAGCTCAATCCTAGGGAGCCATCTGCCATGTGAAAGCTTCACTGATTTCTAAAGGCGTTCATTGCAGGCAGGTTTGCAGAACTGGACGCATAATTTGTCCCTTTTAGAAACCTTAGCTGTCGAAAAGAAATCCTCATCAAAAACATGAGTGGCAGAGGATGAAAAAAAGTCTGCACAACTGGGTAAAAAATCCCCACCACACGCCCTCAAAAGGAGCTTGTGTGCTGGTTGAAAATGCACCCCAGCTACAGGTAAGAAATGAGCTATTTATGAAAAGTCTGTTCCTGCCATGTGTGTGCATGAAAGTCTGACTGCTGTCAGGGAGTTTTCTGTTCTGAAAGTGTTCAGATAAGGTTCATCCTCAGTATTTGCCCTTTTCTGAATTATTGGCCCTTTAAAAACTAAAGGTAAATAGTAACAACCAATAGGGAAGAATTTTTGACGTATATGACACATATATGAAGGGATGTGTAGCTGTATAAATGTATAATATGTTAGTATTGCCTTCTATTTTTTAAGGAAAAACTGTTGGAAATGGTCTAGTGGGTTCTGCCTTGGGACAGGGAGACAGAGAAGCATCTTCTCAGGATCTTCTCCCAGCTCTGTGTTTCTGGAAGCACTGAACCTCAAAGTGGAGGAAACAATCTGCAGAGAGGCAGAAGGAGATGTGTTTTACAAATTGCAGCCTGATGAGCTCTTCGACAACATTGAACACCCACAGAGAATTACTTTAACACAAATACTAAATGAAAAATCTTTTATGGCAGTAGTGAAAGAAAACTCTTTGATAAATATATATGTATATAAAATAGATAAAATTCCATTAATTTTCAACTTGGGACAGACGTTATATTTGAATTTACAGACATGCCAAATGGTAATTTTGGCTTCCAATCCTTGAGATGTGACTGATCTATTATGGGTGATAACAGCATATGCTACTTTCTGAGTCAATTTCTATTATGTCGTGAGAAGCAACACAGCTAGTAATGGAAGGCATTTTTGCATTAGCTAAAATAGCAAATGAGGTCCATAACATAGAAAATAGGTGGGTTCCAAAAGTAGATTCAATATTTGATATGGTTGTCAAATTCAATACTGAGTAAATAAGTCAACAAAAGCAAATCTCATATGGAAAATGAACATGGCATGTAGTACAGATTTTTTTCTTTCATGATGTCAAAGGGTTGCATATCTTGACAACTTTCTTTAGCTGCTTATGCCTGGGAGAATTGATGGAGACATTTGGCCTTTGTTGGGTCTGCGTCTGAACTTGTATATCCCGAGGAGGTAAGTGGCTGCTTGAGATGCTGTGGAGCAGGGGTGAACAGCCGAGAAATGGGAGCATCTGAGTGCAATTTGATGGAGCAGATGTTCAATCCCTGCACTCCACAGCTGCCTCAAGGCTTTGTCTGGTGTCAGCCCTTTCCTAAATGAGTTTTCATAATGAATTTATCTGTTAATTGACACATAAAAATCTATGTTAATATAACATTAAGGACCTATCTTATATTTGCAAATTCCAGGAAATGGAAGGAAAAAAAAAAAAGCTTAAACTTGACTGTCACCAACACTTACCTGCTGTGTTCCATGGGGGAGAAATCACTGATGCAAGAACACTTTACATGCTGCAGACTTAAACATCTTTTAAGATAAAGTTTTCTTTTTTTGTCCTTTTTGACAACTGTGTGGGCAGAAGTACCTCCAACACCTAGTAAAAGGCTTTGGCAGTTGCGCATGAGTTTAGGCATTAGAACACTTTATTTGTTTCTGCCTAGTGTCCAGACTTGTGGCTCTGGTGGCACCAGAGTTGTCCACAGCTGACCAGACCAAGCAGTGTGGCATTCCCTTTATTGCTTGCAGAAATTCAGAGATGTTTCTCATGGATTTTTCCAGTGTGTCCATTGTGTTGACAGCAGAGAGCTAACATATTGCCAGTCCTCATTTCATGCGTAAGCTAGGGCAGCTCCTTCAATACTATAGCTCAGGTTTTGCCATATGAGTTGAGAAATCCAGAAACAACTTCCTTCTCAGGCTGACAAAATTCACATCTACCATTTTACCTTCAGGGCAATAACTTTCCTACCGGTGGGTGAGGATACCTTACAACAAAACTATGCCAAAAAGAGTTTAAGCCGTAATTGGGCTACCTGGCAAAAGGAGACACCATATTTTAGTGCATGGGGAAGTCACAGAAGTGAGGAACTTCTATGTACCATTCCCTCTTCCTAAGACAATATATATATTTAATGTCAAGCCACGATTACGAAGACCAGACCCTAGGAACTTATATTGCCAGCTCATGCCCTCTGCTGTCTTTGTCCTTGTCACCAGTGAATCTTGTTGCCCTCTTTTCTATGCAGCCGGGTAGTCTCCACAGGAAGGAGAAATCGTAGAAGGGTTAAGGTACCTTCCTGAGGTAAGTCCAGACTCGGGCACAGTAGATTTTGGCGATCTGGAAATATTTGGTTCAAGTTCTCAGACCACACCTTGGTGCACACAGCCCAGGCAGGCAGGATGATGCCATTCTAAGCTGAGGACCATGTTTACAAAGACAGGTTCAGCAGCTGTCCAAACCCACACGGATGTGTCTGTCCTGATAAAAGGTGCAAGAGTGTCTCTGCCTACCCTAACGCTTGGTTGCCCAGTGCTAAGTGGATCACAGTTGTCCTCTGTGTAGTGCCTGTACATCTCTGAGGCAGTGCATCTCAGAGCAGCTCTGAAGAGTACTGAGGGTCCTGAAGACTGTACTGCACTGCCTGGTTTGGCCTTCCCCTGCACAGACAGAGCGGAGGCGCACACCAAGGTGTACCATGTTCCCATGAAACTCTACCAACATTGCCCATATCTAACTGTTGATTAGTCCTAATGTACTGGTTATTCTAAAACTGTTATCCTAGCTTGGAATTAATCTTTTAACTGAAAGTGTTTCCCCTTTAACTTTCCTTTTTGTTGTGCACTTCTAGTCCTGTGCTAATTTTTTTTTTGATGCACTACATGAATGGAGCTGCCACTACCCCAGGTGGATCCTGGAGAAGTATCTGAGTGGTGACAATGATGGAGAAATGATTGAAGTGCTTTGAGTGTAGTGTTTGCATGGGCTGCTCATAACATGGAGGTGGCAATACTTGGGGTACACCTGTTACTCCTTATGGACCACCTGTCTCTCTGAAAAGGTGTAGTCTGTGAGGCTGAAAAGAGGCAGTGCACTTTTTTATACGTGTACTTCATACTTATACAAATGAAACACCTATAAATGTTGCATTTTGTCTGAAAAAGTTGTCTGACTCCAGAAAACAACCCAAACAACTCTTACTGATATGAAGTAATTGAAATGCTGCTAAAACCACATTAATGGGATCAGTGGCAGCGTGGGGGAATTATCCTTGTGTGAGGCAAACTGCACTTTGGAAGAAAATGACCTTGTGTGGTGATCAAGGGCCTGCCAGTAGGAATTGGTTCAAATTTTTGTGGTCTGCCTCCCCTTCATCCAGCACCTCCATGCAGCCTGACATCCCAGCTGCACTTTTGCTCGTCAGCTTCTTCATTTATGCACAATGCCACAGTCTTGTTCTGCTGAGTCTTTTTCTCCTGTATAGCCTCTTCCCATATCCTGCTGTCCACCCCAGCACCCTTCTCCTCCCAGTCCCGTGCTCAACAGTCTCACAGCCCACCAGCATCTTAGCCTTGGTTTCCAGCTCTGCATCTGCAGCATCTCACTTGTATTTCTGTCAGTGCTGCAGCCACTAGTGCTCTGCAGTCTGTAGAGCAGGTTGTTTCTTGCTAGGAGAGAGGCAGACGGAAGGAGCGAAGCGAGATGTCCCCAGGTCTGCAGAGCATCAGGGGTCACCTACCGTCTCTGTTTCATGGGGTTGGGAACTGAAGTCAAGAGGTATATTGGAGACCTATGAAATCAGGGCAACTGTGGAGCCAGGCCAGCACCAAACCTGAGCTGTGATCAGCAGATTTAAACACGATTTTATTACTAATAATAGGATTAAAATATCACAAATTGCAGATTGCAAATGTAATATTCCAAAACATGTTTCAAATCTGGAAGCACTCCAGAACCAAAAAAGTGCATTTTTTTTTTCCTAACAGGATTGCTCTTGTTCTTTTAAAACACATCTTCCTTTTTGGAGGTATTCTGAATTAAGAATTTGGCTGTAGAAACCAAGCTAAACCAGAAAGTAATGAAATTCCAGAGATTTAAAAGCAGTCACAGAGGGAGAGAAGAGAAAAAGGAACTTGAAGCAAAATGCTGAGGGTTTTTGAAATTATTAATTTATACTGGAGTATAAACTACCCACTCTGCAGTATCAACTCACAATTCCAGTACTGTTGCCTGTGTACTGAGAGACCTCATTTCTTGACCCAATGAGCAGCAAACATTTTTGACTATACTACCTGAGCCTACATGTGAGAGCAAATGTGCAAAAAGCACATTCCCCAAAATCTTATAACTGTTAGTTGCAAGTAACAAATAAGGGTGCAGATAATTTTGCCTCTCAAATGGAATATAAGACAATGTGTCCAAATTAGTGGATATATTTTGTGGCATTTAAGTGCATATACAGGATACAGCTTAATACAGCATTGTGGAGTTTTCAAGTTTTGCTAAGATTTTGCTGCATTTTTAAACTTCAACAGTATCGCAATCAAAGCACAATGGGAATGAGAAATATTTATCATGGAGTCAGTCAGAGCAGCAACATGAGCCACTTTCTTGGTTCTTCTTATTTATTAACCACCTGAATGTATCCAGCACGAAAGACCTCTTTATTGGAAAACACATGAGAAAAAAATTAACCAAGCAGCCATTTCTCTGCTTTTGCATATCATGCTCTCCAGAACTACTGTGGAACCAGAGGATTCCCAGTATGGAGGGAGTTGCACTTCAAGTTACCTTTTAGGTTCCTGGTGAGAGCTGATCATGGGCTTCTATGTGCCCATTCTGGGAATAAAAATAATGATATTTTCTCAGTTATCTCACTCTAAAGTGAGATAACTTGGAGGTTTCCTTGCTGTTGGGTGAGCGTAATTGGGAAGAGTAGCTCTAGAAAATAGCCTGTGTCATTAAGGTTAACTTTAAGAGTGTTTAGCTGTCTAGCATCTAGGAGTTTATGGCACTGTAAATTGTTTAGAGTTTTGCAAGCCACTGTAAAATCAAAAAAATGTAGAGGTTGCATTCATTTTGGTAGAAGCAAATTCTTTCATAAGTTACCAGGCTTGAAAAATTAAGCTGCTACTTTCAAGGCCAAATTTTTAAAGATATGTCAATCCGTTTTTCATTAATGTCATCACAGTTATTGGGAGGTGGTGGGAAGGTTTCCCCATCATTTCCTCTCTACTGGGATAAGCCACAGGCTGTATATAAGCAGTGCCATCAGTATGTGCCAATTGGATATGAGGTGCACCATCTGTAGATGCAAATGACAATTTAAAAAAGACGTATTCAAATGACTGTGCATGCAAAGAGGCAATACTGGAGAAATTGGACCAAGATTTCTGTATTTCTTATAGTGGTAAAAATGTCTGTTACATGCCATACTCCTGTAAGAGCTGTGAGGAAATAAAACTTCTGAATGTAAGGCAATTTTTCTTTTTTCGTTGTTAAGATTTAATACATTTTGAGGTTGAAGAAGGCAACATATCTCATTACAAACAGGCTAGTACCGAATGTAAAGAATAAAAGAAAAGTCAGGGCACTTTCCTCCTTCTACATGCAAATTGTCTCATATTCCAATTTATTTCAGTATAAATTTATTCTTGCATATGCTAATACACAGTATTAAAGAAAGAAAAAAATGATTAAATGCATTATAAAACATATGGAAACATACAGATGATGTAATCTTTACTAAAAGTCTTTCTTAATGATGAAGGCACCATTTAGTGTGTACTCTGGAACTGTGCTCCTTCATTTATTTATGAGTTTCTGTAGACAAAGAAAGTATCTTCCAAAAATAGGAATACCATATTTTCAAGGCATACTGTGTATTTTATTTTTGAAACTAGTAAATGTCAAACAGTATTCATACGCAGTATTGACACATTAATGTTTTCATTCAACAGTGAAGATACCTTTCCTTGTTATATTATATATTTATGACACACAGAGCTGTCAAATAAATTATGTCAAAGCAGCTACAGCCAGACCTTGTGACACTTGAATCATAGAATCAGGGCAAATAACCTTTAAAATGAAAGACATATGACAAGAATTAGAAACATTTAATTTGCATAAATATGTTAACAGTCTTTTCCTTATTACATATTTTATGCCTAATTTTTAATTGCCATTATACTCATTTTTTAACATCAGTTTGCTCTCTATTTTTTTCCTCATTGCTTTGTTTTGGAATGTGTGAAAAAAATTCTATAAGAAGCATATGATCAGATCACCATTTTAATATACTCTGGTTAGCAAATCTTAAATATTGAGAAAAACTCTTCTCTCATATGATATACTATTTAAAATGTAGAATAAGTTCCTAAAAATAGCTAGAAATTCCTAAACACACCAAGCAAATATATCATCTCTGATAGCACTGGACCATCTCTGGAAAACAATTTTGTATTGAAGTTCTCCTATGAAGTGCAGAATACACCAAATGTGCAAAATTGAAGCACTAATTTGCAAAAGCTAGGTGACTCATACATACTGAATTCTGCAATATAAAATCTGAGCATCTAAGTATACATACAGGAATCAGAGTGAATGGTTAGATTTTTCAGAATTGCTTACTAGGAATAGTAAACTCATTGGTTTGATTACTTGAAACCTGTTGGTAAATGAGAGACTTCCTCGAGCCTCTGATGGCAGGTACAGCCTCTCTCTTGCACCTTTAGGAATTACTTAGGACAGAGAGAGCTCCACAGTTTGCTCTTGTTTATTGCTAACTCTGCATAAGCTCACAGACATAACCACATTTAATAAAACTTTGCATTATTCTGAAAAGTCCCTAGGGATGTTCAAGTAAATAAGGCTGAAGGTACAAAGATGAATGGCTGCCTCTGCAGGGCACAAATAACTAAACCCTTTATTGCTCCTGGCTGTAATTCACCTCCACTGGGATAGTGAGGCCAGGGCCTGCACAGCCAAAAGGACTCACTGACCTTATGCAGGCTCTTTGCTACAGGATTTTGGATCTCTTTGCCCTTCTGGATCAGAAGAATAAGTAAGGCTTATTCTAATTATGATATTCTTTTATAATAATGGCAGTTGGACTAGGTGATCACTGTTGGTTTCTTTCAAATGTTACTCTATTCTATTTGATTCCATTCTGTTGTATTCCAGTGAAGCTAGTTATGATATGTTGGGTCGGGCTTCCATATATTTACATAATAATTCTTTCTGAGAGCCAGAGGAAAGCCAGTGGACAGTCTATATAAAAAAACCTTAAGGGAAGGGTTGAAATTGATAGTGGGAATTGCGTCCAAAAGTTAATCCAGAAGGTTTAGGGTGTTCCCTTAAACCTTCACCAAAGAATTAAGCAGCTGTTTGTCAGATGACTGTCAGTGGCACAAAGGCACCATCACCAGGGATTTGCAGGGAACAACTCAGGGAGGACATGAAGCAACTCCCATCCCACCAGCAGAGCAGCCGGTGATCTGGCGATCCATGAGGTCTGATGGCATGGCATCCCAGCCATTTGAAGACAGGCAATGTGCAATCACATGTTTTAGTAAACATCAATAGCTCAGAAGGGTGGGTGGTGGAGAAATGGAAACTGAATCAGTAGTGAAGTAATTTTCAATTTGCTCTTCTAAGTCAATGGTAAAAAAGAAATTGCACTCCCTCACTCACTGCCCATAGTTCTGGAGAGCAGTTCTGGTTTGACAGAGCTTAAAATCAGTACAGGTATTTTAGAAGAAATTGGAAGGGCAGCTATTTTCATATAGCTTAAGTACTTAAGTCCCTTAAGTACTCTGTTCTGCTGAGAAACAACTATCCTGAGTGATGCCACTTGCCAGACAGGGAATATAACTAACAATGCATACTCTCAGAAATGGGAAATTATTTAGACTTATTATATATGGCAAAATAGATTACAGAAATATTACCACTATCCCAAAGCCCAGTGTTGGAAGGTTGGAGCTAATGGGAGATAAATGTTCATCCCTAAAACAGCCATATAACTGGGCAAAAATTATTCCTATTGAAAGTAGTAAAAATTGGAAGCTATTTTGATAAGCACTACAAAATTGATCATTTAATGCAGAAGGTTTCATTAAAGGCTAACACTACAAGGAATTTAAAAGTATCTCTGTTGTTCCATTTACAAGTGAAAGTCTCCTGGTAGATGTTATCTTTGCTAAAGACCCTATTTTTAACAATTTCATTAATCAACTTATCTGTGAATTTTCAGAAAATAACATTTAGCTGACAAAGAACAAATGCTGAACCTAGTAGAAAAGATACCATTTATTCATTTATTCAGTTTGCAGTTAAGTAGAAATCTCCATTCAGCTGTGACATAAAATTGATGCTTCTACAATTAAAGTACATTGTAAATAGTTTCTAAAGTGTTAATAAATTACTGAAACTGTTTGAGGAAATTATTAATCAAATGTTATAGCCTGTTACTGAGTCCGGTGATGTAATGAGCCATTTGCAATCAACTATAGCATCTGAAATTAATGTGCTTAGGACAGTATACAGAATTTATTTCTCCTGTGTATAATGAGTTTCTCACAGTTACTTATCAACCTTTTGAATAGTAATTACCAAAGCAGTCTCAGAAGAACTTGTACAGAACATTTCAGGTCATCTGTGGGACAAAGTAGGGAATAACTACAGGAGTCACTCATAACTGAAAGGGCAAAAAAACCCATGGCTTTCTCCCATTATCATCTAGTACTGTGGAGTTACCAAGACTTGAGGAAAAGCTTATCAATTTCTTAACTATGTAGAGATGCAAAAGTCACTCCATGAGCCACCTCATCTCCTGCAGGCAGCAGCTTTGGGCAGACAGACCAAGGAGGGTCCAGACAAGCATACAGATGTAACTGCTGCTGAAAGCAGATTGCTTAGCACTAGGTTTTGCCTATACATGTGAGCTGCACAAAGCATCCTTGTACTTCCCTCCTCTCTGTAGTGCTAAGATGGCCATTATGGCTGTGCCGTATTCATTAACCTTTAGCTTCCATAGATTTTTTAAGTCGATGAAAAAAAAATCCTGCTTCCTCATCTTTCTCATTTGTTGATTCCTTTTTTGCTCAACTCACATTTTTCTGCTGGTATTCACATAAGGGAACAAAGGCAAGAGGAGAAAAGTCATACGTAGAATTGTAGAATGACCTGGGTTGGAAAGGACCTTAAAGATCATCTGGTTCCAACACCCTGCCATGTGCAGGAACACCTTCCACTAGAACAAATTGCTAAAAGCTCCATCCAGCCTCACCTTGAACACTTCCAGAGTTAGGGCATCCATAACTTCTCTGGGCAACCTGTTCCAGTGCCTCACCTTTGTCACAGTAAAGAATTTTTTTCTAATATGTAGTCTAAACCTACTCTCTTTCAGTTTGATGCCATTCCCACTTGTCCTATCACTACATGCTCTTGCAAATAATGTTTCTCCATGTTTCTTGTGGGCCCCCTTCAGGTACTGGTATATATTGCCATATAACATGATATCAGTGTGATAATATAATCTAACACGATTGCTGACAACCCATAAATACAAACCAAATACTCAACTTGTGAATTCCTCCACCCACTTTGTGTGCTCACACATAGTACTGCACATCAGGACTGTGGATGAAATGTGGCACACACCTTATGTGTCCCTACAATCATCTCTCAGCTGACTCAGCTTAAGATTTCAACACCAAACAAATCACAGCTCAAACTCGAAATGCAGACTGGAAAAAATATGCTGGAAAAGGGAATAAGTTTTGGAAAAATATTACCAGTTTTTCCTCTTTAGTCTGAGCTAAAGAATACCTGTGGCTCTGAAAATGTAGCAAACCTTAACACCACAAGACAACTAGTAGAGGGAGAAGCAATCCAGTGTTCTTAGTCAACATGCATCTGCCTTCTCTGCATATGCTTGCAAGTTCTCCCATTGATCTGGGCAGGCATTAAAAAGCATACAAAGCCAAGTAAAAAATGTGGAAGCATATGATAGTTGTGATATGATGCTGCTACTGCAAATGGCTATCTGGAACAGAGGAAAGAGTAAGTAAAGCCATTAGAAACAGTATGCATTGGTATATGCCCTCCTGCGGATACTCTATCAACTGTAACATACTCTTTTAAGGATTCATAATGTCTCTATTCCATACGCAAAACTACAGATGCTTATTACAACTAATGTTACAATAGAAGATATCTATAAGAATACACCTAACTGGTAAACAGTTAGTACCTCATGTCTGCTTTCTAATAATTTTTATCTAAATGTATATAAAAATATTATATAAAACCACTGTAGAACAATTGCATGAACATTCTCTGAGTGATTGAGCTGAAAGATTTTCTTTTTGAAAGGCAGACCTGTCATTACAGAATGTACTAAATATACATGGCATATAAAAGATCATCTATGGGATCCACTGAAGAAAAAAGTTAAGGAGAAGCCATGATGTAGTTCATTTTAAATATGAGCAGATGAAACTAGCCATGCTCAGTGGGTGGGCATCACACTTCACTCTGTTCACTGAACTTGCTGTAATTCTAAATTGAGAGAAACAGAAAAAAAAAGTATTACAATGTTTTCTTAGAATGTAATGTAAAATTAGGAGATGAAGCTTGAAAATGCCACCATTATAAAAACTAGTATTTCAAAAAGATATTTATTATTAACTGCATAAAGTAATAGGCAAGTTTCTTATCAATTTATAAATAAAAAAATGAGAATGACAGAACATTTTCATTGGAGGGTGTAGATAAGAACATCTGTGCATTTCTGAACAGCAGCAGAAATGAAAATGAACCACAAAGCCCTCTTGCCTCTACCTTTCTGACAGTGAATGACTATTTCCTGTTGTATGGGGAAGCTGAAATGTAAATCAGAACAAGTCACTAAACTAAATTTCTGTTAGTCTCCAACCCCTTTCTCATATTTTTTTCTATCCTTTTCTACCCATTCCATCATGTTAACACTCAAAAGTCCTACTGACCTCAGCACCTTAAAAAGGCACAGGAGGAGTACATAGACTGGTAGCTACAGTGGGGTGCTGTCATGGTATTGCGGTCACCCTGCCTTGTCACTCCTGTCCACCTTATCTTCAGGTGTTAAACACAATGAACACATAAAATTCCCTGAAGCATGTACTATGAATACTCTGAAGAAGAAGCATCAGCAGTATATATACACTGTTCATAATTACATTTAAAATTTGAGGCTGCATGCAAGCATTTCAGACTAAACTGCTAAGCCACTATGCAGAGGCTTGATTTGCCTAGCAGCTCTGGTAGAAACAAGCAATCAGTTCCTAAAAAAGTGGACTTTGAGTTTTAACTCCCCCTTTTCATTATGAACATTTGTCCTGGTCTATCCATGTCCCATTTCCATAAAATGGGAATGCTAGTACATAACTATCTTACAAGAATGTTCAGAAAGTTAATTAATGTCAATAAAAAATGCTGACATTTTATAACGCAACAATCATTCTAATTCATCTAATCAGACCCAGACAAAATATACAATAGCCAGCCCCGTTAGTTTTGCCCTGCAGTTACCATTTCAGTAAGTTATTTTCTGTAGTACAACATAATGAAGAAGGTTGAAAAGCGCTGAAGAGAACATGTTTTTCTGGTCAATTCACTAGACCAACTGTGCCAACTCACCTTAATCTGGATAAATCAATGGAAAGTAGTTTTGTCCATAGGCAACTCTGATTTAATTAGTAAAATACAAAGTGAAGAAAAAAAGACAAACAACCAAACCACAGACCATGATGAGTTTAACATCTCTTGGAGAAGGCTCTGAGCCAAGCTCTAGCCATGTTTGAATCATAAATAAAACCACAGGAAAGCACACTGCTTGTAATGCGTGCTCACTTACACTGGTATGACAGTGGAAAAGGATCACACAGTTGAAGAGGAAAGGCCAGGTTTACAATCTTTTTAAAAAGGAATGCAAGAATCATTGAGCAAGTAAATAGATGCTCAAGCCTCCCTTCTCCTTCTAGCTCTCTCTTCCACCTCGTGCAATTCCCCTCTTTCCACCAGTGAGCCAACATATCCTGCTACTGTGCAGGGCAGAGACAAGATTTCTAGCTCAAACCAGACTTGCTGGGGATCCAGAAGCATTTCAGCCAGACCAGTGTGGTGCTGTGTGAAGCAGCTTCAAGCATCCCAGGCTGAGAAACAGGAGTGTAGTTTCAGTAATGCAGAACTGGCTGAGTTAATTTCTCTCACCAAGAGGCTGTGTTAGGTGTTTCTAGATGACATAAATCTTTCCAGTGGAGAATGAGCCCAGATTGAAGCACCACAACACGGCGCCTCTGGATCTATCACAGAAGATCGAGAAGGTGATGCAAAAGGAGGCATGGTGATGGGAAAAGAGTGGTAGCAGCAAAAAAATGGAAAATTGCAATCCTGAGGTTGAGGACCAGTTTTAGAGTACAGACAGATAAAAGATTTCTACACAAAAGGTTCATTGGGCAAATATGGCTTTCCCAGACTTCAACAAATTGCTGTGAGCATCCAAGAAGCCCTCCAGGCTTCACCTACTCCTGCTTGTAAGTCTTACCCTGTGAATCTGAATGGCATCAATTGCTGAAGAAATAGATTCAAAAAACACAGGATTTTCAGATTCAAGATTTCCACCATACTGCATTGCTTTTATCAAGGAAGCTGCAATAAAACAAACACAGGAGCACTGAGAAGGTAGTGAGGCTATATAAACCATCATGATAAAATTTTTACTGTAAGCTGATACTTGCCTTTGCAGTGTGCTAGCAACACATCGATGTATCTGTTTTTACAGTCCATGTAAATCTATATGTTTGAAAACAAGAAATTAAAAAAAAAACAAAACCTGTTTTAAATACCAGCAGAGAATAAAATACACGAAAAGCCCATATTCAAGGTAAGCAGAGCCCAGAGTGCTGCTGCAGCAGCTGTACTGCCAGCAGCCACCAGAGCGAGCCCTTCTATAATGCAAACATCATCAAGCCACATTTATTTCCTACCACCTCTTCACAGTGCTCTACAGCTCTGCTGAGAATTAAAACTGAATTTGATTAACAATTTTGCATTTTCTTAGTGTAATTTTTGGGGGCATTATTTCCAGTTCTCTTTTTTCAGCGTGTTTTCCCATGTCCTTACCATATGCTTACTACTAGTCCACATAGACAGGAATCAGACCTAGGAAACTTTGAGACTTTCATCAGAAGAGCAACATAACTATCATGCTACATTCAGCAGTAAGTTATTCTTTATTCTCTCTTTGAAACTGGTCAACTCCACATAGACAAAATGTTAATAAGATAGAAAGCTAAAGAAAAATGTGAAAATAACACCGAAACCAATGCAGGGCATTTTTCTGCCAGATGGGGAATATCCAAAGCAGTTCCTGCTTCAAAAAATGTTTAAATAATCCATATGAAGTAGAAAAATTCTGAGAGAAGAGATTCAGTGAGAACCCCATCAGAACACTCTATTTTTAAAAATAAACCAAAACCATTACTCAGTTCAAAAATCCTCCATTTCTGGCATCAGTGATGATATTTTGGGAAGGAGTGTAACAACAAGGACAGGTTGAGTGTGATCCTCTCTGAGCAACTTGGTTTTGGACCAACCGTTTATCCATAGGCTGCACTACCTACCTGTGCACTTCACAACCCACACCAGACTTGCCTCTCACAAACTTGTCAAATGTTTCTTTGACATAATTTGTAATTTGGAGGTCTCTAAGACTTTTTGGAAATCAGTTTCACTTTTTTAAAAATTAATACTATATTGAATGCCCTGTATTTCAAAGGGATAGCTAATAGTCATTCCCACTAACCTTATTTTTCCAGTTTTCTTTTTCATTATATCCATGCCTATATGTATAGCTCTAATTTAAAATCTTTTAAGGCAAAACTTACTTCACTGTGCAATCACTGCAGTAAATTGAGAAAATTGTTAGGGCAAGAAAAAACCTGGGCTAAGACCCAAGTTCAAATCTAGTCCTTTATCTTACTCAGAAAAATTATGCAAACCAAACCTTCCATACCCACTTAACTCTGTACTCACTACACAACTTTTAAACTCCAGATCTGATGGAAGTATAAGAAACAGCTTTTGAACATAATTTTTTATCCACTATATAGTACTGCTTATTATGCAGAACCATAGACTCATAGAATTGTTTTGGTTGGAAAGGACCTCTAAGGTCATCGAGTCCCAGCATTAACTTGGCATTGCCAAGATCACCACTAACCCATGTCTTTCCAGACACTCTTTCCCCAGCCTGTAGCACTGCACAGGGTTGTTGTGACACAAGAGCAGGACCCAGCACTTTGCCCTGCTGAACCTCTTACCATCTGCCCCAACCCATCAATTCAGCCTGTCCAGATCCCTCTGCAGAGCCTTCCTGCCTTCCAGCAGATCAGTACTCCCACCCAGCTTGGTCTCATCTGCAAACTGACTGAAGGTACACTCGATCCCCTTGTCCAAATCCTCAACAAAGATATTAAACAGGGCTGGCCCAAGGGGAACACCAATTGTGGCCAGCTGCCATCTGGATTTAGTTCCATTCACTGCAGTAACCAGTGATTACTGGGTTCAGTCTTCTGGGAGCATCTTGGAACTCCTGCAATGCCTGAACCCAGTCTGCAAGATATGTTTCTGCTCATGGGAGAAAGGTTGGAGTTCATGTTTTGACCTCTGGCTTAGCAGAAAGTAGAACACACAAATATAATCACAGAATCAAAGCTGAAACTTTAAAGCAGAAAATTTACACATCTCTACAATTGACATGGTAGGGTCAAATATGACCTAAAGAAACATTAAAAAAAAAAAAGTTCTGAAACTCATCTTCATTACATACAGATTCTGATGCCTTGAGGTGGCCACCTAAAACATAGAGACTAAACAAAATAAGAGAATAAAAGTGGTATTTATTTGAAAGGCCTTCAGCATACACCTGGGCAGTCAAAAGGCTACACCCAAGATGGACCCTGGGTCACGGGTTCTTCACACTTTTATAAGTTTGGTCCATTTGCATATCAGGGTTAATTCTCCAATTTTAGCCTCAGTTAATGATATAATTACCCCAAGTTTGCCCCCCCTCTAGGCTTTGGTTTACACATTTTTTGGGATTTTGGGACCTGGTATCCTTGAAGAAGAAACCTAGAGAGGCTTGTTGTGTCTAACCAGCATGAGAGAACAGTAGTTAACAGGCCACACAAAACTTCAGAGTTACCCACTAAGCAGTACAGGATTTGAAAAATATAAAAGTTAAAACCTAAGGCATCAAGGCATACATTTGCACTGTTACGCAAAATATTTAGAAATATGTTAATGTAATTTTATATATATATACACAGTACAATTTAATACCAAATCTGTGTTTATCTTTTCCATGGGTGAAATATTTATCCCCTGATGTAGGTAAAGAGACTAGTTGTTGACCCCAATAACTCATATGTGTAATTATAACATATACAGAATGTTTCTAATGTCCTGAATACCTGAAGAAGCACTGAGACTCCAGTGTAGTCAAAGAAATTCAGTCCACTGCAGTCTAATATCAAAACACGTCGCTCACTGTGACATGACTGCACCAACTCACCTACACATTTGATAAATGAAAAACTTTAATTAAAAGGAGAATACTCAAGAAATGGGTATAAGAATGATGACAGCTCAACAAAATAAGCCCAAACTATAACAATAAAGTTTTTACTGTTATGTGCTAGGGTATCGGGCAAGCAAATACCACATTTTAAAAGCACAAGAGAAGAACATTTAGGGCAATGGAAAGAAGTGATGGCAGGCAGAACATAATAATAAGATGTTTTAGGCAGCAATGATGTCTCAAGAATTAAACAATTGTTTCTTCAAATCTGAATTTCTCATTGAGTCAGCTTGGCTTCTTTAGAAGATTTTTCATGGGATGTACAGAAAATATATCTATCTTTGTTTTAAGTTCTGATATGACATTGATTTCCGTAGTACCTAAACACCTGCCTATGGCTTAACTTAATATTCACCCATAAGGAAGAAATATATATAAAGTGGAACATTGCATTTTCCTAAGGTTTTACTATGCTGTTTTTTGTTTGGTTAATTTTTTAATACACTATGGCATATAGATGCTGGAGAAGAAAATTGTGTTGGTAAGATTTGCAAAGGTCTTTCATTCTTCAAGTTCAGGCCATCTTGTGTTTAATTGAAACATACTCTGTTCTAAATGCATCCTGAACTAGCACATAGATAAATGATTCCTGGCATTCATAAAGGGAAAATTAGAAAACAATGCACATCTTATTTACATTGTTCTGTGGACAAATGTTTGTTATAACGCATGCAACTGAAAAAAAATAAAAATATGAAGGAAAGGAATTCTGATTGTAAAGATGAGTTAAGCTAAATGGCTTTGGCAGAGCAGAGGTAAAGATTTTAAACTGTTGAGGGGACTTGGGATTTTCCCATTTATGCAAATTTACAATGGTGGTTATTCATTTCTGACAGTAGTCTGAGAGCCAAAGACTTTTGGACTTGCATCTCCAGACATTTACTGTCTTGGTACTGTCCAACATAATAGATACATACAGATACATACAAATAGATACCTACAAACAAAAATATAGAATTTTAAAGGGAACCTCCTGCCTGAAATTACTGTGATAGAAACCCGGAAAGGGTTCATATAATCTCCCAGGCTCAGTGTAATAATTCCCTGCTGCATCCTGAATTGCAGTAGAGGCTGCCTGGCCTCTAAATGAGGGGGTAGGTAAAGACCTGCACCCTCTTTGGGTCAGTGGCATGAGCAAGAGCAGTCATTTCATTCGGTGCTGATACAGACAGTATTCCCCAAAGGGAGAAATGAAAGATTCTGACAAAGACATCAATTTCCATGCTTTCCTGGACAACTGCCATAAGGCTTAAGGATTGTGTCCTCACGCTCCCCTCCTTCTTGAAAATTTAAGCTCCACATTTTGCTTCTCTCTCTATAGGGATTTTTGGTTTTTTCTCTGTTTGTTGTTTTAAAGACCCCATGAAGAATCACCATGGACTGGTTGGTACAAGTAAACAGCATTTAAGTCCTCAAGGCAGGACTTAGACTTTCAGAAAAGAGGCCGTGTGCCTTCTGTCACTTTTGTAAGACAAGAAACCAGTTCATCTTCAGGATGACTGAAATATGTACTGGTAAGATCTTCTCAGACATAGTATTTTACAATATAGTCAATAAAATACTATATCATCTTCAGTAGCCATCTTCATAGGTTGCTATGCTACAGCAAAGCACCCTGTCACCCCCAAGAAAAATAAACAAGTGTAGTTTCATAAAAATGTCCTGAGTCTAGTTAACAAACACAAACAATCAGACAACAGCCTCCAAATCAGATTCTCTACTGCAGCCTTAATGCTTATACGTGTCTTAAATAAACACCATTTTCTAGCCACAATGAAGTCATCTGTATAAAGTATCTACTGCAAAAGGTTGCTGCAGCTCTCCCATGGGAATGTATGTGCTCTGGTTTGATTTAAGTGTTACAAAATGTGGAAAGAGTGGAGTTATCCAGCTTAATTGAAAGAAAACCTCTAGGGTTTTTTATCATATATTGTATTGATACTGTATTGTATTGATATACTGTATAATATTGGTGGTTATGGCATCACTAACAATTCAGTTGACATTTTCTGAGATTTTGTCCTTTGTGGCTTTAAAGATCGCAAATATTTAACATGGTTCTAACCCTGCTTTTGATTTTTCATACTAATTGTGAATGCAAAAAAACGCAAGACCAGAGCTTAGCGAAACAGTTTCTTCAGTTTCTGAGGATCAGTCCAGGCAGCAACATGGGAAATGCTTCCCCACTATGTAGGTGTCTCTTTACACACACAGTCATTCCAGTGCAATAAGCAGGGACACAGAATCAGCGAATGGGTTGGGTTGGAAGGGACCTTAAAGGTCACTAGTTCCAACCCCACTGTGATGGGCAGTGAGACTTCCACTAGAACTTTCCACTCCTGTAGAAAAGGCATTTTCATGGGGTTCCCTGATTTTGAAATCTTAAAAAAATCAGTCAAAACCAGAATGAAAACCAGAACTTGTAAGGCCAAGGTTAACATAGTTTAACATTGTTTAGCATTCACACTTCACTGAATGTTTGGTCTAACTGAAAATATTTGTTTCCATAAAACTTGCGTGCACCTAGAAATATATAGAAAAATATGGAGCCATTTTGCACACTTACATGCATCTTGGTTTTAATACCATTTATAGCTAGTAAACTCACCGTGACAACTTCCATTGGAAAATGAACAGAGCAACGTGTTCTGCTCACACTGAAATAAAAGTAACAATTGATTAACATAACAAGGAAAACTAGTCTGTTGCACAGTAATGAGAGAAAATCAATGCAATACATTAGAATTCTGTTTCTCAGTATCAAAAAAATCATGTTCTATGCAATAGCCTATTGGATGTACAATATTTTCTGGTATAACTTCAGAAGAATATCGAGGTACATACTAGAACTGATATTTTGCACTTCTTTTTAGCTGACTCAACCTCTGTCATGTTTGGATTCACTAGAAAGCATACTTTGGACACAATACTTTTGTGGTTAAGGAGAGGTCAAAAGATGGGAAAGATGTTCTTAAAAAGAAAAACTCTACGCAGTGATTTTATAACATTAATTTTTAATTAATTGTCTACTTGCTTCAATCTCATCTGCTACACTAACATTTTAGTAAGAACATTTTTGATGTGTAACTTTATTAAAGAGTTATATTTATCTGGATAATTTTTATAATAATTATTTCAATAAGCAAGTTCTCAGTAGAAACGTGAGTTAAAACCTGAAACAGAGCTCAGAAACAAAATTGAAACTGCATTTTTACAAACCCATTATGTGCTACAAAAAGGCATTTATTCAACAAAAAAAAATTTAAAAACTAAAAGCACAGTATTTCAGGCAGCTGCACTGCTGAGTACCTTACAGAAGACACAAAGGATAAAATCTGCCTTATAAGTAATGTGTAAATTAACTTATTGAATTAACTCATTAAATTGACTCAAATTAATTCCATGCAAATCCTTAGTAATTTCTCTCTGTTTGGAGGCTTTTTATCATACTGATCCAAATCAGTCAGCCTAGCAGAGCCAAGGGAAAAAAGCATCACATTTTCTGAGCTGAATTTCTACCCATTAAAGCACATATGGGTAGCACAACTCTTTGTCAAGGGACAGCAGAAGTAGGAGACACATGTTGCTGTCTTAACAACCCATCGAAGGCACGGCTGTGATTTTCTCAGCCCAATTTTCTAAAATGGATGAAATTGTCTACAGTAAGCATTGTGTAGTATTAGAATGTCGTCATGGTACTGACAGAAAAATTATAATTTATTTTTTCCCTTTTAGGAAGTGTTATGGGAAGTTGCAGTAGTTATGTGCAGATAAACTTGGAAAATATTGTACTTATGGGGATATCCTCCAAAAATGTGTTATACGTAATTTGTATACTGTTTATTTTTCTAATACAATCACTGCAAAAGAGAAAAAAGAAACAATACCTTTGAGAAAAAAAAAGTAGTCACTTTCATCCTAATTCTCCAAAAAAATATTTATAGTTAGAAATGAAGTGTCCATCTCTGATGGACTTATTTTCAGAAAAAAAGAAAATCACCTTTTATTCAGGCATTTTTGTTGAAATATGAAAGCTACTCATTGTCTTTCTAAAATCCCAGTCTTATATTTGCTGAGGTTATGTAAGTTCTTGCAGAAATTTAGGAGTTTTAGATCAGTGCTTTAATGTATCTTACAGGATTACATGCAGAAATAGTAGAGATATTATTTTCAAGTAGTAATGTGAGAATAGTCCATATTGAATCTGATTATTGATTAAGAGTAGGACTAGCTTTATTCTAAATGAATGATTTCTACAGTTACATTTTACACCTGTTTCAGTATCTGATTGCATTCTCTAAGAAATGCAAGGAAAGCAAACACGATCTTCAACCCAGTCATGGTGGTTACTGAAGTGTAAGGCACATCCCCCCTCATTTACAATATCACATACCTGGCTGCTCATGCCATCCTTCTGGATTACCTTTAAGAGGTCAGCGTGAAATTTTCTGGCATTCAAAAAGACTAACGGGCTGTTGACTGAAACTATTTTTACCTGTTTTAATGATTCCTGTGGAATGAAATAAACATAACGCTGAAAAGGTCATCTTGGATTTGGAGACCAAACCCCAGGCTTGTTTCTTTAACAATCCTGAAAATACCTGTAAATTAAGCTAGGAGGAGTTTCGGGTTGTGAGAATGATTTAACAGATAATTCTATTGATCAGCCTTCACACGTAACTGAAGTAAGAGTGGAAATATAAGTAATATATAATGAAAATTATCTATCGTTTTAGTTAGCATGAAGAAAAGCATATACATTATGAGCCATAATACTAAGAACTATTAGCTAACAATTATAATAGCACTATTTCAGTTGGTATGATCCCCAAGAATAGGCAAGGTAACGTTTGCAGACAGGGAATATATTTTATTAGACAAACACGTCTTGAGAAAAGTACACAAGGATTTAGGGCAAACACTGCAGGTCGTTTGGGGAAAGCTGGCAATATTCACCTTGGTCATCTGAAGATGACCTTAGTACAGAAATCGTTCTCCATGAAAATTCTTAGAGGATCCAGATCAACCTTGAGTGGCACATTTAAAGCTTTACCAACACATATCTACAACCAACACAATAATCTACACATGAACCATCAGTTGCCCTCGATCCTGTCTCTGCATTTCACTGAATAAGCTACAAGCAGCTTACCAGTTCCTTCAGTCAGACTGTGTAGCCCAAAAAATAAGTGTTACACAGCAGAACAGTTTTGGAAGGACACCAGATAACGTTCAGAAACCCCCAGGTACAAGCGGGAGACATTTTGCACAAAACAAGTGCTGTTTCTCCCACTCTCAAGGTGTACTTATAAAACACCTTCAAAAGCCAGTAAGAAAATTAATATTTATATATAAATATATTGGACAGCAGGAAGATGTGCTTAAATACTGGTTTTGTGGGAGGTAGAATTAAGTTAATTCTACTGAACGCCCAATTTTCCACAGTTTGTGTGAAAATGGAAGCAAAAATCAAAAATTTGCAAGAGAATATAGGTCAAAAAAGTCTTTCTTCTTCCTAAAAGAAGTAATGTAACAAGGTCACAGTCAAACACAAGTAAATGGAGCTAACACAGACCATTTTTTAAGTAGTTAAAAATTGTTTGGGATTGCATTGAAGATATGCAGTTTTCCCAACAGACTTTCAAGCAAAACAGAAATGGAAATCTTCACCACAAACCACATAAACGATCTCCTTATTGTAGACTGCTGTTCAGACTTCTGGGAATGAGATGATCTATCAGACACCACCACAGTGACCATCAGATAAAGGAAACATTTCAAACATCCCAAACTGAGGCAAAGAACCCAGACTGCGTATAGGGACTTTGCGCAATTTACCTATGAATGTGATTGTGGTAAACACCACATCACTGCCATATCGCAGTCAGACAAGTGGCAAAGCTCAACTGTCAGTTAAAATGTCTCAGTTTATATGGAATAGAGCACTAAAATAGGGGCAAAAGAGAGGACGGTGTATGCTTGAATGGATAAATACTCTGACATCCACAGATTCCCGTAAAAATGATTCTATACACAGCTTGGTGTAGAGACAAGTGGACATTTCAGAGCCATAGCCGCACTGGCAAAGTAGAAGATAAAAACTAAGAAAAATGGAAGACTGATGTGCAAAGATCAAACCCTGTGATGATCAAGCTTCCAAAAGTACAAGGTACAAAACTTGAAAGGGTCAAACCATAAGGCTAGGTCAAACAGATGGCAGACTTAGGTATAATTTCTTTGTCCAGAATGGACGAGGTCAGCTGTGCCTAAATTAGACCAGCCAGTTATTCCTGGTTCTGGGTTGATTCTTTCATAATAAAAACTGTTCAGAGAAAAATGAACTTCCTCTTTGTTGTGCCCTTGCTAAGAAAGCAGGAAATTTATCTCACCTGTCGATCCCTGCCATCACTTAGAAGACCCCAGGCAATTGCCCTGCACACTCTGCTCAGCACCGGCTCTGCTCGGGTACGAGTTCTGTGCCAGTGAACGCCTGGGATGAAATGTGTTTCACATAAGCTTCTAAATGCCCTTTGATTTTTTCCACATTAAAGTGTCTTTTCTCTTATTGATGAAATAACCCCTATAAATCCACAGACCTTAATGGCAGGGTAGATGATTAAGCTTGCATATTTTCATGTTTAAAAGTCCTGTTGTTTACGTCTAATCTGTTATTTACCAGGGAAACTTGGATCAGTCTAACATTCATACATTAAAAATTACCCTAAATGCCTGCTGCAACCCAGTGACTCTAAATTGAATTAAAAGCATATTTTCCTTCTTTGTTTTGTGTAATAAGCTCTTGAGCAATTTGCTTCTCTAACATAATGTTATTTTCCCCACTGTCTGCGGACACTAGTTTGTTATTACTAGGTTACTGGCGTTAATCTTATTGAATAAGGGGGAAAAAAAGCAGGGGAGTGGTAAGCTTAAGAAAACCAATGTATAGGCATTTGTACAAAGTGCTTCATGAACCAATATGAAAAATAGCAGACAAATCGAATTTGGTCACCCATCTCTGACAAAGTTCCTCCAATGTTTTTATTAAGAATGAAAAGTGATATAATAATTGACAGCTGGGCCAGCCTCAACAACAGTGTTTTTAATTCACATTTCATTCCTCCTCATTCTTATGTACCTTTCACATTCCAGTGTTGCTCAGCATGCCAAAACAGTAAATGCCCTTGAGCCCTTGGAAGTTCAGATTTTGAGCCCAAGATAGCTCTGATGGAAGACATTTGCCAGAAATAATAAATTCTTTAAAGAAGAGCTGCTTAATGGTGAAGCAATAACTGCTGAGCATGTGGCTTACTGATACATAAGACCTTTCATAAGCACTAGGAAAGGAAAAAGGACATAGGAGAAACTGCCACGGTGGAGAAGGCATGATGTCCCAGTGATGGGGCTCTGTGCTTGAAGGACACATGGTTCTACTTCTGTCTTGGCTGCTGACCTACCATTTCATCTTGGAGGAGGGAGTTCACCTCTCTGGGTCATTACCCTTCTCTTCTTACCACAGACCTGAGCAAAAGCAACTTCGATGATAATTGCAATGAAAATGACCAAAAGAATCTGAGTGGTTGATTGAAGTTTGTAAGAAGGCAAATTTTAAAGGTGCAGTCTTTGGGAGAGATTCTTCCATCCATTTTTCACGTGCACAGAGTGATGTGTGAAGCAGTCTGTGACAACTTTTTGGTGCTGCCCCTCTTTGCCCAGCCACACGGTGTCCTGTGGGGCAGCCTGGTCATGAGGGTTGGTGGCAGAAATGGTTTTAGAAAAGAGATTGGGGATGATGAGAATATCAAAGGACTTTTAGGAAATGTGATAAGAATATGGAGACTGCTATTTTCTTTTCAGATTGCCCTTGCCATTCCTGACGAGACATTTCCTTAAATTTAGGAATTAGGAAACTTTTAGAAAGAGCAATTCATAACTAAAAGTGACAAATAAACTAAGATAGATTATAAGAGGACTTGCCTAACTTCACGTTGCAGACAAGCAGCAGAACCATGAAAATATTTCAGTTTCTGATGGCCAACTAGTTTTGTTTTTATTATATTATACTGGCTTTAGATTTCAAGTGGTCATATCATAGAAACATTCCATTGATTCCCTGATTACAATCTGGTAACTAACTAGAGGAAAAAAACAAATCTGAATCGGTGAAACACACACAAAAAAGGTTAAAAAAGAAATTAACTTACACAATTATCTTCTGCTTTGTATTTATATTCCACCTCTTTCACATTTTTCAAATTCAGTGTCTTTGCTCTGTAATCAATACATAGAGAAAAAGACTACATTAGTAGTCTTGAACAGAAACAAAAAGACACACACCCCAAACTTCAGCATAGCAGTTTAAAGGTCCGACAATGCAATCCGTGCATATTTTTGTGATTACAGACCTTATATTTTCTGATAATCATCCATTTAAGGAGTAAAAAGCTCATTTTAGAAGTATGATATCACTTTGAAAATATGAATAATGAAATTCTCTGGTGAAGAAAATCTTAATTTTAATTTTTATTAGCTGGCCAGACAGCTGATCTCAAGTCAAGGTAGCTCATATATAACCTATAGCTTCAAAAGTAAAGAAGTTTAATATTTTTACCTGCAAAATTATATTGTAAGGAAAGGGAAAATAAATATGTAGAACAGCTGTGGGTCATGAAAAATAAAGAAGCTTTATTTATCATTGAAATTGACAGATCTTTGTATGATGAAGCAGAACATTGCACTCTAGCTATCAAAATGGGGGAGTTACTGGAAAGAGCCAGCATCCCTATGCTCTCTACACGGTGAAAAGAGAACGTTGCCTTGGAAAGGGAATTCAGTGTAGGGCCTTCTGATTCAACACATCGTTTGCAGGAACACAATTAAATGCAGAAGACTGTGGAACTAGCTATCTTTTGAGACAGATGCACCAATATACAAGGAGTATTTGCAGGTATTGGGGCCAGATAAATGAGCCCTGCAAACACCAGCTATTCTCTCATCTTTGCATAAATGGAGCTGTAGCTGCTGCTGGTTTTAATACGTTCTGATACATAATATATACCATATCAAGTACTCTCTCATCTGAACAGAAACTTTACAATAAATAACCCATGGTATTTTCCTTGCTTCATTCCTGCTAACACTTTTGCTTATGACTGCATGACTTACTACACGTTATCTTGCTAACCCAATTTGTGCTGTATCAGTTTTAAGGCTGCTACGTTGTTCAATGCGTTTAGATGGCATGGACAAGCATGTGCAGCTTCACTGAAGAACAGAGAGATCACTGGGAAGAGTCTTATTTACATTAATTAGTGCAGGTTCAGACTGAGATCTCCACTAGATCAGGCTCTTTTGTGTTCGATATCCATCCCTTTCTGCTGTTGGAGAACCTCTAACATCCAGGCTCAGGGTAAAAACAACATGAAAACTTGCCTTTTGCTTTACTACTAGAATTTAGTTTGCTGAGTAGCACAGTGTTATCACAAAGGTAGTGATTGATTCAAGCAGAAACTATCTCCCATAATTTTTAACTGCCTTGAAATTTTGAACAATTTTCATGCTGTTTCTGCAGCTTATTCTGTGAGAACAGAGCTGTGCACAAATGTCTAACACCATTAACTTTAACAAGCATTTAATCGAGCTGTCTATATTGTGCTTAATTTCAGTGGGATTCAATGTTCATGCAAACAACTGCATGCAAGAAGCAAGTCATTTCCAGGACTGGTGAGCTGTGAATTAATTTTGTAGCACAAATCAATCATGAACCTCAGCTATATTTCCCTTTACTCATGATCCAAAGTAGCAACTGCAATATATTAAAAAAAAAAAAAAGAACTTCTGATTGCTCTAGTTTATTTGTCCTGACTTATACACAATTCATACACAATTACACTTTTTTTGTTAGAAATTAGAATAGTTGTACACTTATGTTTCATTAATCTATATTATCAGTGCAATTGTCAACTACCAGCTCCTGTGCAACATAGTACTTAGGAGTTTATTAAGGCTCCTAGTTACTTAAGCTTGCCAGACGTACTTTCTCCTTAAGGAGCAAATAAATATCTAATGGAAAAAAATATTATTAATCTTCTTGTTGATTTTATGCTAACTTCACATAATGAATCATACAGATGTGTAATAATAAATCACAAAATAATGCCATTTTATAAAATGTTTTAGACATCCTTAGTCTACAGTAAATGCACAGATGTGACTTTTCCTTTTGAATTGTCTTATCTTGCAATTTTCTGCAACCAAAAAATCTGAAGTTTAGTTGTTAAATTTAGTATACCGTATGTCTACCCTGACTGTGAAGCAATATGCAGAAAGAATACGTAATGATGTGCTAGTAGGACATTTCAATAAATTGTTTCTTACCTGGGAAAGCGGAAAATCATGATTACTATAGTGCAGACAACTCCATACAACAGTCCCACATTAGCAGCAAAGCATATTGTAAACATGTAGGTACTAACCCATATGCTCTTTAGGAGGGGAGCAAAAAGAAGTGATTAGTTTCAAATTTTATAGCAATGTGCGTTTTATGAATCAGAAATAAAGATTTTTAAAATAAAGATAGTTTCTCAGATGTGAACATTTGAATCTTTGAATGGGCAAATACTGAAGACTGAATTAGCAATTAAAATAATGCCTCCCCACAGGAGACCGCATACAGCATGGCACAACTCATCACAGTGCTCACAGAGGTTCCTTCCAGGGTTACTTAAAATAGCATTTGTGTTTGTGCTAACAGCTTAACTCAGGATTAACTCAGTTGTTTTGGAAAACCTGGATTTTATTTTTCACATTGCAAATTCTTGTCACCTTCTTCGCTGCATAGATTTTAAATCCTCCTTCCCTTTCACATAATGAGGTGCCCTAATGAGGTCACATACAGAGAGCTTTTCTCCCACTAATCATATAAGTGGGAATTATTATTTGCAAGGAGGCTGATTAAAAGTGGCATTATCAGAGTACAGCTGACTAAAACAACTCTATAACAAATAAAAGTTACTGGGGAATTAATTCCTTCCAGTGGAAACGGTGAGATTTCATATTACTTCCCCATCTTTCAATCTTTGATTACTAAAGCTTTGGATTCATTTTAAATACAATTTAAAAAAATACACAGAAGCATATCTGAAACTAAAGTCACTTTGAGAAGAAATTTAAAATGTTTAAAAAAACTTTAAAAAGCTTTCACAATTCTTCCTTAATTATTTTCTTACCAGAAATGATCACTTTTATTTCCATATTACAATGATGTGTGCAGCTAAGAGACATGCACATTTTATAATTAAAAGTACAAATTACTTGACTTTCTATACCAACCTAATTGGTATAATAAGGACATATTTCTTTCTTTGAGGGAGCCTTAAGCAAAGACTACTATCTAATATTTCTATAAAAGGTGTTAAAGAAGAATGGAAAGTATTTTCACTCCTCTGGATATACAGATCCCCACAGGTGCCTGTTTCAAGATTTGCAGTGCTTCTTCATGTTTGCAGAATAACAGATCACATTACAATGGCACAATCAGTGTTAAGATTGTCCTTTCTGATGCTTTCACTTAACTCACGAAAGCCAGAGGCAATAGAATACTTTCAGCCCAACCACAAGAGTTTTGCTTGAGCACAGTTCAGAACTGTTATTTTATGAATTATAAAATGTAAGTCATACCATACTAACTTGTGCTTCACAGAGGACAGATTGTTACATGGGTCTATCAAGGAACCTTTTCCTTCCTCATCTTCAAGACTACTACAGCAAAAGTTTTTTTCAGTTTCTTCAACAGGATGGCTGCTAGGCAAACAGGTAGTTCATCCTCTGAAACTGTCCTCAATCACCAGTTGTATTTTAACATGACATCTTGTACAAATTGTTGTGCATGTATTTGCAAAGACTACCTCTATGAGCAACAGATATTGAGTTCTGATTAATGAATAAGAAAATAATGCTATGATTTATAAATCCAATATACATTTAAAAAGGAAGCTCACCTGGACATGAAAAGGCTAACAGAACTACTACAAAGCTGAGATATCAAGACTTAGACTATCTTAATAAGACTGAACCCTTGACAACACCTGAATCTGCTCAGTGCAATCCAGTTAAGCTGCAGACCTCAACCTCATCACATCTAACTAAATCACTGCTGCAGACCTGCAAAATTCTTATGTCTCAGAAGAAAACAGAAAGCGTAAAAACCCAATACAAAGTCTGCATAGGAAGAATCAAAGCCAGAAATGTTTAAGTACTGCTGAGTACTGAGAAAGCTGGTTAAGTGCCTCTCCAGCAGTTTAGTATCTTACATCTTAACTGTAATCAGAGACTGCCATTGTTGTAGAGCCTGAGCCAAAACAATCATATTCTCATTAGTCAATCACCTTTTCAGTGCTTTGTATTGGCCTGGAGTCAGTACTTCTTTAATTAGGGTGGCATCAAACTTGTAGAAAGAAGTTATGTTGATCTGATAGATTTTTTTTTTTCATTCATGGGTTATTGCAAAGTTCAACAAAGAAGTCATAAAAATATCAAAGTTTTCCTTGGCAATTTACTTCAAGATGGTTATTGCATACTCCAGGACAGATGGAATCTAATCACTCTTCGAATCCTAGCAATAATGTGCTATAGGCATATGTTAATATCAAAAATCAAAACAAAATCCACCTTCAAAGTATCCTTGTACTGTACTAATTTAAAGAAAAATGCTGAAGAGGGAGAAAAGAAACAAGCAGAAGAAATGGATTTATGTCAACTCCTGTATATATCAGAAAGTATCAGAAGCACTGAGAGGTACAGTGACTGTGTATAGCAGCTGCCTCCATCTAGACTTTCCATTTCATAGGGTCTAATCATCCACCATTGATGACAGTCTAAAATTGGCACTTGGTAGGAAAAAGCATATAAATAAGTTGTAGAATACTTTCTGAACCTAGGGCTAACAATGCAATGCTATGGTGATAATAAATGTTTCTGTACCAGTTTGAAACCAGATTATGCACTTCTCTTTTTCATGGCAAACTGAGGAGATGATCAGCTATCACCTGAATGGGTAGGGTTCCTTGCACTTAACTATCTGCAACACAGCTGCCTAGTTTCCTACCATAGTAAATGGATCTGGTTGTCAGGAGGAAGAAAATTCAGGATGCAGTTCATCTAACTCCTACCTGGTTATGCTGTTGCTTAGTGAAGGAAGAGATGAACACGACTCGACTGACCAGTTCTGTACCATCCGTAATGTGAGGCTGTGATGAGTTGCTCAGATAGAGGCCCACGCTGCAGCCACCAGCATGGAGCCAAAAGGAGAATCCCAGTAAAGTCCTGCTCATTCAGGAACTCTGTCAGCAGGGAAGGTGCCGGAGTCCTGGAGGAGGCTCTGGCTCTAAGGACTGAGTGATATGGCCATGCTCCCACATCCTTCTGCAGGCAAATGACTAATGTGTGCGTTCATCCTCAGCACACCCTTCATCAAAACTTAGGATTCAAGAGAAGACCACCACAGCCATAGAGCAGGAACTGCTTAATGCATTTAAGGACATGGTTTAAGGGCAGACTTGGCAGTGTTGGGGTAACGGTTGGCCTAGATGGTCTTTAAAGGTCTTTTCCAACCTAAATGATCCTATGATAATAACGTGGTATGGTAGTTCTTTAATATAATTTTTCACAGGCATTCCATCCACAGTGGTTGCGACAGTATTTGTTTGCAAACAGCCCTGGAAACAGAGGGACTGATACAAATATTACTCTTTAAAAATAATTTATATGGTAATCATACTTTCAATGGATTAAGCATTTGCAAATTCCTTCCCACCCCACTGAGACCAACTACAGCACAAGTAATATAACTCACAGTAGCATATCCACTAATGCAGGAAGAATAGAAAATCTCCCTAGGATGTCATAAGCTAGAGGCATTGATGTAAAATTATTCTCACAGAAGAGCTGGTTTCCTACTTCGTGGAAAATTGTTTATACAGCAGAGCCCTGAGAGCTCTCCGAGCCCTCTCATGAATCAGGACCCATGTGTGACAAACAAATTTAAAAGGCCATCTTCCTCCTGAGGATAATATGTGATGAAGTTCTAAAAAACCCCAAGAAATTGCACTAATGAGCTCCAAAATTTTCAAGGAGGACCCTTTCTAGGCCCTCTCCTCTAAATATTTTGACGAAATAGATTTACAGGGTGTTGGATGCATGTCGCAGAAATTCACAATGGCAATATCTTGGAGGATCTTGTCAAAAATGAGACCCTCATTCTTGGATCTACTTTAATTGCTGAATTAGTAGCATTCCTTACATCCTTTAATATTAACATATGTGCATGCAATTACAATTCATGCATCCATAACTGCCTGTCAACAACACCATGATGGGAATGTGTAATTTTTATCATAAATTCTTGCCATTCTTCCTGCCTTACAAGTCAGGCATGCAACCTGGCTTTGTGTCAGCTGTGGTCATTTTACGGTCAAGACATATGTGCAAACTTGAAAACATTTTTTTCTCTTTAAATGCCAGAGTATTTCATTGCTGAACTTCTCAAATCCTGCTATATAATTAACTCATGAAAATGATCCTTATTCTATTCTAATTTTTCACTTAGAACATCACCTTCTGAAATACTCTTCCTCCATCTTTGGTTACTTTCAAGTCCAACTGTTAACAGCAAAGAGAACATTTTTCTTCAGCGGTCCATTGCCAGGCAGTAGCTTTTGCCTGTCTTAGAAGGCTGCTTATCTGTGATGCTGAGCCTTAAAATCAGGAGTTAACAAGAACTTCACTAGCCTTTTTAGTGGTACTGGGAAAGTGCACTGTCATGCTGGAGAATAAAATGCTAAGTTAGTCAAGTGGGCCTGCCTAAGAAATTAGGCTTAGAGAAAGGACAAGGAAATCGACTTTTGACCTGAGGACCTGAGAAGTGAGACATATTTACAGACTAATGCCAGATTAACTTCCTGGCAGTTCCCAGAAAAAGGGGAGGGAAAAAAACCAAGACAAATCACTCTCAGTTATGCATATAACATATATAGTGGAATAGTGTAGTTATTAATCTGAGATTGTTGAAGTCACCCAACCAAGGTGTAGGCACTGACAGAAGACCTTAATTGAAGCAGGAGACATTTGAAGTTCACATGGATGCTATGAATGGCAGGAAAGAGATGTCTGGAATAAGGAGAGTGGGGTAGTAGCTGAAAAGCAGTCGAATGTGATTTGAGAGGTGGGATGTAAATATAAAAGAAAAAGCCACCCATGGATGAAAGAAGAGATTTAATAGAAACACAGAATATCCTGTGGTAGAATGAAACAATGAAGATCCTCAAGTCCAACTCCTGTACAGTATCTTACCTTCTACATTTAAAAGGATTATGTTTATAAAGAACTAATCAACAAATGAATATTATTCATCCCACTTGTGTTTAATGAGATGCTTAAAGAAGTGTGAAGGAACAAGGTAACAAATTCCATAATATTCCGTTTCCATGCACTATCATTTGCCAGACTTATAAGCAAAACAAACCTGACTTCAATGCTACATGACACCCACCCTTCAAAGAATCAGTTCCAGAAAGGACAACTGCTAATTATTTCCAAATGTTTTGTTAGGGTTTCTATCTTCAAAACACTTTGGATAACCTGGGTGATGGAATGATTCATTTCCAGTGTTCTGTCAATTGCTGGGGTGAATCTTTTCAGGCCAAAATAACACCAGTGTAGTTACACAATTCACTGGCCTTGGTGGGGCTCCTCAGAGCAGGCAGCAATGCAAGATCAATGTTTATAGCCTTACTTTAAACTATGCTATTTAAAGCAAGATGATTTATCCTGTCAAGCTAAGGACTGATGGTAAAACTACTTGAAGATAAATCATTGCTCAAGTATGTTCAGTCAGAAAGATGAACCCAGCAAACTCCCCCATTCTATAACCTCTCTTAGAAATGATGACAGATGTCAGAGATGTAATAACTAACTACTCACACAACCTTTTCTGCCAAATCCAGAAAAGCAAAAATCAATCAAGCTAGTCTGTCTGTGAAGATGCGTCAAATCTAGTGAGATTCCAGAACATCCTGCTGGAAAACATAACTACTTGTTATCTCAGTGAACTGATGGAGAAGATATATCTCACTCCCATAACTACCAATGTTTTTAAGTCCATTTTTCCCAAAATAATTCTTGATCCATATCATCTGCCATTTCTGTCACTGACAATATGGGTTAAGCTGAAGATCAAATACAAGAGATAGAAAATATTTTCAGAATTTTACTGCTTGAGGAAGAAAAGATTTCATGAAAGATAGTACTTTTCTTCTGGATAATACAAAAGAAACCCCCAAAAGCAAGTTTTCTGCAACTCCAGTTTTCTGCAACTAAGTGCAAAAAAATCTCACAGTCAAACAATGTTGTTTACTCAGCTCTGTTTCCCATACTGAAAGCCAGCACTCTATTTAAAAAAGTTTTATTCAGTCTAGACTTAACCATTACTGCTGTAGAATAATAAGTCACTGGTGACTTCAACAAAGTCCAATATTAACTCCAATTACCTGTATATCCCACCACAGAAAAGGACTACATGGCCAAAATAGCATTCTGAATATTGTTAATTCAAACCTATGGAATGTCAGTGTGTATGTAGTTATGTAGGTGCATAGAAATTTTGGCTCCACTAATTGTGCATTACATCCAAAATCTCCCACAGAAGAGAAATCCTGGAGTTTTCTTACACATGGATTCGTCTTCAATGCTTTTTAGGAATTCTGTGGAAATTCTGTTAGACTATTTAGACTTTGCATTAAACTAGATTTTCATACTATAACTCTTTTCACCTATCTACTTCTTCTGATGTATTCCTCCTCTCATAGTGCAGAATCTTTCACTATGTTCAAACAGTAGATATTCTGTTGAAAAATCTGGAAGAGTTAAGGCAATTTACCTACAACACCCCTCAATATGTGTCTTTCTGCATCACTAGTGTTTCCAGTTCTGTTTCACCTTTATGGTCATTCCATATTCCCAGAGGAGGAAGATACCAAAATATCTTCAATAATGCTACAGTAGCAAAAACATGTTAAACAGACAGAGAAGACATAAAAATTAGACACATATTTGCTCACATTAACTTGATGTCTGTATACACATCTCTAGCATTAGTTTTGATTCTTTATCATTTGCTAAAATGACGTTTTTTAATACAACTGATATTACAGATGCTGTTCTTCTGAGCTGATAGTGCACAAAAAGTACTACTAATAATAATACCTTGCACTTGTCTCTTCTCGGGCCACAGAGCTATTAAAGTTTAGTTAACAGGTCTCAGGAAAATGGTCTCAGGAAAACCTCCTTAGATTAAGTTTTACTTACCCAATCTATTTTATCCACTTTCCAATATTTTTTTAAGTCACGGAACTGCATTAGCATCCCCTTCAAGCCCACAACAATAATGCTTGCTAACACACACTGCAAAGACATAAACACAAAAGCCATTTGCAGAATTGCTAGTGAAAACAAATTTTCTGCTCTTTCTTTCATTCAGCAGTCAAGATCATAATTAAATTATAAAAAAAACCTGGTAGGTGTTTAGAAAATGGGATAAGCACAGGTGTCCTTGTGACAGATGCTAACAGCAGCAACCCCCATATCCCCTTTTTGTTTGTGAAGGCAATCTCCAGGCTACCTAATTTTGAGAAAAATGACATAAGCCTCAGGACTGCCCAAGACTTTTCCATGCATCACCAGACCAGGTACATTCTGCCACAGTCTGAAGGACTCAAAAGCAATTCAGCACTCAACTTCTATGCACTGAAGAATTTTAACTCCCCTTCTTCACTTCCTTCCCTTCCCCCAGAGAAGACCGCTAGGGCAAAAGTCCATTAATTTTGAAGCAAACAAAATAATTTTTTGTTCTTTGATTCAGGAAGGAGGAGATGGATGAAGAAATCATCCAGAGCCAAAAAGAATGGAGTACAAACAGATGGACTTGCAGTGCATAGATGGGCTGAAAAAGCATATTAGAAGAGAAATAAATTATCAAGAAAGCAAAAACCAAAAAGTATTTTTAAAATATGGGGAGGAAAGCCTACAGGAAACAAGTCAAAATTCACATATAATCCATATAAAAACAAATGAAAGTAGGGAAGAAGTATAGCAAAAACCAGGACATATTGAGCATCCTTCTTCAAGTGTCCTTACTTTGCATGGTTAAAATAAGCTATAAAAGGATCTGTGTTTGAAAAGTGAGAACTTTCATGACACCATGTAAACAATAGCACAAAGTAATTTTAAAACATGGTTGAGATAAAACTTCATGTACATACATGGCAAAATTGTGGATAATTTTGGAGCTGTATTTTGCAGCTTTGACATGCCTCTAGTTAAAATTAACTATTAATTCGTAATACCAAAAGCTAGATATAGCTTATGTGAAAAGGTGCCACGCTGCTTCACAGAGTCATAGCATAGATGTATTCCATGACAGAGATATAAGAATACTTCATAATCTTTCTGTAATTAAGCTTATATCACTATCTAAAATAATTTGTGTCAAATTTATTTGAAAAGCAAAGTTGTATATCATATGCATATCTTGGAGAAATATAATGAATCTTCATTAATTTCTACCACACTTTTTCAGTTTACAAATCCACAGCAACCTGGATGTATATTTTTCATAAACTACATTCCGAAAGTAAATAGAAGAGAAATTCACTACTATATGCTTACGTGATAGCCTATATATATAACTGTATATGTCTAAAATCTAAATGTCTTATGCTGTCACCTCTGTATTTTTTGATTTCGAGATTTGCAGTGCCCTGACTGTTCTTTCGGCCACTGAAATTAAATAGAGCTCTTTCAGAGTTTGCACTCTTTCCCTGAAAGAAACTGTCACTAGAAAATGTTTGACATCTTAGTCTTTAAAAAGGATAAGTACCGTACCATAGGAAGCCAGTACAGCAGAGGTCCAATTGCATAGATCACCACAAGAATTAAAACACAAGAGATAAGGCAAGCCACCTAAAACAATAAACAAGAATTGCAGATCATTCAATTTAACAACAAGAAAAACAACAAAAGAAATTGTGAAAAGGAGAAATTATAAGATATTGTAGATACGGCAAGCCACCTAAAACAATAAACAAGAATTGCAGATCATTCAATTTAACAACAAGAAAAACAACAAAAGAAATTGTGAAAAGGAGAAATTACAAGATATTGTAGACAAAGTCAGGAATCAGATGTTGAAGGTGTTAGCTATTAATGTATCTGTGGATTGCAGATGCATATAATTTCAATTTTAATCTCTGATTATTACCTTTAATCAACTACAGTGAAAACATATAAGAGATAAACATAATGAGAGATCTCCGTATCTGTGCTTGACCCTGCTGCCAGCCCACTGATACAGATCAGAGCATCACTTACACACTTGGTTATTAAATGGAAGGTGTGTGTGCAATATCTCATCCCAGAAGTTTCTCAGCACCCACTGTCATTCTGCAACTTATTTATAGCCATGCACCCTATGTTGTACTAAATAACAGATTTGTCATAGCACTAAGCAAGAATTATGTATGCTATCATTTTTTCCACTAGAGACCTATAACTTCTTTTGTTGGGATTAACACTAAAAGAAAATTATTGTTAAACCAGAAACCACTAACAATTTCGTGTTAATATCAGTGTATTTACTTAAGAAAATGCAGGCACTATTTTAAAAACATATATGAAAGTTTATAATTAATGCAAGTAATATAAATTCAGAATATATATATGGTGTAATAATTATATATTTCTTCACAGTATTTATGGTATTAATTTGATGGAAAACTACAGTAAAATTGCACTGTCCGATTCCACTCTGAGTGCTCACTGAGTACTTCTGGTCTTATAAATATACAGTTCAGACTCACAGAAGGTTTTTGACAATAAGTAGACAGATGCTCACTTTATTTTTATATTGATAATATGTTTCTTTACTAAAATAATTAGGTTTCATTTTAAGAGACAAGTTGTTAAAAACAAAACCAGACAAGTTGTTAAAACACTAGAAAATTAAGTCATGGTGTACTTAAAAATACCATCAAGAAGGATAGACAGAGTGTTTACAGAAAAAGGGATAGAAAATCTGCTGGTAAAGTCACAAGGAACTTTTCCCTCTTTCTGCCTTCATGAAGAGCAAGAAAAAAAAGTGTTGATTCTATTTGAAGGACACTTCTAGTCCATGATAGAGTTCCTCACTTCTGTTTTCTCCCAAGAAAATATATCACTGTGGAACAAATGACAAAACTGCAACCCAGGAATAGCCATTTGAGAAAAAAGGGCTGCTCTGTGCCCTGAAAGGCTCTCTGCATTTCTTCCATGCCCTATGCCAAACTGACTTCCCTCTATGTAATTACAGCAAGGCTTCTTTTTGCCAGTGACCCGACCAATATTTTAAGTGATGATCTTCTCATGTCTTCATTCTGCCTAGACAGCCACAAAGGAGAGGATTAAGCTGATGTGTTGCTTTCCAGGAAGGCAGGGGAGAGATTGTTATGCCTATTAAAATACTCTCATAGTGCTAACTCAGCCATACTCTGACTTTTAGATGCAGGCACTGCTCTGCTGTGAAACCAATGGATAAACCAAGCAGACTTTTACCATGTGTTTTCTATCTTGAAATCAAATCAAATTATAGTGGTTTCTTTTTCCATTTCATGTATTGAATAATCTTTTATCGGGGTCTTTGCCTACATGTGCAGGAGCCAAAGTGCTCAAATACCCTACATGCCTCCACCTTATAGGTCTGCAGGTTACCTCAAATCTTCCATGGAAAACCAAGTACAAAATTATGCAGTACAACTGCAAATTGTGCAATCAGTACATGAAAAGGTTACAGAAAACAATGTCTGTGAGGATGATGGCACATGGTATGACATCAAATTCAACTAAAATATACGAAATAACTAATAGCCAAGTGGTAGCTAAAATATTTGCATATAAATACTTTTCAAGAGTATTATTTGTTAGGTCATTCATTATGATTAAGTGAGTTCAGAGTATTCTGTAGGCTAATTAGCAAGTATTTAACATGTATTAAAGCTCTGTATAACTCCTTAATATTGTGGCATCTGCATGAGAAATAATTGCAGGACATGGTTGAGGAGAAACAGTACCTATGGATTGCACTTAGTCTGGTACCTCATGAACCTTTTCCTTGCAGCTAATGTCCTTTGTACAAGCAAGAGCAACAGCTATAAAATGACAATAGAATCACTGAATAATAGAATTGTTAAGGTTAGAAGAGACCTTTAAGGTCATCAAGTCCAACCGTCGGCCCATTACCACCACCATGTTTACCATTAAACCATGTCCTCAAGTGCCATATTCACAGAATTTTTTAAAATTTCCCAGGATGGTGACTCTGCCATTACTCTGGGCAGTCTGTTCCAATGCTTTACAACTCTTTCTGTGGAAAAAAAATTCCTGATCTCTAATCTAAACCTTCCCTGGCTCAGCTTGGTGGTGTTTCCTCTTGTCCTGTCACTCGTAACCTGGGAGAATAGCAACAAACTCAGAAGGACATAACATTTATGTGGCAGGTTGCCACCGAAGGGCCCTTGAGCTTCAGAGGAAGAGGCAATGCTCTGGGGGTGCCCCAGGTGGTTTGCCACCTCTCTTGTTCATAAGCACAATTCGGACAGATGACAGGCTGACAGGGTCACAGTTATCATTTTCAGCAATTACAGTCCCCTCTTTCCTGAGCGACTGTAATAAGAACTTGTGGGTTTAGTTTCCTACAGCAGGAAATAGCCCCAAAAAATCCTCAAAAATCTAAATGTCATCTCTGTGGGCTCAGTGCCCACTGAGGGATAGGACAAGTACACCATGTCACAAGGCAGAAGCTGGGAGATTACTTGTGTTGTTTTAACAAACAGCTCTAAAGGTTACTTTCATTTCATTTTGGAAATCAGATAGAAGCACTAAATTAAATGTGATTTTTTTCCTAAACTTGAGTTTAGAAGTTTAGACTGTACCATTAAATCCATTAAACACCATTAGAGGGCACTTTTGTTACAATGCCGACAAATTCACATAAACTGAAAGGGCTTTTATGTAGTTTTTCACAGTCTGAAAACACAACTCCTAACTTTCTTGCTGCCACAGACGTCACAGTTTATATTGAATTAAACAAGTAAAAATTAATGAGTGGAACCATTATCTTTCCTAGGAAAACATCGCTGATTGAATGCAATTTAATGAAGATTGTTAAAAATGACAGGGCAGTCATTCCCAGGATGGGGGAAAAGGGAGACTAGGAAAATACAATGGATAAATCAGTACAAATTCCAGTGAGCAGTATCAGAGCTTTAACTCTCTGATGCACTTCACTCTAGGCCTTACCTGTGTTTTGGCGCCCGTGCTGTATAAAAGTGCCGTCCGTCCCATCGCTGCAGCACTTGGTATGCAAAAGAAAAATGAAGGAATCACGTTGCTGAGGCCATGAGCCAAAAATTCCTGCAAAGTCGTTAAATAGAAGATGGTTTTTTCCTATTGTTCTGTCATTTCAATGCCTCTTGCCAACAAAGGAGTCCTCTATGTAAATATTAGCAATGATAAAGGATGGACACATTTTTGAGGGAAAAAATCCCACAGGTACATGACAAAGGGTTTCCCAACAGAATAGATCTTCTCACAACTCAGAACTAATTTGAATGATGGAGCTATTGAACCAGATTCATCAAAAGCAGGAAGGACATTTTGTTCACAGAATAAATGCTATTGCTTAAGTTTTGAAGATGAAGTTCAACCAAAATATTTACATCTTGATACATGTCTGCTTTTTAACTGGCCATAGCCCCAGTACTGGTATATGGAAACTGTCCAGATCGTTTCTGGTTTATGACTCACTGGAAAAAGACAGCCACTGATTTCTCTTCTTTTAGAGCATGTTTTAGTGAAAGTGAAGTGTGGTAGCCACATTATATGCACGCTGTCTTTCATCACAAATGTATTTGGTGTTCTCAGTCAAAATGCAGACATGTCTGAACAAAGATTCATAGAAGAAAAAGTGGAGAAGCCACCGTCTATGTGCAGCCTAGGAAGAACAGTGTTTTCTATGGAAGTGTTCCAACATGGCCACTCAGCATCCCAGACTTTAGGGAGCATATTGGTTTGCTGAGCAAAACGTGTAGGAAAAGACCTCAGAGTGCTTAGGACACAAATGGTGCTGTACCCAGCCAGGAAAACCAGCTCATGAGTTTGTCTTCACAGCATAGAACTGCAGCCCCTTAAAGCTGGGCGGGCAGCCTCACACACCCACAAGCCCCCATACCAAGCGCTGTGCCTGGCCCCTGAAGGCAGTACAGCCACACCTCCTCGCTGCTCTCTTCTCATGGAGGTTTTGCTCTTTTGCTCCTTTATTTGATTCAGACCTACAAAGCATTTCCAAGACTTCAGTAATGAAGCTGTGTAAGCTACAAGACTTCCAAAGGTGCAGAAACATCTACAGGTTGCTGTGTTCCATAGACTACCTTGAAACATAGCAGCGTGTCACCCTGGAGTCTGACCTGCGCTAAGCTCAAAGCATTCTCCCTCTGTTCCCTAGAAACATGGCTCTGAAGCACCAACAGAAATTCGTGGCCCAATGTATTCAAACTGAGAAATATTTTAGGACCTAAATAGACGAGAAATATTCCCACTGTGTTTTCCTATGACATAAGAATTGTAAAGGACAGGAACAGATGTAGAAAGATCAACCTGTCTAGATAGGGTATCCAAATAGTCTTCCAGCTGTAAAACAACTGCTCTTCATTCCATCCTATGTCATTTATCCCAAACTGCTTAACAGAAAGGTGGAGGCAGCATTTTCAGCACACAGTACTAGTGCCAGTTATCTGAAATCGAGCCTTTCTTACTGCAGTGCTTGAATTATCGTCTCCATGGATTTCCAGCTAGCTTGGAGTTACCCACCCACCATGACAAACAATGTAGTAGTGTAGAGATGTTCCACTTTTATTTAAGCAAGTCCTCTGCAAAGTGGAACTCAGAACAGAAAGCTCCTATGGCTGTAAATTTGGCAGCACTCTCTGAGCTCACCCAGCTTCTTAAATACAAATAAACCTTCATTTCGGGTGAGACTTTGCATAAGTATAAATAATTTCCTCTTATAACATCAGATAAGTCCTGGGGCTATAAGTACCTGGTTTTGTTTTACAATTGCTTTGTTTCATTAATTGGTGGCTGATTTAACATGATAGCTTGTCTGTAAGAGCTCAACTGGCAGAGGAGAAGCTGTCTCATCTTAGAGCAGTGGAAAATGCATTAATATCCAAATGCTGCACTGAATGCAGCATTACAAGATTATCCTGAAGGATGAGCTTCCCTAAAAGCAGTTCAACCAAGGAGGTCATTCTGCAGAGAGAATTTAAACAAGATTTGGGTATTACTCTAAACACTAGAAGGCGTCAGGATGCTCTATGGAACACAACTTATCCTACTGGGCATTCATCTATAATATTTTCCCCAAATGGTGAAGTGATTTCAAGGCTCAGTGACACTAAGGAGAAAGAGCTTTACCTGGTTGTCATCCACAGTGTATTTAAACTTTTTAGCAGAGCCTTGAGCAAGAGCTAGTGAGGCTACATAACCAACCAGTGCCACTCCAAAAGCTTCAGTGACTACTTCAGGCAGGACACTCATGGGTGGTGCTTTTGGTGATGGCAACCTATAAAAAAAAAGAAAGTAATTTTTGCAAAACTTGATACATAGTCTCTATATACCTGCAATTCATGCAAATACCAGAGAAACAATCTCTACAAGAACGGCTTATCTTTGTGTTACTTGTAAGGTGACATTTTTCAGTATTTTAGACTAATAAGATCTCAGTCTGTTTGGAACAGCAGAAGAGGATTTGTGGAAGATGAAACAGTTTCAGATGGAGTATTTTATTTGAAAATTTCAATTTGAGAAATTATAAAGAGATGTCGATAAATTAACTCTGTGACTGACACATAAAATTAGCAACCATTCACTAATTTTGTAATGTTCAGTAGAAGAGACTACTGTATATTTTCTCTTTTTTTAATATAGTTGGCTTTCCTGTAAAGTTAAATCTAAATCTTTAAAAAATGTTGTATTCCTGTTGGTTACAGGACAGTACAGACATTTATTCCATCTAATGGGGATTGCAATGAAACAACTCAGGTTATGAACCAAACCACCCCAGACTGTCTCTGAGTTCTTCAAAAAGACTTTGGTCTTTCCAGAGCACAAATTACACCATCTGAAAACCAAATTGTGCTCTTAAGGTTTCTGATGCTCTCCACTGACAAGGTAGGTATTTCAGGTAAATGTCTAAAAATATGCAGGAATGATCCAGGCTCTGCTTCTGTTTTTTCAACACTACTTGTATGATGTTAGACAGAACACGAATTTCTGATCAAAGCTGCAAATACAGTTTACCTATTTATTACACACAGAAGGGGGACACTTAGTCCTGTTTTAGTCTCAGCTTCATTGCATGCTCTAAATAATTAAAAACTGTTTTCTTTCTCAGAAATATCCCTTATTTTATTTCTGTCAGTGCAAGCTGCCACACATGCACTCCTGCTGTCTTGGACCAGTACTTTGTGAAATTTAGGGGAAAACCTGCTATAGCCAAGCAGGAGATTATACAACAGCTATGCTCTTCCATACCAACGTGTAGAGTTTGAACATTTTGTCTGACAACTAATCTAATTTTTCTTTCCAGGTAATTATATTGATTTTTTTTTCCTTCTTTTCAAGGTCATGGAGAAAAGTGTATCACTAACTACAGTAAAAATGTTCTTTTCTAGATTAAGCATAATTAAATCTTTCACATTTCCTCAGAAACCACATTTTCTAAAATTTCGGTATGGGTGGAGAGGAATGAAGTGTAGTGATCTACAAGTCTTATCTCATTGTTAATCCTTTCTGCTACAATAACCCAAGGAAACCCTCAAAAAGCAGGTTGCAATAATCTTGTAATGAGGGTCCTGCCTTCCTGTCGTACATCATCAAGTACTTGGTACCTACTTTTTATTCCACAAAGCAATAAAGAGCTATGAAAATGAACAAGAATGCATTTTTGTGATAATATCTATGCACATAACTTGTTAACATGGGATTGAATTGTGAGAGAGTATTTGAGGAGATGGGAAACAAACAAAATAGATTTTTATCGTTTCTTATTTCAGAAACTACTTTTATTTTTTCAGAGACTTTTTCTGTTCTCAGAAATAAAGACATTTAAAAGCCACAAGCTAATAAAATGCACATTACCCTTTAGGAATATTTCCCACAACTTCTATCCTGTAGACGTATTCCATATCAGCATAGTAGCAAGCAATGGATGTAGCAATTATCTATTGATTCAAACAGAAAAAGATGTTACATTTCTGTTGCTTCTGACATGGTCCCTGTTATCGCCATGCCTAAGCACATGGCACTGTTCATACATTTATCCTTAGATCAATCCAGTAAAACAGGAAAGAATTTTTTTGTTTGTGTGTTTGTTGTGGTTTTTTTGGTTTTGTTTTGTTTTGGTTTTTTTGCAGATGTGAAAGAGTCAAAAGAAACTAAGATTTGGACTCACAATGAAGTGAGACTATAGTGCAGTTTGGGCATTCTGTGTTGATGAAAGAGATTTGTATGACTCTCTGTAAAGCCTCAGGAACTTGGGCAGTCAGTGTCCAGAGCACTGCCATTCTTGTGAGCAGCCTAAAGTAGTTCATTATTGAGGTGTTCCTGAGTAGTCTGATTCAGCTGATGTTCTCTCAGCACATCTAATCCAGACTGGCAGTGTTGGCTTCAGCACAAAACACAGCAGAAGATGTGTCTGCCTCTTGTTTTTTTGTTCTAGCAGGTAAGAAACTTGCAGAGGGAGAGGAAAGTTTGACCCTGAGGAGGTTCAGACTAATTTCCTGTATTTCAAATGAGGTGAACACACAAATCCCAATAGAACAGGTATGAGTTCCAGTCCACAGTCCTTAGTCTGCTGGTACATTTTATCCAATATTTTCAAAAATGTAACACTGAGACCAGGACCACGCTATTTCCTTTTCCAGCATTTTGTCCTTGTAAATTTTTCCAGTAACAGAAGAGTAATTGCAATAATACACCCTGAAAGCCAACTGTCCTTCATACTTTGTATTTTCTCTAAGAGGTTTGAAGAAAAACAGAAACCTTCTGATGATTATCTGGTGCCGATCATTTGACTACAACTTAATCCTTAAAGCAGGGGTTTATAACGCAATTGCTGATTTCAATTTTGTCTATACTATGTTAAAGGAAAACTGTTAGTAAAATGATAGAAAGCAATAGCACAGCTATTTAACTTTGTTGTAGATAAATAACAAGCAACATCTAAGGCACAACTCAGCACAAGATTTGCCTGGAGTTACAATGTGCCAGTTACTTTTCATTTTCTATTTCAAACTTCTTACACTTCAACATTCTAGCCTTCGTGTTCTTGTGATTATATAAAAAGTAGTAAACATATGAAAAATGTTATACAAATTGGGACCATATGTAATTTCTTTCTTAATTATTTAGCCATACTGTTTCCTGTTCTTACAATTAACTTACAGCCATGAAAATCAGCTGTCCATTTAGTAAGTGGCGGCTGTGGGTGTGGGTAGCTATAGACAGCAGATTGAGCCACTGAAAGCTCAGTAAAAAAAAGCCTGATATATAATTTTGTACTTACCAAAAGTAGGTCGATGGGAAGCACAACTTTAATGTTTCTCTGAAATTTCTCATTCAGTTCTTTAACAAGAACAAGCACGACAATGCTCAGCAAGGAGAGAAGGAATGCCTCCAGCTGAACTGATCTGATATTCTCAAACACATAGGCATAAATCTACGGTGAACAGCAAATAATAATCACAGATCAAAAAAATATATTCCGGATCACATGCTATGGCATCTTCTCACAACTTTGGACAAATAATCAGTGAGAGCTGAATCGATACTGCAGGAGCTGAGTCACTGGACAAGTTTTTGGCCTGTACTTTAGATTGTACAAGGAAGAAAAGCCACGAATTTACTACTCCTATGGTCTTTTGAAAACACACCCAAAAAAAAACCAACCCAAACCAGTGAATAATTGTATGAATTAATTTACAGATTTTTATTGGTAGAAGCAAGGTATAAAATTTCAATAAATGTGATATATTTCCTTTTCTTATTCAGTCTCATTAAGTTCAGTGAGATGAGTGTCGCCAAAAAATGTTGAGAAAAGTTTCTTGCACAAAAGTTTATTTGTAGTGGCCATAGCATATAACATCCACCAACTCTAGTAGTAAAAGTTATTTCTGAGAAAAAAAAATTAAAAGACAGAAAAGAGGGGAAAAGAGAATGAGAGTGAAAAAGAAAAGGAAATGAAAAATGCAGTAGTGGCTGGATGGGAAGAGATGCAACAGGAATCTTCCAAGACGAGCATCCTCTTCAGGGCATCCTCTGCAATCTGTGGGTCGTTTTTCCAGAGTAGTTTCAGCAGGCCAGCCTCAGTCTCCCCATTGGTTGCTCTTGCCCCTTTCACAGTGCCCCATGGAGCACGCTTTGGTCAGGTCCAGGTGCTGCACACACTAAATAGTTGCCAAGCTTGCATACATATGTTATTGGTTATGTAAATAACTAAAGTTATCTGCTTAGCCCTGTTTGCTTCCTTTTCTGCTGACTGCAGAGTTAAAAGGGAAAGAGGACACTGGGCCAGAGCTATGGAGCTGTGAATGGGAGGCCTTCAGCTTTTCAGCAGTTAATACGTGCTGCAATAACCTGTAAAACAGGTTAGAAAAATACAGTTGGATCTGTGATGGAGAAAGGAAATACGGCGCTGAATTGTAAGGAACATGGAGACTAGAAATACGGGACAGGCATAGAATGACCAACAGTGGTGAGCAACAGGGGTCTTTGATGATGAATACAATGTGTAAGTAACAGACTCAGAAGAATGCAGTTGCCCTCGAACCAGGACGGATGACACAGTGAACTATAATTTTGGCTCTATGCTGAATTTGTGGGTTCAGGAAATGAGGCATAAATCAGTGTGATAGCAGATTAACAGAAAGTAATGAAAAAATTAGAAGTTTGCTGAAACAGAAGGGGTGAAGAGAGTTAGAGAGAACATCTATCCTGATAAATAAAGAAATAATGAGATCTCGATCACAACTTAATTTCAGGCCTCATGAAGAAAGGCAACAGTCTATTGCCTGGAAGCCATAAAAATGGATACAATACACATGCTTACTAAAGCTGTAAGGGAAAAAACAAGGTAGGCTCAGTCCCTTGACTTCTGCATTTAAATTCTGGGAACTACTGTGCATCCTGAAATATAAACCATAGAGAGAACAGAAGTTAAGATCTAGGATGTAGATTTAGACATCATCACAAGTAACTTTTTTTTTAAACCCCAACATTAAGGATAATAAAATCAAGCAACTGAGGCTTGAAATAATAATAGTAATGCATAAAAAAAAGGTGTTTTCTCTGGCAATGACTAAGAAGACTGCTAAAATAAATCAAAAGTGACACTTGTAGTTTTATCAAAATAAAGATTAATAATTTTCTGCTCCAGAGAACTTATTCTCAAATACATGTATAATACTAACAAGTTTTGACAGTTTGGAGCTTAAATACATATATTTGTATTGGACGGGAAAAAGTACTAGAAAAATGAACTTAGGAAAGATCCCTCTTGTTGCGGAAAGGTAGTATATAAATTTTATCATCAATATGATGACAAAATTTATTTCTACTGTTCTGATTCTGTCACTCATTAAAGAGGTGATGCTCATATTGAAGAATGAGTAAATTAAAATAACTTCCTGATTTTTTCTCTCTGAGAATATTTTCATAATCTAGAAAGGGAAAAAAACCCAAATTAAATATGGTTACACAAAGGTAACTTCCTCATAAAGAGGAAAAAGTAGTCCAGTCCTTTGAAATTTAGCCCTTAGAGTTTCAATTAAGAATGTACAATATAACTCAGCACAAACATTTCTCAGAAACCAGGAAAATATTTTAAAATCAACTTGTTAAGTAATATGATCTAGAAATGTCTTAAATCTGAAGAACGGCGATCAAACCACAGTTTTAAACCACATATTGCCCCACTGTAATCAGACAATATGTGGATTGCACCTTGAGTGGCTTGGAACTAGACTCTGTACCCATAATTTTCCAAGAATGCATTTTCAAGAGAGCACAGGACCTGGCTCAGTGCCCAAGCAGAAGCTGTGATTAATTAAGACAAAAGGAGGCAATCTGGAAAACTGTGCCCACGAACTCACCAAAGACTGAGCTAGATCTAAGGTGAACTGGCAAGAAAAGGGAAGAAATGGGTTGATTCCTACTTGCTGAAGTCAGAGAGATGTGATTTGTTTTGAAATGAATGCTGTCTATTAAATTGTCAGCATTAGCTGTGTTCATGGCACTAAATCCAATTTTCCTAGGCAAAGTGAGACAGAAGACTGAGTGAATAAATACAATTTTAGTGAAGAAATATGCACAAGCTTTAAGAATTTCTGTCTTTCGAATTGACTAAAAAAGACATTACCATTTCATTTTAATTATATATAACCAAAACTTGTAAACATTTGGTGCAGGTTTTCTCAGACTTAGCAACAGAATCTTTATATGAACTGCCTAGTACATCCTTTGTTGTCTCTTTTGAAGTCACACCCTTCTGTGTGTAGTCTACATCAGCCAATAAATGAAAAATAATGAAACTACCAACACTTTGTAGCTCATTTGAATTCCGTAGTCCAAACAGCCCTATCCCCAAAGTGTCTGTAGTACAAGGAAACAATTCTAACAGTAATGCATAAATATTAAATTAATTACTACATTAGACTAAAGAGCTTCCACTGACTAGGTGGCTCCTGGGTAACCATTTTCTGAAAACCTAAAACCACTCAGTTCATGATATGGCCAGTGAAGTGTGGAGATCCTTTCACAAGAAAGAAAGAGCATGTGGCTCTTAACATGAACGTAATCGGCATATACAATAGATGTCTCTTTGAACTACAGATTTTACATGGTACTCTGTCCAGTCAGTTACTGTACTTATCTGAGACCAAACTATAAATCCTAAATCTAAGTTCATAAAGCTCAAGCTTGCAATAGCATCAGCATCTGATTGAGAAGATGTATTTACAAATGTTTTAATCAAAAAAATAATTATAAATTCAGCATTTGCCATACTTTGGTGATGCACTTACTGAAATAATTTGGAAATTACGCAGCAGAATTTAACTTGATATTACCGTGTACGAAGCAATCTTTTTAATTATATAGTTTTAAAAGTTTTTTAAATCAGCAATAATATATTAATTGAGCTGTTTGCCTCTTGTACTTTTAGTTTTATTGCTAGTTTTGTGTAAAGATTCTTAATGGAACCTATGTGACAATATTCTGGGTAATCAATGGACTTTTTGGTAATCAATGCAAATTTGCACCTAAGTGAAACAAGCAATATTCCAGCTTTGCACATATATATGTACAGACAGTGAATGTTCCTTTTCTCATGGGAAACCAGCAGTTTTGAGGTGATATTGGACATTGCAATGGTTTGTATTCTAGAAAGGATGTGTGTTTGTATGTATTAATGAAATGCTCTGGGTTGGGTTTTTTTAATGTATACATGAAACCCCAAAAAATTAGCTCTAAAATGAGTATAGAGGCTGAAGTGAACAAAAGAATTAAAGGAACATGTTATTTAACAAAATACATTTTGAGAGTGGACAACCTCATTTCATTTTAAAAAATATTTCATTCTGGTATTTGTTAAACAAATACGTCACAATGGAGGGAAAATGTACACGCAAATACTGTAAACTGTATAGGTCACTGGGTAAAAAAAGGGTGAAAAGAAAGGACTGATGGCAGAATGTGAAGGTTTGGGTTTTTTTCAGATAATTGCAGCAAAAACCACACAAGGATTTTGCAACAAACTTGCAACACGGACACAAAAGACCCCGTTTTGCAAAGCAAGTTTCTGACATTGCAGTTCATTTTGCAGTGTTGTATTTTCTCAGAAACATGTGGAAAGACAAATATATCTATACATAAATAAAGGGCAAATACAAGTATGTTCTTCTGCTTTCAGCTGCTGAGTAAAACTTGATGACACTTTTCTCGTCCCTTGTAAAGTTAGATCTCACATGCAGTATTCCCTCACTATTTTTCTTCTTCACCTTCTCTTTTCCTTTTCCATTTTCAAAATACCAACTGATGCTGCACTGTGCAGCTCAACTGAAATGTGACAAATTATGTACAGGGAAAACATCATTTAATAAGTTACACAAACTCTGTGTAAACACAAAAATACCATGGGCTCAAGGCCAGTGTACTAGATTTGTTCTCCATATGCAAAGTTCCTCTCTATGTATTTAACCATGATCTCACATGCTATAAAGAATTCATTTCACTGGCTTGCTATACTTGCAACTCTCCTATCACACTTTATTAAACATTCTTATTCTTGCTTTGCCAACCCAAAGGCTGCCTGAGGCAAAGCAATTGGTTTTGTGAGTGGGAGGTGTTTTGGAGTGGACAAGGAAAAAAATGTAAGCAAATGTACCCATCTTTGGATTTCAAGGATTTGCAGTAAAGAACATGTCCAGAGAGATATGCCAAAGTTGTCTTTCACTCTCTAGATACATGTGCAAACTAGCTTATATCTAATTCATACAATTTTCACATAAAACTACAAGCACAGAATAAAATTATTGTTAAAGTCTAGCTCTGGTGCTTTTGACTGAGATCCTGGACCTCCTTAAAGCAACTCATAAGTCTGAACAGATACCAGAAACATTTTAAAATACTTATATAGTAAAATTGCCCCTTTTTTATTATTCTTTCAAGTTGTACAGAGTAGATATTTTTTTGTCAGAGTAGGTTTTATTTGATTTATTTTCACACAATTTACAGAGCAATTCAGAACCTTAAAAATAATCAGGAAAATTTTTCTTTGGAATATGTTCAAAGGGGTTTGATTTCAAAAGAGAAGTGAAAGGCAAAGAACTTGTTTCAAATACATTAAAAATACTAGGGATAAGGGAATAGATTTCTTTCAAAGCATTTCAATTACCTCATTTATGATATCATCAGCACACCAAGGTGGAAATATTTCTTCACATCATTGCTGTTCTTTATTATTGCTCATAATGTATATTTTGGTTATGCCTTGGCTGCAGTACTTAACACCAGTCATCTCTACAAGATGACAATATTCCTACATGTAAGTATTGTCTCCATGGAAACACCATGAAAAAGAGGCTATTCACATTTTATATTAAGAATCATTTATGAAAAGGTTTTTAAATAATAAAAAAATGAATATATGAAGAGTCATTTGTAATAGTCTCATAAGCCAACTACTCATAAAAATGGCTATGACACTTTTAGGCATATCTCTACAAGACAAATGGAGAAATTACTTGTGTTTATTACATGCCCCTAATTTCCATTAATAAATTGATCCTGTAAAAAACTTACCAATTAATTATCCATACGAAAAGCTATCAAATTTATAAAATACTATGAAAAAAAATTTTAAAAGGAAATCTTCAGTTCACATTCAAAATTTCAAATCAAAGAGTTCACATTAACAAATTTCCCAAAGTAATAGGAAAAAATAAAGCATGTAGTAGGGCACAAAGACATAGTCAGTTATTTTAAATAAGGTGTCCTCATTTAGTAGCTGACTAGTGGAAGTCTCACTATCAGTGCAATGTAAATATCACCTCAGCAAGTAAACACAGTTTTATTATGAGCAAAATATCATTTTGGCAGGTACTGTTGTAATACTAATAATGCCAAGAGATTATGCTCACAGCACCGAAACTCAGGGCCTGCTGGAATAAGTTACCATCGAGAATATGTTCGTGTCTATTGTGTCATAAGATTATACAACTTTGCCCCTTAAGATTTCAGCCAAAAATATGTGCCTTCCAAGGGCTGTAACCATGACACCAGTGGTGGTGCATCACCCCCTGCCCTTGACCAAACCAGCCAAGTGGTGACATGTCCTTGACCGTACCAGGTGCTCTCCCATGATACAGGTGGGACTGTAACAGCAACACCCACTGCCCGGCTGAGGTGGGGAACAAAGGGTGATCAGTCACCCCCTGACAGCCTTGGAACATTTCCTACCTGAACTGTAGCCCAAGCAGAACAGCAGCATTGTTGCCGAAGTTTTGAAAACAATTTCCAAATGTTTTGGAAACTCCAGTAGTTGCCAACGTGGGTTTTGGCCAGGATGGAAACTAACTGATGACTTAAGCTAATCACCTTGTGACCCTGCACACAGGAGTCCTAAATGAGGCCCTCTGAGCTCTTCTGGGCCACAGTGGGCTGAGCCAGCATCTCCTTCTCAGTGGGGCACCTCTCAGAGCTCGTGACCCCTCAAGTCTGCAATACTCGAAAGACCATCCCTTACAGTGAGGCCTGGGCTGATGCACACACACACACATACTCCTTGAGGTTCAACCCCTGCCTGCTGAGAAACATTCAGGCATTTGCCATGAGTATTTCACTGAACACAAGGGGAATATTTGATGAGCACATTTACACTCACAGACAGTCGTGTACATCTCTGCCTGTGTGTGTGAGTGTGAAATTATTATGGTGTGAATGTTGTTATCATGAAACTGTAATTAAATCACTGTTATATTTATAAAAAGTCCCATTTAATCTCTTCATAAATGTTAAATTACTTAATGATCAAATTCTGTTAAACCCTTTTGCACACCTTACCTTTTTGCATCCATACCCTTTGCACCCTCACCCTTTTTCATTCTCAGTCTGCATGTAATCCATTCTAAATTGATACTTATGCAATTTTCCTGTGTATGCTTCACCCCTGGAGTAAGTAAGAGAGTGAACCTTGCCACTGAACTCTGTTAGAGTCGTACTTTCATAAGTTCATATTAAGCTCATACCTGCTTTTTGCCAATACCTCTGATGGTGATTCTTTAAGCAGCCTAACCACTCATTTGCAACAATACTGTATGAAATGCTGCATGCATTTTATAAAAAGTACCTTAATGCTGTCCACTTGCTGTGTTTATGGCAAAGTAGTATCATGTCATAAAGTAATAAGTAACATATCTAGAGTAATTTTTGCATAGGTCATTTTCCTTTTACCACAATGATGGTCAGATCCCATTCAGCAGCATATGAAGAAAACATGTTTACATTTACATTTCTATTCCTTTCACATGCTGATCTAGAAAAATATTACCCTCCCTGTATGAGTGTATAGTGGCTCAGAATAATAAATGGAATTATTTATACCCTAACAGAATTATTTTAAATTAATTACTGTACCCATTCCAAGTTTTCCAAATCTCTTCCTTCAAACAGTCAAAGCAAAATGAAGGTTAACCTTCTGTTCATTCGCACATGCATAACAAATTCCTCACTCTTACACAGAGACAAATAGTGTAGTTATTTAATAAGATGTTAGCTAATTAAGTAACCCATCTCTTCCACTGAACTCACATGAAAAAATGCCAGGGGTCCTGATATATATGGCATTTTCATTCCCAGCAGATACTTCACTTGTGAAGTCACGACATGTGTAGCTGCTCCTGTTGTCATCGCGCTTATCACGGGTTCTGTTAACAAGAAAGTGGCACTGCCCAACTGCAGCACAAACATCGCTACCTGAAAGGCAAAGGCAGGAGGATCACCAGTTATTATAAAATGCAGCTTCTTGGTGATAGGACAATGAGCCAGAGTCCTTTTAACAAATTATAAGATAAATGAGCTAAAGATACAAAGCAAAAGTCCTTTGAAGGACAAATATAGCTGAAAATGGAACCCACTGAAGTTCTGTGGGTTTACCTGCACTATTTTTACTCACTAGTTTACCAGACTCTAACACAGGTTTAGTAACAAAAGCAGACTGAAAGAACTCTCAGTATTCTCTCCTGTTCAAATACATGAGCACAATAAACACCATAAAAACATCAACGCAACACTGCAACAAGAAGTACAGCAACTCAAAATGTGAGGCTGATTCTAAGACTCTTTCCTGCTCCACTGCTACCCAGCCTAAATGGGCCAAGGGCCGTATCTTGGTCCAGCTGACTGATTGCCGTCATGTCACTATCAGTATTCCCAACATTAGTAATTTCAACAGATACCAAATTTATGAGGTGCTGTGGATGATCTTGTGCTGAGGTCTCTAATCCAGGAATTTAAACTACAGCAGGATCTACAACTATAGTAGGTACTTCATAGGTATACCATGATTGTGTTCAACTTTCTCTCCCCTTATCCTGGACTTCAAACATTCTTTCCCTCCAAAGTATGAGATTTGAAAGCTCTTAATTCTTTGAACAAAGTCATTACATGACCACAGCTGTTACTGTGGTTTAGAGAATGTTTAATGCTTTTCTGATCTACATTAAGTTGCATTGACATTATCTCCCCTTACAATGAGTTTTGCAGTTTCTTACCTCTGTGGTCTTTTGCATTTGCTGTTCTTCTGCCTGAAAACTTACATGCTCTTGGCACAGAGTTGTTTGTTACAATACTTCCTAAGAGGTTAATTTTGTGTTTACCATACTAAATATCATTATCTTGGAATATATCACAGTCTCCCTTGCTTTTTTTTTGTTTTGTTCTGAAGCTAAAAGTATCATTTTCAGATGTTATCATTCTTTATGCCTGAACATCATTCATTTTTTTCACCATAAAACTCACCTGTATGCAATGAGCTTTGAGCATAATACCACAAAAGAAACAAAAATACAAAAATAAGTGGCTTTTAATTTACCACAAAACCTCTAGTGAGCAATTTCCTCTTCCATTTGAGAGATTAAATCTGAGATTCTTCTTCTATTCCCACTAATAGCATGTAAATTGCTCTGTACTATGAGCAATTGGAACATTGATTGCCATTCAAGATTGGACTCCAATAATGATAATTACTGTATACTCTCAGTGAGTAGTAATTTAGTTAGTCAGGCCTAAAACTGATAATTACTAATTTCAGATATTTTGTTTAGCTGTTTGTTCTAACAGTGAGCCTACTAATATATTTAAAACATTGTTCACAGTAGCAAAATTCAATAAGAATTAAATTCTCCCTTCCCTAGTGAATTTTTGTTTGTTTTCTAAGATCAGTTTCTATTGTTTGAATGTGAAATTTCTAACTGTGTAATAGCTTAGTTTCCAGAAAATTGGATGTTTATTTAGCCGTGGAATCAAAACCGCAGAGACAATTCTGTGTACTACATAATATCACAAAGAAGTATTAGTTACTATTAGCATTTCAGAAAAAGTTGTTATTGTGAGTCACAGGAAAATGATTGCTGAACTTAGAAACTTCAGCATCACTCTCAGGTTTACTTATTGGTTTTTACTTTTTTTTTTTCTCATTTTCAGCATTTTAAGAGGATGCTTCACAGGTACTAACTAAAAGAACACATTTCAAACATAGTTTATATTGGTTGCTTGTAGTGGTAGGCCATGTAAAATACATGCAAACCATGAGTATGGTTTCAGTTAGACAATTTCTGTAGCCACGCAGTTAAACAAGCAGCAGACTGCACTTGGTCCCCACTCCTTATTGCAGAAGGTAGCTCAGGATATCTTGTTCCAGAAACAAAGGCAGTTCTTCATCAGCATGTACATCCTACTCTTTATTTAAGTGACAGCTAAATAAATATGATGTGCTCCTTACATCTTCCATGGAGAAGGTCTAACAGTGAAGCAACCAGAACAGAAACATCCTGGGTGGAGGGTGCAATTTTCAGCATAAGCTGGTATGGGAACCTCCTCTTGTCCTTGCAACATGAGTAATGTACAGAAACTGCTTAGATCATGAGGGGACAAAAGGTTTTGAAACAAGCCTCCCAAATCTAGTTCCATGTGAGTTTTCTTGACAGATATACTTAAAATTATTAGCATTTACACAGGCCAAGATTGCTTCTACAATTAACCCTCCATGCTGGGCAACAGCAATGTAAGCTTGGCTGCCACTGCATTTTGAATAAACAGCATTTGAGACTGAGCTAAGCTGACAGCACACGATTGCATTACATTGCATTATGTCATAAAATCTTTCACCCAGTAACACTGACCAAAATGTAGCAAGTTCAATATTCTTAAAGAAATGTCTAACAATCTGCTTTATCTTTGCTATGTAGTAATGTTCATTTTTGCAGGTCTTCCACTTTATTTTCTGATGTATTGTTTGATTTCTTTTCCTTTCTGATGCAGACAAACTACAGAGAAAAGTGACAGTGAAGTGCTACAACAGAAAAAAAAAAGGCAAATATTTTTCTCTTTTCATTATTTGTAGTAATACTCGGATTTTCTTAAACTGTAAAAGAAACAAAATTTTCACATATTTTAGAATTGTATCCAGAATTTTTAATTTTTAAGAACTTAGTTCCTAAAGTATAAAAGCATATTTCAGGGAAAGAACACGTGCAGTATAAAAATGGTTTGAAAGGCACTTGGGTATTGTCTACTTGTGTGGCATTTTCAGTACATAACACCATGTAAAAAGGTTCATTAAGAAGTAACTTTCTTGAGATGAATTTTGCTTTCACCAGGTATACATTCTTGAGTAAATTCATGTAAATGAAAACAAGACCTTTCACAGAAAAGAAAAAAAAATATAAGAGAAAGTGAAGGAAAGCAGCCTTGAGTTAATGCACAGTAAGGGGGAAAAGATCACAGGAACAAGGTATACAATGAAGTGATTAGAAAGAAGTGGTGGAAGGCATGATTTCTTTAAAAAAAATAGAAAAAAATAAGTACATTTCAAATTAAAAGAAAGATAATACAAAGGGAACCTTTTCTTGTAGCTGTCTTTACTGCTCCAGAATTTCACTCTGACAAGTAGAAGAGAATGGGAATTTAGCCAGGAGAAGGAAAATGAGCAATTGCAAAAAGCAAAGCCCTCTATGTTCATTAATTCAGAACCTTTGGTCCTTGTCCACTTTCAATACTTTCTTCCTATGACAACATGCTCAGTTTATTATTATTATTAAAATTCCATTCAACGTGTAGTCAATTTAACTTCATGGCCAGTAAAATTTTTCATCATTTGGAAATCACTCTTTGGAAATCACTAATGTCAAACTTTCGGTCCACAGAAATCAAGACTGATATCATGTTACTTTCTGCACAGATTCAGTTTTGGAGAATGAATTTTAAACCCCTCAAAATTCCACTGTACTGGAAGGTTTTTTTCATGGTTATATCAAACAAAAGTGATGGTGCCTTTCCTGATAATTTGCTGCATGGGCTGGGTAGATGAGGTCAGACATGGGGAACATCTCTTGGAGGGAAACAGTACAGACTGTGAGCCTCTCAGTTAGTACATTTTAGTGGGCATCTCAAAATCAAAGGTTGCAAAAGTGAAGATATCTATGGACCCTCTGGAGACAAGAGACAGACACAGAGAGTTCAGCTTGACTGAGCTGCCAATTTAAAACTCTCCCTGGCCTGTTTCAATAGACATCTAACTGGGAGATCAGTAGCTTTTGGGCTTCTGAGTTGCAGCCCTTATGTTCATTCTGGGTGTCTTGAGAGTGTCTGGAAGCTTCTGATGGTATGCAGAGTGAACTTTCCTCATTCCAGGACCTGAAAAAGCATTTTCTATGGTCTTTCTGTACTAACATGTGGTATGCTCTACCACAATTGTGAGAACTAGAACTCCCACCCAGCCTACTTGTAGCTTTCAAGATACAGAGTATGAGCCTGCAAGAAGGTATTTCCACTGTAAAAGAAAAATGAACTTTTTTCCTGATTATCACTGCATAATAGACTCATGTTTTTACCTCCAGAGCTATGTGTAGCACAGAACAGTGCAGCATCATTTTTCCCACAGGGAAATAGAGATGTGGACAGCAATATTGCCTTACAAAAACACCCTTCTTATTCAAATGTGCTCCTTTGTTATTAAGCAAATTGATAATAGACAGTGTAAATTTGTTCTCATGAAAACCAGAAACATTTTTATTTCCAACACTGTGTATCAGCACCTAATTACATGTTCGTTTCTGAAATAAACTAGATTTAAAACTTACTGATAAAAATGTTACAAGACTGGAATGCAATAAGAAACTATTTCTCATTTACAGAAGAGTAGACAAACTGAAGTCTATAACACTGTGGTCTTAAGAGAATAAAGCCTTTTTCCTCGGGTAATTTTTTTTCCCTGTGTTGATCTGCAAGGAACTTTCCTCTATTTATTCAGCAAATCTTAAGTTTGAATTTCAGTTTAGTATGCTGAGATTTTTTTAGAGACACGTATATTTATGCAGGCATTCTTGCACATATAATACATTAATAGGGAAAAAAGTCTTACCCAAAAACTCTTTTGAGGATTTTTTTTAATGTTATAAAGACACCATCCAATTTTAATTACAAAATTACTCCATAGGTATCTGTTATTTTCCATCATTTTCTCCCCCCATCAATACCTCTGAGGTATTTAATGTCAGGGAAGAATTCTATTAACTTGATTTGTTTTCCATGCCCTGTTTATCTTTATAGAGTAGCAGCTACACAAACATTAAAAAATCTTAATTATGCCTTCCAATTCTGCTTTTAAAAAGGAAATAATGAATGTATTATATTAAATGGTTTTGGTAATTACAGTTTTTATTTTATGTTTACTTATTTTCTATTTTAATACTATTTTATCTTCATCAGAATGTCTCTTAAGATAACTAAATATCTTTCCTCTTAATGAACACTTCCTCAAACATTAGATTTCAGAAGTAGTTTAGGACTCTGAAATTTATTACTAGAGAAAAACTTAAGCAGCTAAGCCCCAAATTTCAATTCTTATAAGCTCTACCAATTCTTGTCTTATGATCAGAAAACAGTTCTAATTTATTTAATGTCTCGATGGCACTGAGATTCACAGAGGCTGCTCAGAATTTGCCTCACACACAAATCCACAGTTATGGTCTCTACTAAACACAAGCTAGCCAACAGCAGTTCATCTCAAAAACCTCTCCCCCCCACCTTCCCTCCATTTTCCACTATTTTCTATGTTTTCCCTTTTTTTTTTAGTGTTATTTGCCAATTAGAGTACTTAGCCAGGCTACTGGAAAAACAGTATCAAATTGCTTTTTAGGCCAAGGGTGTTCAGCTCTTTACCTACTCTTCCCAAGAAGGAAACATCTGTTTTGGCAAGGACTTTTCATGCTTCTTCTGGAGGCTGCCCATGGTATGGATTAGTCACAGCATCCATTGTTTTTGTGCAATTCGTGGCTGATTAGAGAAATGCATTTTGACTGTTTCTCAGAAAAAGTAAAGTCTTACAGTAGATAGCATAACCCAGGTCTGCTCTCTTCCCAGAGCAGTACCATCCTAAATACCAACTACACTGAAAATACAGCTTCTTTTTGTATTTCAGGATGTCTTCAATGAAAAGTTGTTGCCTCAAAATGCATCACACAATTCTTTTTGTCCCAGAATATACATTAACTCCAGGCTGTTAGTTAATTTCTAATCAAAACTGATAAATAGAAGGTGACTGACTTAACTCTCCATTAAAAGCAAGATCTGCCCTGTCACCTTATCTGGGCTTTGCAGCAACTGTTAGTTGAGAGACTGGAATAATGATGAGAAACATAGATTCCCATATTTAATAGCACCTGGGAAGATGTCAAAGTTCTCAGCCTTGATCCAGATGAGTCCAGACTGTGTATTGCAGTATTAATGGCTTCAAAGCACTTCTTGAGGAAATAAGTATTTTACTCTGGTCTCCCACCATTAAACTCACAGAAGGGACTAGTGGCAGCACAACAAGCACCAGCTGTGTTAGCATGATTCTAATGCAAGTGACATTGTTGACCTTGGAGAGGAGCCCATGCACGTGGCACAGTTCCCTACCAGACCTGCTCTGAAGATGCAGAGAGGATTTACTAGTTCTTCTCATTCCAGTCAGGATTAAACAGGACATAGGCTGAGAGAAATCAGCTGATGCAATTGAAGGCATATGATGAAGCAGAACTTTTCAGGATGAAAGAGATCTAGAGGACTCACATACCTAATGGTATTCTGCAGCCATCAAGCAAAATAATTTCTGCATTGCATTTCAAAGTTAGATCGAATGCAGGCACCAACTTCGCACGTGAGACATTTTGGCTTCTCTGGGGATGATGTAGGAGATTTCCAAGCTGCGAGCACAGGACTCCTGCATGAAGAGCTCCATTCATGCTCTGATGTTGCAAGCACCCTGCGTAAGACGCAGTGCAGTGCTGTGCTTCATATGCTGGTGCATTGAGACAGCATGTGCAGGCACAGCCAGGCACAACCTGCGTCAGCTCTGTGTTGTCTGTAGGCTGTCCCTCATGCTCCTACCCCAAGTTGTAGTCCAATGAAAGAATCCTGGTCACAACGTAGTAAAAGAATTTTAAAAATGCAACAGAAATAACAATGCTTCTTGGTATTTCCTACTGACTAACATTAAGTATATGCTCCAGTTCCTGCCAAGCATGCAGGCTACTGAAGATCCCATTCTGGGCTCCTTTGCTCATCCTATGCATGGTAGAGGGATCCAAAGCACCAAGTGTAGGTGTTCTGGGTTTCTTTCAGAAGCCCAGGTACCCAGGAGGTGTTGCAATGTCGAGTGCTGGAACATTTCTTCTATTTTAATATTTACAAGGAAAGAGGGAAGCCTACTTTGAAGACCTCAGCAACTGGCAGTGGGTAAAGAAACTTGGCCCTTGCAGCCAGAATAAGAAAAAAGAAGAAATTTAAAAGACCTCTGTTCATTTGAATAAACTTTAGAGAACCATTTGAAGACATCTGTTTTACTATTTCACTTTAATGATGGGTGTGTTAACTCTAAAGAGAATTTAAACTTTTCCCTACTGTTTTTAATTATTGGCTATTGTATAGTATTTCTTTTCAAGCCAAGGGCAACAGAAACCCTCAGGAATATGTCAGTGCTTACCAGGAGCTGATTCATGTTTGTTTCTGAAGGAGAAGGAACGGGGACGCCAACTGCAAGTGAGTATTATGTTAGAGCTGACTGAATGCGGTTTTGCTTCATACTGTACTGCACTAGGAGCATGTACAGATAATCACTTCTCAACAAAGGAGTAGCAAATTCTTAAAGCACATTTATTTCATAATTTATGACCATTGAACCAGATGCTTTCATTAGTTTTTCTCAGAGAAGCAAAAAAAGTATTACAAATGTCATAGCTGTCACGAAGGCAGTACATCAGTAGCATACAGAAAATGAGATCACCACCAACCTGAATGATTCCTCCTAGAAATGAAACTGCTGCTGCAACTCCAATCCTCTGCATTTCAAATTCCGACAAACCCAAAATTCCTGAATTATTGTTTGCAGTGAAATTAGTTCTGACTGAAGGAACAAGACGCTCAACTGCATTGGCAGATATTAAGGAAGTCAAAGCAAAAGTTCCTGTAAAAAAAGCCACACATTAATCACCAATAATTGTATATCTGTCTGTACTCATCACTCATGGTCTCTTTTTCAAAACAGCCATTATGAGTAAAAGTGCCATTTTGTACATTCCTATCATCATAAGAACCATTTTAAAGGTAATTTTTCTATGTAACGCACATTTCTTCCCATAAAATACCATTTATACAGGCTAATTAAATGTAAATCTTTTTTTTAGCACATTCGTTTAGACAGGTTTCCAAAAGAGATGCAAATACAACAATTTACAATGATTTCAAGTTATCAGAAATGCTTTTAACTCACCCAGGATGTGAACAAGCAGCTATTTGAATCCCAAGTCACCATTCAAATTTCTAGGGCAATTAATTCACACACTATATATAGTACCTAACCCATTAAATAGCACCTAGCACTTTAATAGATGGAGGCAAATTATGAGAAAAGCATTTATTTGCTGAGACAACACAGAGATAAATGAGGGTGACAATTCAACACGGAAAGACACAAGCATGCAGAGCTGTTAGAGCATAAGAAATACCTTGCTAGGTCAGACCAGTGGCCCATCTTGCCCAGTACTCTGCCTCCAGCTGTGACAGTCGGAGGTGTTACCCGGGGAAAGCACACAAGCTTGGCCACTTTCTGCTGATTGCCCTTATTGCCAGCATCCATTGCTGTTGTGTTAGGGAAGTACTTCCTTAGCTGGCCTTTTTTGATTTTGTTTGTGGACTAGCATTCATGAATTTGTCAAAGGTTTGTCTGAGCCTGTTTGTAATTTTTCCCTCCACAATGTCCTCTGAGAGCAGGTTCCTGAAGTTCACCATCCGCTGTACTGTTTTCTTTAATCTATGTTTTAAAAGCCTTTTAAAGCGAGTTCTCTTTGAACTTGCCTTTTTTCTACTGCTGCAGGACCTGGTGAACACAGTCCTACCCTCACCTTGGCCTTCATAGAGTAAACCTCACAGCATGAGTTCCTCGGGAACCCACCAGGGATACCACCACCATGAAAAATGACCATGAGGTCAGGCGTTTTCTTCTACAAGGGCAACTTAGTTTCTTTAGTAAACTTTGGTGTGGAACCTTATCAGTAGCTGTTTGACCATTCTGATATCTTATATTCGAAGTATATCCCTTCTCCTTGTGCTTGTTGACATTCATACAATAGTCTAGGAGGTAGTGAGGTAGGATTTTCCTCTACAGAAGTCACATTAACTCCTCTCCAACAGGGTCTGATTATACATATCTTTTCTTGTCCCATCCCTAGAAGTGTTCAAGGCCAGGCTGGATGGGGCTCTGAGAAATCTGATCTAGTGGAACGTGTCCCTGACCATGGCAGGGGGTTGGAACTAGAAGATCTTTAAGGTTCCTTCCAACCCTGGCCATTCTATGGTTGCAAGATTCTATGATTCAGTACTTTTATTTTTATTATCAACAGGTTTGCAGTTCCCAGGATTCCCTGCAGAGACCTTCTAACTACTCTGCAAAATTATACAGGCAACTTGATAATCCTGAAGCCTTGCCACAGAAAGTACCTGTTACCCCTTTGTCAGAAAGGTGTCCTATGAGTTTACTTTTCATTGTCCTGATTTTGTTGTATTTATAGAACCTTTAACTATCAGTTTGATCATACTCTCTGTGGAATTCTTCAAATTCTTTTAGCCCTTTAATACTCCTGCATATGTTTGACCTGTAACATTTCATGGCTTTCCCACCCATTTAGCCCCACCCATTTAATACCACCAACATTTAGCCAAGTTTTCCGTTTTTCAAGTGCCAAACTGTTACCCATGACAGTCTCCTTAATTTTGCCACTGAACCATGAAGGGGTGATCTTTTTGATCACGTTCTTTTATTGTCCTGGCCTAAAAGATACTTTCTTCAAGCAACACTCAGGGTAGTTTCAAGTATTTTGCTTCTCAGATTGCTTTTTTTTCCTTCTTGCTGTTCTATTTTTACTTAATCCCCCTGCCCCCCCACCCAAAAAACCACCAATTTGCATAAAATTAAATTTGAAAAGAGCGCACATAAAATTCTATCTTAAATCAAAGACTTGTATGTGTTATTATGGCAGACAAAGCTGTCTGACAGGATGGTTCAAAATCAATTATATTTTAAAAAGTCATGGAAAAGGTGTAGGTGTTTGTTGCTCAGGTGAGAAATCTTTTGAAGTAGATCAGCTATTTCAAAGAAGAGGCATTTCAAGGGAATAAAAGTTGACAGAATGGTGCCGGTGATGGATTTTCCATCTCATATTAACATGACTGCCTTCACTAACAAAGGGCACTTTTACAGCCTGTGTACGTATGGAGAGCATCACAGATCTTACAGAAAATTCTGGTAAGTGAAGAGATTGTCTCCAATGTACATAAGGAATTATGGAACATTTGAGGCAGGCAGTATAGCTCCTACACATTCAGCTACACGCCGTGATGCCTGAGGCCGGTGGAACTGAGGCTGGTGGAACAAGTGCATGAGACCTTTCTACTGAAAGGATCAACAATATGTGTCACACAAATTTATTAATTAAAAAAAATTCCATGAAAGCAAGAAAACTGTTTTGTTGCCTTTTTTTGATTGAGATTAAATTTTGAAGTAGACACCTATGAATGGAATAGGTTTCCACACCAAGGACCATGCAGAAATCTGCAGACATGAAGCTGTGGAACTCAGCAAGTCATTTTCTGAACAGTATTCCCTCCCAAGGATAAAACATCAGACTTAAGAGCTTGTGCTTACCTATTTTATCATCTGTTTTCATTACTAGAATTTATGTCATCCAGGCGCTTACTTATCTACTTTCCTACATATGATGGATTCTTGTCTTCCTAACAATCTTACACCAACAAACTTCTGACAATACACTGCTAAATTTTTCAGTTTTGAGACAGCTTTTTAATATAGGCTAAAATTTTAATTAGTATACTAATCTATCTCTATTCAAGACTAAAATTTATTTTCCTAATTTTCCTAATTTATACTAAAATTTCACCTTTTTTTGGAATGCTTCCCTTTTAACATGAGTTGAATACAGTCCCTTAGTCATTACATATTAAGACACTAACACATCCACAGATCCTTTTTGGACATCAAAAGGTTCAAATACTTTCTGTGCATCAAGGGAATACAAACTTTCAGCTTTCCTTTTTCTCTAAGACAATTTATAGCTGTTCAGAATTTTATTTTTTTATAATTTAACTGAACATTTTTGATCAAAAAGGGTGCTCAAAATGAGTTGCTATCTTCTTACTAAAACATTTCATACACTTGTACAATCAGATTCTGCAGAGTTCATTTTGAGTGTGATTACCCAGAACCATATTTTCTCCTTTCAGGAGATTTTCCCCTCTTCAAGGAAGAGATGCCTCCTCCCTGCTTAAATCTTCTGACAGCCACAGGTTCCCTTTACCCAGTTATACTGTGTGCTGCTACTGGGCCTATCTCATCCTTCTTGCAAACTTCAGGGGCCGTCAAGTGCCCACTTCTGCACAGCAAAGAATTTGTGGGTCAGTCTAATGAATAGTATCCAGCTTCCCTCCATAATTTGATTTCTTTGGGCTCAGAAACAGAGCATTCATCAACCTGTTAGGAGAATAAAACTGTTCAGTTCTTCAGCTTCTGAGGCTCTGCTGAGGGTAAACAAGTAACTCCTAACTACCAGCAGAGTAGCCAGGCAGCACCTTTTACTATCTACATAACTACTCTGCCAGAGGACGAGAGTCCTCGTTGGGAGGGTCTCTAGCTTTAATATAGTGGCAGGTAATGGGCTCAGAAAGTAGTTTTTTGGGGTATTTTTTCTCCTGAGAAATGCAGGATTTGTGTTTTAGACAGGTCAGAAGTAATGTGTGTTTTCTGTGGTTTAATAGGCAGTCAAACTTTTCCATTTCTATTTGCATACATCTTGTTGGCAGAGCTCTTTGTTAAACTCTTAGCCTGAAGCAGATTTCTAAAGCAGAGTTAAAATGCAAAAGCTCTTAGTAAATTACATTTACAAAGGAAGTGTCAGTGCAATATTAAATTATAATAGCAGGAGTAACTCCAATATATTCTTAATGAGGCTCTTTAAATTACTTAAACTGATACAGAATAGTTATAAAGAGAAGCAAAAAAAATCTTATTTCTCTTTAATCATAGATAATTTTCCTTCCATTGACCTTTAAACAAAAACAAATTTCAGTATCCAGTTCCTTATTTCTGAAAATTATTTTAACAAACAGACACTTACCTGTTGCAACATGACGTCCCATTCCAAATATGGCATAAACAATGACAGGGAAGAAAGATCCATATAAACCAAAAACTGGATGGACTGAAGACAGAACAGCAAAGGCCAGCCCTGTAGAAAGTTAAACATAATTACTTCACTAAATGAAGATAAAACTGTTCTGTTTGCCTCACTGTTTTTTATTTTTATGAGGAAATGTCTACAATTTATTAAGAGCAGGAAAAAACTCACCTTCACTTATTAAAATGCAGATTATAAGTGAACTACTGTACAATAAGGATCGGAAAGAACTGTGGAAGGTTTTTCATTTCAGCATCAAAATTCCCATATCCTACCATGTTTCCAAGTTGTCTCCATCAGTGGTTCCAAACCTCTTTTAATAGCCAGGTCTCACAGGAGGAGGCAGCATTGTTTCACCCCAACCCTCACAAACATAGGTTTGAGACTGCCAGGTCTCCAGGCGGTGGGATGGCTATTTCTTACAAATACTTCAAAACCTGTAATTTTGGTTTGGATGGAGCCCCTTCAGTCTGCATTCTTCTAATTTCTTAAACAAAAAAATATTCCAGAGTTCATCCTCTTTAGGTGCCTGGGGTTTTTAAGCTTTTAGATATTAACATTTCTTTCATCCTGTAAAGCTGTCCATTCAGAAACAGAAAGAATTTGACTTTGATGTTGAGATGGAGAACAAACTGAATTGGTTAGGGTTTAACTTCATAGACCTACTAGTTACCTTCATCTTTAGCTATAGAGGACAGCATCCATCCTTTTCTTAGAAAGTCTCGAAATATGACAAGAACTCATCTTTCAACAGCCATTCCTTCCAAGCAGCAGATTTGGTTGCTGTTCAACTCAAGATACCTAAGATAGCAAGTCAGATTGCACTGACTTCCTGAAAGTCAGGAGAAGGAGACTCCCTAAACTATGCTTCAGATCTGCAGGCTCTACTGCCATTTCACAGCTCTTACTACTGGAAACTAAGAGTAGGAGAACTTGCCCTGCACAGCTGCTCCATTAATTTTGGTGAATACCTCATCTTGCAGTCCGGAAGAAAGGACTGGCCTGTGTAACACACAAGATACCTTTCTGAAGTCCCCCTCCAACCTGAGTGTTCTCACACCCCTCAGGCAGATGTGTGTGCACTGGGAGAAAGACCATGTATGGTCTGTGACAGAGGAGATTCAGATCTATGGAATGGAGTTGCCTTCTGTGTACATTTGAAATCTCCAAAGAAAACTAAAGGGGTAGGATTAATTGTTCTCACCAAGCTTTCCTAACTGCTCCAGAAAGCATTCTTTACCTGAAATGTTATGGGGCTTTAATAATATGGAGAGAGCCAAAGAATGTCTTTGTTTATGGGTTTTCAGAGGCAGTTCTGAACATTTTTATTCAAAATATTCCTAAATTTTCATTTGAGTCTGTAACAAAGTGTACATGGTGGCGGGAGGCAAGAAAATGCCAAAAAGATCAGAAGTGTCAAGTTCTTGGTGAAGCAGTTCATCTGTTCTTAGAAAAACCTCACAGTGCAGATTCTGCTGAGATGAATCCTACCTGGATCATTTTCATCCACATTGTATTCAGCAAAGTAGCACTATGAATTATGACTTGGAAATGAGATATGTTAAAATGTGCTTAGTTTTAAACTTCTTTGAACAGAAATGGACTTGGTTGCTCTTCAGCCAATGCATCTAGTGCAATTAGTGCATCTACTGATAGTCACTTCTCATTTTTCTCTTAGCACAGCATTATCATAAACCAGAAAGTTCTTTGAAATTTTAGTGTGAGATCTATGTTCACACGATCAATAGAGGTAAAAGAAGATTCTGACCCAAGAGCAACACAGAAGGGTGTGCCTGAGGAGAATAAAAACAGCACAGGAGAGAACTGCATGACCCTATCCAGACAAAATTGAGCATGGAGGAGGGGAGGAAATAGAGAATAGGAGAAGGAAGGTTTTAAAGCTTGTTTAATACTGGAAAGCTCTTCCATTATAACCATTTTATGAACAAAACCAAAAGGAAACAAAAAATTTGGAATTAATTCACTAGTCGAATACTACTCACAGATATTCCAGCCTTGCAATAAAGCATTATGCAAGGCTAATTTATTTTACTCTCCAAAAAGTAAAGGAATCAGAAAAATCAGTATAACTTCAGCCTCATTCTAATTATAACAACATAATTGAAATGAAGTTACCTGTCTGTGTGGACAAGCATAAGGGAAATACACAATCCTCAGTACTGAATTCTGAGCCAGCTATGTACTTTGGAAGGTTTTTGGGAAGAGCCTGTACGTCCTGGTTATGGTTATAAATCCAGATGATCTGCTGCTGATAAATATCACTTGTTTACAGGCAGATAATCTGAACTTAAATTCAGCCCTTGTTTTTCTCCATTTCATGCACAGACCTTTCACATTCTGTTATATTAAGATTCTAGAAGCAGTGTGTCCTTTTTTTCATGGTGAAGTCATGGCAATCAGGACAAAGATAAAATTACCAGCCTTTGACTTGAGTCTTGGCTCTGTTTGTTAGGTTTTTACTCCCATTACTGAAGCATGTCACTTACTGAAGTGTGTAAGAACAGAATAGTTATAAAATAGAATTAGTAAAAACTGATTAGGCATAAAATGTTCTAAAGGTTCAAATACTTTTTCAAGATGTAATCAGTAGTATACGTCAGCTTATTTCATTAATTTTCGTATTAAACTTCACTGCAATGCATTCCATATGCTCAAGAGCTTTACTGTCAAAAGACAGGAAACATTATTTTATTTTTTCATTCCAAACAGTAATACTTAAAAGAAATAGATCATAAAGTAAGGATTTCACCTAATCTTCACTGGTAATATGGAGAAGCCCCCATGGCAGTGACATTAAGGTTTTCATATAAGAATACAAATTCCATGAAAAGAAATGCAAACAAACATTGAACAGTAAGCTTGGATACAGTACATTAATATCATTTGTTTTAACTACCTCCTTATCGTAAGATAACATTGTGGGACACACTTTCACTGAAAACCATGACCTGTGACTAGCACCAGGTGCTTAGCAATCCTCTGGCACACCACGCTGAAAAGCAAGAGATGTTGAGATGCAAAGCAAGAGATGACTGAAAAGCAAGAAAGCACTCCACTCTTGATCAGTGTCAGGTGCAAGTAACTCCAAAATAACAAACCTGAGGCAAAGAGAAACAAGGCCATCTCCTGCCACAGGAGAAACGTCTCAGTTTAAGTTGGTTCCTCAGTTAAAGTTCCTGCTAATTAGACTAGTGCCAAAACTACAGCAATGAAAAAAACTTTCCATAGGAAGAGCTATGAATCACCAGAGTATGGTCAACTAGTTAACAATTTTCTGCATCTGGAAATATGCTCGTGACACATACATCTGTTCTGAGGAAAGCTCTACCACATCTTTTGGGAATATTAAGTACTAACCAGAAATTAAAGGAAGAACCAGGAAAAGTATTAAGTGTACAATTAATTTGAGGAGTATTGACATTAGTAGTACTCAGTATTTACTGTAAAAAGCTCTATATTTTAAAATTTTTTCTGGTAGAATTTATATTCAAATAACTTTCTGTTATTGTAGCCTCTTACTCTTAAATGTAACTATACTAAGATGGTCAGACCCAGGTTTATGGAACCCTAAATGACACTAATTCATCTTAACCCACTCAAAAATGCTATCTGCAATTGTGGTCACTCTCTGATGCTTCAGAAAATTACAATTTGTCCATTTGTTCACAAAGGTGAATTATGTAGAAAGAAAGTTATTTTCTGAGGATGCTCTAAAATGTATAATTGACATATATTTAATGAGTCTCCTATCAATGCTTCTTGGAGAACTAACAAATCAGACAACCAATGACTCATATCCCAGGCTTTAATTTTTAACTTCAAGAAAGCTAACTTCTACTGAAGAAAAAAACAACCCACCACAGGAAAAAAACTAATATTATATTTTATAACAGTTTTCCTACACAAACCTGCAGTTCTGGAGGGTTCTTTGACAATGGCTTTGTAAAAGCTCTTAACACAAAATGAACCTTTGGAAAGAACATCATTTACCTCCAAAAACTGAGAAGCTCCATATCAGTTCTCTCATGCACATTCACCTCATGCTTGCAAGACCTCTGTTACTTAATGGCCCCATTTGCTGGGGCTACACAAGTGGATTGTACCTCCTGTCTGACTTATTTTGTGACAAAGTACCAAGAGTTTAAAATCATTCCTTGGTTCTTCTGTCATTCAAAGCCTGAGAAAAATGAAGAATGTAAAGACAAAATGGAAGGATAGACCCTCAAAAATGAACCATGAATCCTTCAGAGACCACACAATGTTGATTTGGCAACCACCCTCTTTTTTGAAGGGTGCTTCAGTGCATTTCCTTCCCATGCAACTGACTCCTTCAGCCTGGTGAGAATTAAGCACCTCAGCTGTGGTAGCCATAGTACCTGAATTCACAGTATTTCACAGACTCTGAAATGCAGCTCTCCCAATGTACCATCTGACAACCACATCAAGGGTAGATTTGAGAAAACACTGTTCTATTCTGCCACTTTACACATCTCCAGATACTGACATTTGTATCTTACTGTTCAAAAGGAAAACATGCAAGCATTATGGTACAAGAAACAAGTGGATGGCAGGACCCACTTATGATTTCACTATTCAAGACAGCTTGACCCTTCTGTACATAATAGAGTTTAGATACATACAAAAGAGACACAAAAAAATTTCTAGCGTATTCTTTTCTTTCAATAGAGGTCCTCAAAAAAAGCTATCAGTCTTGACAGACAATCTGAGATTAAACATTAAGACCTCTTTAGGAGGAATTAGACACAATATCTGAACACCACAGAGATTTTATAAACTGTTTTACAGTGAGTTCTATGAGCTATTGTCCACCAGTCAGACATAATACCTGAAGAATTCGACCACCTCCAGAATCAACAAAGCATTTTGAAAGTGGATTATAGGTAAATTTCTCCATATTTCATTAAGAATAAACAGAAAATGAAGCATAAGAAGTTTCTGGCAAGCAGGTAACTATGAGGTAATCTTTCGAGAAGCATCGATGTTGTGGAGAAACAGAAACCTAGCATGAGTGATTACAGGCCTTAATCCAGATGAACAGGACTTTCTGAAATCCATGAAAAGGGCATTCATTCTGGCAAATTGGTGGTCAAGGATCTGAACACTAACAGTTTTATGATCTAGAAGATTATATGTGGTGTCATTTCTTCCTTCAAGAACCAACATTTCCTGGGTTTCTCAGTCTCTGTCCATGGTGCTCAGGCACCCCAAGGCACAGGGAGCCGCGCAGCTCATATGGTCATACAAAGATGTATGTACACCAGAGTGTACCTGGGCATGAGGCCCCAAAGGAGTCAGAGGTCATCCAGAAGCTGAGTTCACATTTCTAGCAGTCTGTTAGACAGGCCTGTATTAGCACACATGTAACTTGGAAGAATTTTTATAGACACTAGAAATAAAATATTGCATGCACAGCAGCCTAAGTGCCTTTCTCCTCTGCTGGAAAGTTGTAAAGTATGAAACGTGGTCCCACATTTACTCACTAACATGTTAAATTTCATATTCAGCTTACATCATTATTCTTTGCATGGGAGAACTATAACAGAGTTCAACTGGACACTCTCTTCCACAAATCATGGACTACATGGATTCTCCAATGCATTCTGCAGGAGGTTTTTCTGGCTCTGTCTCCAAATGTGCTTATTCGGTTTCATCTACACATGTTATTTGTAAGCCAGATGTATATTTACAAGGCAGCTTTACCCCTTAATAAAATTATTAGCTCCAGTTAGTCAGCTCAGAGTATATTTATGTCTACATTTATGATCAGAGCCTGAAATAAACCCCCGGCAACTATCACCCTTGAGAAGACACAGCTGGGGTTGTTCCATGAAAAGCTAAGAAAAAAAAAATTATATAAGTTTTTGGCATCATGCCTTCCAAAACACTGGGCACCCGTTCTGGAATGCAGGAAGGCAGTATAGTTAATTTTTTTTAGTGTCAAGGTCTCCAGCCAGTGTTAAGGAATCAGTTGTTCAGCAATAAATCCAGCTCCAGATTAAATTAACTTTAATTAAAACATACAAACCACACCAAGACTCAGTGAGTTATTATTGGGCTTGAAGAATGAAAAAAAAAAAGAAGTTGGCAGAAATAACAATACTGATTTCATCAGATGCCATCTACATAATTAACTTTCAGTTGAAATATGTCTCAAGGGACCTCCACCCTCCAAAAAAACAGCCCACCAAAATCCACTTGAGCCAAAGCATTTCTTTTTCATGATAGGTCATGGGAAAGGCAGCAAATGCATATATAAATTCTATATGAAGCACATCCCTGAACTAGCTGCCTATAAAAAAAATATTTTTTTCAGGCTACAAACACTGACATCACTGCAATCTGATAAATTTGAAAGTCCAAATCTTACACCCTCATTCTTCCAATGGGCAGATTTTGGGTACATGCAATATAGCACACAGGTAAATGTTTATTTCAAAAGAAATAGAATAATGTTTATAAATCCACAAACTTAGCAAAAAAAGATTGAATCAGAAATACAGTGGCAGTATTTTAGTTTTGAAACTCCCACACATTTGTCTTAACTTTTTAATAGATACACACAATTTCAAAACTTAATATTTTTTTCTTTGGGGCAGCAGCAGATATTGAAAGGGAGCATAAACTTATGAAGACTCTCCCTTGTGGTCTGCTCCCCCTTACAACAGCCAAACATGTAATTTAGCACATCTATGAATGGAATTATGTGATAAGGAGATCCATCTTCTTACCCCAATATTTAGATGCAATATTTTTAGAACTACTTCCAATTTTAAATCTAAATATATTCATGTTACTTTATTTTCATTTCTCCATGTACTGTAACTGTCTTTTAATTTAATAGACTTTCCTGATAAGGAAAAAAACCTTCCAGGTTTTAATTAACCTGTCTGAGCCATTTAAGTTGTCTCCCAAATATAATCTCTCTTTTTCTGCTCCTTCTCCTAGCCTTTTCTTCTACTGAGATCATCTTCCATGAACAGAGGCAACCAAAACGACACACTGTATTTGTGAGAATGGATCAACAGAGAGCACTACCAGTGGTCATCAGCTTCTTTGCACCTCCTAACTCATGCAGCAGCCCTTTGTTTTTTCAAATAGGGTAATATTTTCCAACACATCATTAAAACCACCTCTAATTGAGAGCAGCAGCAGATTTGTCTTCAGAATCCATACATGAATCTGAAGCAAAACCCACCAGCTGTCCTAGACTCTTGCTTCAGAATTGCATAGCTGAATCAATCACTCTGGTACCCTTTATTGCTCTACATGCATATATTTTTTCATTATTATTATTATTATTACTATTACTAAAGAGAAACAAAACTCTATGGTTTGCATCTGGTCCAGTCCCTCATCTGCAATACAGACTTGTAACTGGGGTACAACACTCTACTCACTATCAATCATAGAATATAATTCCAAATTTGACAGAATCATCCAGGGTACGTCTTACCAGATCCGCAGTGACGCTCACGTAGTTTTTCAGAATCCTGAGATGGCAATTACCCATCTCAGCCTTCAGTCTGAATGTGTTTCATTCTCTCTCTTTGACATCGGTTGTATATCCAGGTGCTTGACCATTTCCCACACGGCAAAGTCATCATCCTTCAGGAAACTGAAGTTTCGAAGTTCTAATTTTGCACTGAGGCTTCCATTCAGACAAAATGCTTCAGTAGAAAGTACCATGACTTTGTTTTGTACTCATCTTTTTGAAGGCTGGAAAAACATTTGTGGTTTTGGGGTTTTTTGGAAGGGTCTAACTCAGTTGCAAGGTTGGACATTCGTATCAGAAGCAACCTACTGAAACCTGATTTCTTTGCACCATAAACTCTCAATGTATTGCGTGAGTATTGCATAAGTAATTTCTCTGTTTCAAGCAAAAGCATTTTTGTGTGTCTAATTCCCCTACCAATATATTTTTCTATTGTTGGGCAGTGTAAGGAGTTCTAAATTGTTATAATGAAAAGTGCAGGGTATAAGTATTTTCATCACCCAGAAAATTACCAAAAAATAGAATTTAAGTCACATATTTGTGTAAGCAGGGGTCTCTCTTGTCATTAATGGCTTGAATATGAGGTTTAGAATTATTAAAACCTCAAGAGAGATCTTGGAAGAAGCTTGGGGAGAAGGGTTGACGTTGTCTGAAGTTAGGTACCTACATTAGGAATTTACATCCAGAGTGTAAGGCAACTCTTAGGTGTTATGCAGAGCACTTAATTTTCACAGCATGTCATGACCAAAATGCTTCAGACACATTTCTGTCCCCTACCTATACAGAGAACATAAATAAGTTACATACACCAAAATATATATTCAAGCGGGATAACTTGGGGAATAATTCCTCTGGAAATTAACTCAGCTGCACGACAGAGGGTCTGTTTTATAAACTTTTTCAGGAGAACTTGGCTTTCCTTCTTTTATATTCAGGGACATTCAGGGAAGCTTACTGATGGGTCGTGGTACTAACTACTTGGTTTCTGTACTCCAGCCTTTGTAAGCAGTGTGCAGTTCTTACAAGGAAAAAAAAAACCAGCAAAACAAAGAAACAAGCAAAAAACAAACCATGAAACCCACATTCTAAATAGTAAAATACTGAGGTATGGCTGCCAACCAATATACATTGCAAAATTTAAATCCTGAGGCACAAAGCTATTTGTTTGACAAGACAAGACTGAATGAAAAAGGATAACAAAGTGGATTAATGATAGATGGATCAAGAGCTTGGTAATGAATAAATAATGTCAGGAAAGATCACCTATGAAAGGCCTTGAAAGTAAAGATGAATAATTTGCTTGGTGCAATAAAAGTTACCACTGTGAAAATAAGCTAAGTAGCTGCATTCTGAAGAGATATGATGGGACTATAGCACATGTTCAGAAGGCTACAGAAAAAACATGACAGTTTTATGAGATTTAGCTACATGGAAAGACTGCATCAAAATACACCTTAATTTTATCATATAAGGAAACCAAGAAAAATTCAGACCCAGGCTGAACAAAGTATTCTTCTTATATGGGTATGGGGTGACCACATCATATGAAAAAACCACAAATAATTCTGTTATTATTGTACCAGGTCAATGGATGAATTACAGAAAAGACAACAGTAAGACCTGCCTTTAGCCATGTTAAACACGAACCACTTGTTACCCACAATGCCATGGATATAATGGTTAAGACACCTAAACTTTGATGTCTGCCTCATCAGTGTCCACATCTGAGCCAATCCCGTTACACTCGGAGGAAATCTTATTAATATAGTTAATCACCCTTAACAAAGCAGATGGTTAGACTTAGTCAGATGAATCACGCCTGTGGTGGGTTGATTCTAGCCAGCAGTTAAGTACCCAGCCAGCCACTCACTCACTCACTTACTCCTCCTCAAAGGATGGGGGAGAGAATCAGAAAAGCAAAAGTGAGAGAACTTGTCAGTCAAGATAGACAATTTATTAAGTGAATGAAAGAAAAGAAAAGAAAAAAAGCGATGTAAACGCAGTCATTCACCACCTCTCACAAGCACAGAATCACAGAATAAGCTGAGTTGGAAGGGATCTATAAAGATTGTCAAGTCCAACTCCTTGCCCTGCCCAGGACACCCCAAGGAATCACACTATGTGCCTGAGAGCCTTGTGCAAACTCTTCTTGAGCTCTGTCAGGCTGGTGCTGTGACCACTTCCCTGGGGAGCCGGTCCAGTGCCCAACCACCCTCTGAGTGAAAAACCTTTCTCTGATATCCAACCTAAACCCCTCCTGACTCAGTTTCCTCAAGTCCTGTCACTGGTCACCAGAGAGAAGAGATCAGTACCTGCCTCTGCTGCTCCCCTCGTGAGGATGTTGGGGTCTCCCTCAGTCTCCTCCAGGCTGAACAAACCAAATGACCTCTGCTGCTCCTCATTTAGCTTCCCCTCAAGACCCTTCATGACCCTTGTTATCCTCCCTTGGGTGCTGTCAAACAACTCAACGTTCATTAACTCTTAGCAACTACATCTTCATTGACCAGTGAAGAACACAAAAGCAGTTTGCTGAGAACTACTTACCTGCACTGCAGACCCTTTGTTTTATTAGCACAATTTCAATTTGGAAAGAAAAGAAATGATTTTGCACTTATGAGACATCTACATGGATCTAGCAATTGAATTTGTTTGCAATGATGAGGGGCACCAAATTAAATGGAAAGAAGACTCTTCAAAGAATGACTGTTGATGGGGTATTAAAAAGTTTTAAAGGGAAAGGGAAGAGAGCAATGAATGCTAATCCAACAAGAAAATTATGGATTTATTTTGTTAATTTAGAGACATCTTGTTCTGGTCTATCAATAACAGATTTTTGAGAAATTCTTGAGACAAATTATGTAGTGATTACCAAAACATAAAAGCTCAAATTTCTTAACTTCCTATTACAGTATATAGCAAACTTCAAGACTGGATCATGGTGTTCATTTTAGATTCAAAGATTATTTTTTCAACCTTAGGTATCAAAGTAAGAAAAAGGATTCTATGTCAACATTATTAAATTATAGTTGGAACTAATATTAAATAGCTGGAATTGATGAAGCCTGATTTCCTTTACTGGTTTTGACTTGTGGCTGACTGACTTTGCAGTCTGAGACTACAAGTCCAGCTGAACTTTTCCACCAACTGCTGTATTTGAAAGGGGTTTTTTTGGTTAGAACTTGTAGGGTCTTGTTACTACATGATATTTTCATAAAATTTTTAGAAACATAACTATCTTTGACACTTCTTTCTCCATATTCTGTGGAAGCAGATAAAGGACTCTAGAGGAAACATACAGAGACAATAAAAGTATTGTCTCAATAGGTAAACAGGACATATGAGTTCAGCAGTGAATTTTGGGGCTCCTGAATTAATGTGTATTTGTAATTTTTAGCAGACAGTGAAACAGCTATAGGAACACTTGCAGAATGACTGTTTGGTTTCAGCAATGACTTTGTCATCACAAATGCCAAGCAGCACACCATGATAATCCCATGCCTTTCCTTCCCATCTCACTACACCCCTTGGTCTCCTCGTCCCCAGCCCAGTTTTGTTGCTTTCACTACGACACAGCAAGGACAGTGACTTTCATCTTTTCTTCCTTGCTATGCAAAACAAAGCCAGAAATTTTATCTAAAATTTAGATTAGAAGATGGAACACAAATACATTACACCAGACGAGAGCAGTTGCAAACCTGAATAGACTGAATATGACCAATGATGAGTAAAAGTCCCACAGAAGGAAATTGTGAAAAACACAGCTCATTTGGAAGGCCTTTCTTAATTATTCTCAAGCTACTCGACTGCTCTCTACCCTGGAGTTTGCAGCTTTCATCACTCAAAAAATGGTTGCATATGAATACAACTGTACATTTTTCCAAATACTTCCATAACTCAAGTTTATTTCCTTACACTTGAATTTGCTTAAACCTGTGGCTGAGGCTGACACTATGCTCAACAAGTCAATTATCACCGGTTACCTTTTTTTCCTGTTATAATTAGAATTTCTGCCTTTTATTTCATTACATGTCTTGGTTTATCTTGTGGGTGGAGGGAAACAGTCACAGTAGGACCTCTCAAAATCTGGGGTTTTTTTGCTTTGTGCTATATAACAAATGGAACATTTTTTCATGCATAAGTCTTTCTGTGGAAATATTAGGATAGTTCTGGTAACTGGAATGCTTACAACACTAGGGAAAGAGCCAATATTTTGCATTAAAATTAAAGCACCACAAACATGATGAAACGCTTTTGTCTCTAACCCTCCTCCTATTTCATCCCCTAAAATAATTCTAAAATCTTGAGAAGCAGCAAGCAGAGAAAGAAAAAAACAGATCAGCGGGAGGGAAGGGTTTTAATCAATTTATTTTTTAAAAGCATGAAATAAGTATAATATTGTTTCTAGAGTACTTAAAAATAATCTAGAAAACACAAACCTGTATTTTTTGTCTTCACTGGATCTTCTTATATTTATCTGTTACATTAAACAACTTCTTGGTACAAGACTCAAACATGAAAATCCTGGCTAAACTACCAGCAGTGCAGAAATGCTGTTTAATGTAGCATTTTTTATGAATTTCAGCATACTGTTATTAGCAGCATTTTAATTACCATTGTTGTATACACACATACCAGTGAAATTAGATACTTTGCAGAGTTATGGTATTAAGGTTCTTAAAGTTAAGTCATGCCAATGCAGATGTTCCTAATTACTTTAAAAGCACAAATACTTATACAAATCATTTGTTTCCAGCTCCAGCATAACTTAATTAAAGGAGTGTTTGTAATTTAACATGAAAGATAGTTAATCATACCTAATATGGAAGACTGTTAAGAAACAATACATGTCATTCACACGAAGGAAGGAGTTAAAGTCCATCTGAGATAAGAAGCTGTGATTTGTCTGAGACAAATATAAGATAATGTCATAAGAAGGTGACACTAGCAAAGACACACCAAAAACTGACAAAAGCATTTATTTCCTAGTAGCACTTTAGTAAGCAAGGTGAGTAGAACTTAAGGTTTCTGCAGGTCATTGTTCAGGGTTTGGAGAGTTTCTTCTTTTCCTTCTCTTTTTTTTTTTTTTTTAAGCTGTAAAATGGAGTCTAGCTCCACCCCTACTTTGTATTGCTTCTTTAAAAGAGGTGTGGTAGGTAATGCAATACAGCATTAAATCAGCACACAGCTATGGATGCCGCAGATCCTCTCCCTGGGTAATGTCTCTGGCAGGAACACTCTTTATGTACAGAAAGTGGTGAATTTTTCCTGCTGTTTTGGAATTTTACAGGTAATAGTATATTGCACGTGTTTCTTCCAGAATAGCATATCTTATAGTGCAATTAACATTTAGTTATATTTTGTTTTCTGTGCGAAATAGAGAAAAAAGTGGTCATTTAAGTGATAAAACATTGTATATAACCATATCCTGTAAGCATAGAGTTACTGCTCCCTCACCTTCCATACTAAATGTTTGAAAAATTGTCAAGTGTGGGATAAATAGTAAAGTTCCACAGAAATTAGCTACAATAACACAATGCATTTCTATCCACATTTGCACATCCACTCCATACATGAGTTAAGACTATATATTTTTCCTTATATTTTTATCTAGATCCAATCAACATTAGATATAACCAGAAAAACTTAAAATAATTATCTGAAATGAGAACTGTACCTTGAGTCACCTGTTGGATGGCTAACATCATCCCAGACACTGTATCAGGAACCAAATTTTCCTTCCAGTTGTAGACAGGCACCCATTTCAAGATAGGCAGCCTTCTCATACACCAGGCTTTGATATCTTCAAAGCGAACAGCCTGGATCTTCCTCCAGACTGTGCTTCTTTTCCTTTTTGCCCCTGTCATCATTCCTACCCCAGAAAAGCAGTGCCTCTGTCAGGAGAGTGCACAGCTGAGGAATCACCCTGATCTGTGTCAGTCTCCAGTTTTCTTCTGAGATTTTTCAGTTCCAAAACTACAGAGAAAAAAAAAAAGGAACAGAAGCACTTAAGATTTCTGCAGCTGTTCTGTAACTATACTCAAGGAAAACACTTATTAAGCGCTTCAATCATATAAACAGCTACATTAAATGCAAGAACCGTCTACAACAAAGATCACATTTTCTGCTGTTTGCAAAAATTTGGTCTAGTCTCACGTTAGTTTGTGATTCTTTCCAGTAACTTCCCGCTTTATATCCCTGTAATGCTTGTGCTTTTGGCCTCATTCCAGTGGCAAAATGAGGTATTACTGGGTGTGTGTGTGATATAGGCTGGGCTATGCTAATCTGAGCAAGAAGTGCCCAACAGAGCAGGCATCTCCCTGCCAAGCCCAGGAGAGCAGCCTCGTCCCTCCTGGGGGGAGCTGTTCTGCCACAGGAGGAAGGCATTAAGACCTCAGTAAAGCTCCTGCTAGAAGATTTGTCTTACTCCACCAACATTTTGTCTTCTATATTACAGTAAAAAGCTTATTTATGTAGTAAATGCAGAACATCAGGTAGCAATAAGTCCTACTGGAAACACACACAGACTCTCTCTATAGGCTGAAACCTCAAACTTAAGAGTAACTCACTCAAAGTGCAGTGAGGGACTGCAAGGTATCAGCTTCATGTGGGAAGTGCCAACAATTCTTGTGACAATCTTTCTTCTTCAAAGGCAGTCCTTTCTGCTCTTGGCTGTCCACTCAGCAAAGGCTCTCTCAGCACAGAGAGTTCACCAAGTAACATTTGTTCTGGTAATAATGTCATGCACCTTGTGTACGATACAAAGTGCTCAGACACAAAGTGATAAGGGCATGGAAGAGCTTTAAATGAGCTCAGCGCATTTAAATACCTGGACTGATATGGAGCAAGGACACAGTAAGCTTTCCTCTAAGTTTTCTGTATCTCTGGATGGTAAAGAAATTTAAGTTGAAATGCAAGATCAATCATATGGGTGAAGTGTCTTCCCAGTAAGCAATAAAAATAAATATATTTTTAAACATTTCCATTTTTAAAGTATAAATTAATTTACATTTTATTGTTTAGATGAAGGCAAATAAAACGGAGGCATTTTCCATCCAAAACAGCTTTAGAAAAATGAGATTGCATCCAAATGCAACAGGTAGACTGGCACAAGGACAAATGCATCACAGTTCATTCTACTGAGTGACATTCAGTTAATGTCCATAACTGTGTCCCAGAGCACTGCAAAGGTAAAAAGAAAAAAAGAAAGAGAAGGAAAGAATTTCTTAGCTTGAGACAGACCCTCACTTTTAAGTATTCCTGGCATACTTATTCTTTGCCCTGCCCACTCATTAATAACATACACTTTTTAAAGACAGGTAATCCTACTTCTGTTCATTAGAATAAACCTCTAAGCACCTTTTTTTTTTTTTTCTTTTTGTGGTTTGTGTTTTTGGTTTTCTCTGGTTTTTTAACTTCAAAGTGCAGTTCAAGGACTTCATAATTGAGGTATTTACGTCTGCCAAGTGTTTCACAACACAGATCTTTTCCTACTTTCAGTAGTCAGAAGTGGACAGGAATCCTTACAGCTACAGTGAAAGCTACTCAGCAGTCAGGTGCTGCTTAGTTTTGACAAAATGTTCAGTACTTCTAACTATAACAGCATTTATCATGAAATAAAAATCAAAATACATTTCTACACATAAAAATGCATGTGCGAAAACATACCAAAATATAGGTACTTGTGTAAAAGAGCCTAGCCTCTTTTTTTTAATAATGTTTTGCTAGAAGCTCTGAATATTCTGAAACAGGCAAAAAAACCCCCACTTTAGGAAACCAAAGAACCATTGCTAAACACACAAGAACATATCCTCCATTCCTCAAATTTCTTCCACCAAATTGCTGAAGATGTTTGAAAAAAGTCTGTAATTGCGATTTTCCCACCTCCTAATTGCAGAGTCAGTAAAACTGGACAGTTTTCATCAATCCCAGATTAGTATCTGGACTCCTAGGATTAGCATTATCAACAGACTTTTGTCCCCCACCAACAGCAAGGGATGGTATCTCTCTGTGGGTGTGTGCCTGCACGAGTGCAAACATCTTGCAGCTGATGTGGAATTTGTGTGGAAACTTTGTTTTACTCCAAATGTTATTTTGATAAGTAAAAAACAGCATTATCTATGAATCTGAAGTTGATAACGCCATCACTACTGAAAAACATTCTTCATTGTAACTCTGAAATTAATAAAGTACTCTTAGTTAGCAATGACACAGAGCAATGTTTCATTTACAAACCCCCAAAGAAATCAAAATTTTTAAGGGAAAACTGATGCCTAGGTATGTATAGCAACAAACCTATACCTCACTTCACAGTATTGCAACCTTTGACTTAAAGAAACCCCTCCACTTTCCCAGAACACATCAGTATCCTAAAGGAAACACATTGTATCACGCACACACACACACGATGTTTAAACTTTTTCCCATCAGATGGTTTTTGTTAGTTGTAAGTCTTTAATTTATAAACTCCCAGACTAGGCTGAATTGTGTGACGATGTACCTGAGCTATCAGAACTACGAGACCCTCTTCTGCTCTGAAACAAGTGCATAAAACTTCATTTTCTGGAACACCAAAGGATAAGCATAGGAGCCTTTGGTTATACATTTAAGTCAGTGTATTCACACACACTGTCATAATATTAGATGTTTCACAATTAGCTTTTTTGATAATCTTATAGAAGTAAAACCTATTTTCAAGTGATTATATTGTTTGTTTGTTTGTTCTGGAAATGCATAAAAATATAATTCTAGTAGAATATTAATGTACAATGCTAAAAAGATTATTACCATGTCAAAAATTAGAATACAGGTAGTATGGAGAAGGAGATATTTATTGCATCATAGATCAGATATGGTGGGCTTTTAAAACCTGATTTACAACAGGTTCCAAAAATAAATAGGGTAACTTCTGTGGGGGCAGTCTGTATTTTCATCAGCTCCTCTTACATTTGCATGTATGGGAAGTTTACATACATGGTGGATATGTGAAGAAAGGAGGTTTGATTCTCTAGCTCTGGCCTCAAGGGATTAAAAAAAAAAAAAAATCTAACACCTTGCTCCAACTTAGACGTCAAAAGGAAAAAATTCTGGCAAACTCTGACAGAGAAGCCCTAAACCCCACTTCATATGGAAGCAGATTTTGTAGGACATCTTTAGATTCTTGCATGAGAACTGCTTTTAGACTTCACATAAACTGTCAGGCAAGTTCAAAAACTATGCTTGTGTTTACATATGCTCATAGAACATAACTGAAGTTAGTCACACCTAAGACAGGCATAGATGGAAATAATGGAACATATTGTGGAGTCTCCCTCACTGGAGATAATCAAGAACCACCTGGACACAATCCTGTGCCATGTGCTCTGGGATGACCCTGCTTGAGCAGGGAGGCTGGACCAGAGGTGGTGCCTTCCAGCCTTAAATGCTGTGATTCTGTAGTGTGACCTGCTCTTTGTAAGTTTTCTCAGGAAGACAGATCACTTAACTAAGTATTTGCAAATATCCAGTATTAAACCAGTGTGAAATAAATAAACCTGTATTCCTGCTGATGTGCATCATCTGCTGTCCAAGAACATCCAGAGCATCCAACTCACTTCCTCAAGTCCTCCCTTCCACCATCACTGGGTAAAGGGAAGTACGTGCTATCATTAATCCAAAGCTACACACACCTTTCTGGCTGGCCACTGGCAAATACATATATATTATTTAGATCTTAATATATAATGAATATATAATGATTGAGCTTTTCTCACCTTTTTATTCTGTGCAGAAACTAATTTTTGTTCATCCTTGTCCTCTATTCTGACCAACAATTTTTATGAACTTGGTTTTTGTACTGCTCTGTTTCTGTCAAATAAGTTAAGTATGGCTAAAGGATTAAGGTGATATAAATGAAAGACTTAGGAAAAAAAGGCAGGCAAAACTCTTGGTCACATAAAGCTTGTGTCTTTATGGAACTATGGCTAAAATTCCAAGACAAATACTATGAAAAGTTTGAACTACTTTGGCAAAGGACAACTGGATAGGAATGAAAGTCAGATTTTAAAAACAGGGTGATGGGAACTAATTTAGAGAGACCAAATTGTGAAGTTCATACATTGTAGAACACAGCATATGGGAATATTATAAAAGCTACTGGAATTATAACAGAGTGCTGACAAAGGCAACAACACAAAAACAGTGATAAAAATCCCTACTGTTCCAAACAGCATTCCTGAATTTTGAGAATTTGTGAAAAAGTAGGTTATCAGCCACATGTATTACATAAACCTGGGTTAAACCACAACACTAGGCAGAGAAGAAGCATATGTGTAAGTATGCAAATCATTTATTACTGATATTTAAGTCACTTCCCCCTCTGAAATTCTGCTGCATCAAAGCCAGACAAAATTCACAAACTCCAAAGCTTGCCAATTTATCTCCCACAGTTGGTCGCAATGCATTTTCAATAATAATTAATTTTGAAAGTACCCATGATTTCAGTCACCAAATACTTGAACGTGGACCTAAACTGACAAAGATGTGACTCTTACCCTGCATGAAAACAGACAAAGCTGTAATCTCCACCCCTTCATCATACAGAATATTTAGAAGACTATGGGAACAGTAATATCGAGGCAACACAGAAGCCAGACACGGCTCAAAAGGCTGCGGCTCAACTTAAACATCATCTCTGTAAACGGGCTTTTCAGCGCTTCTAAGGATGCTGTGCAAGGCAAAACTCGGTGAAGCAACACTGACACCGAGTGGCTTTGCTTGGTATTTTCCTCTGGTTATTGCAGGATACAAGAGCAGTGTTCCGATCTGATGCTGTGTCATGACATGATGGGTTTTGAACTGGATATTGACTATATAATTTTTAACACAGTTAGTTGCAAATCAGGTATCTGTAGTATCAAAAAAAGGTTTACTCTTTACATGTCAAACGTGTTTGCTGGTCAGAAATTTAAGACAGGAGGTCAACTGATAGATTAGTAAGGTACTGAACCATGTGAGCTCGTAATGCTCAGGCACAGTCTGCTCTGAGCACATCTAATGAATGACAAAGGGAGTGTAGAACAGGAAAAAAAAAAGTAACAATGCAACCATCCTCTTAAACTCTGTTCCTAATGAGATCCTTACAGCTGTCTCCTAATAAATTGCTATACAGGTGCTAATGACATTTTTAAAAAATAAATTATTAGCAAGTTATATAAGATAATTTTAGCATATCTAAAATGAGAATAAGAAATGCAGTAGTGTCCATTTCTTACGGAAAATATCTGTAAAGAAAATGTGATTTTTCATTTCCTTTTAAAGTTGTTTCTAGCAGCTATTTGAAGGTTACCTTCAAATTAGCAAAAGAGACCTTATTTTTTTTTCCTTTTTAAACTGGGTTAAGTGTCACAGAATAGACTAGAAACAGATTTAAGAACTCTTACATTTGAGAGCATATCTTGATAACCAAACACATAAATCTATATACACACACACTGGCATTTAACAGAAATATTTTGTGGTAACCCCTTACCCTTGACACAGATTTGTCTGTGCAAGAGAGATGCTATTTAAAGTTTCAACATCAAAAACGCATGTTGAAAAAATATTTAAATCACAGGCATTGGTTTTTTCGTACTATATCACTTAACCAAATGTTACGACAGAGAGAGTAAACCAGATTTTCTGATTACTGAGTGCACAAACCAGCCTATAAGCCACACAAATAAAGGAGAACTTTTCAACTTAGGAAACCAAAAAATTCAAACTCAAGTGAACCCTTCCCTTGCATATCTTACTGACTAGTCAGTGCTCAGCAGCCTGTGGAACGGAATAACCACACCGCAGAAGCAGATCTTCACTGGTTTCACTTCTAGCCTTGACCTCCAGAGAATGAGATTCAAAGTCTCTGCTCACTCCAGGTATCCTTTCATTTCAAATCAGGGGGTACTGAGCGTTCAAGCACATTTTGAAGAATATCCATCCCGATGTCTGAGACCTAATCTGTAAGCAATGGTGCTGAGACCGGGCCCACCAGAGGCTGTGGGACACTGAGGCACGGAGGCAGCTGGGAGGGCCAGACCTGAGAGCCTGTTGAAGAACAGTCAGTGCAGGTAGCTCGGAGTGCAGCTGCAGTGCCAGCTGAGCTCTGGGTGGCAAGAAACCATGAACTGCAAAGGGCAGGGCACCTGTGGCACCAGCCAGGTGACCTAAGGCGCGCGGCAGGAGCCAATGAACCAACAGGAAGACCCCAGACTACTGCATGCCTAAGGTAAGGTTATAATAACCCCAGGCAGTCCTTTATTCAGGCTCCAATTCTCAGCACAAGCTGTTCTTCTGTTGTTGCACCATGATAAATTATTTGAAGGATCCAGAGGTCTAAGGCTCTGATACGGAAAACTGGGGTCGAGCCAGTAAGAAAACCTGGTCTGAGTGTGTAGGGAGTCATGCAGGGCACCCATCGGATCACTGGGGCTCCTTCTGTGAAGGGGTCTTGGTCCCAGCTCAGGTGGTGGGACTGTGACTGCTTGAGTAGCTCCTGGATGGTCAGACAGGAAAGTTTCCTAAACACCTCCCGTGATAGGACTCTATTTTCCCTGGAACTCAGGAGCAACAGTCTTGTAAGTTAGACAAAGAGCACACAGGTCTAAAATGTAACTGTGTTCAAGAAGTGCAACCCATCAAGTTACCATTTACTTGAGTGAACACAATGTCATCAACCATGGAACATTTAGGTGCTCATTTATTGTGGTTTATCTCATGAGAGAACAATTTGGGAACTAGGATAATGAAACAAGCATTCCTGAAGGACTTTATCTCCAGATATCCTTAGAAGCACAGAATAATTTAAGAGGGGAGGGACACCTGAAGGCCATCTCATCCAAACACTTCCTCAAAGAATGGATAATTTCAAAGTCAGATCAAGTTGCTCAGGACCTTGCTCAGGAGGGACAAATGGTTCTTGTGCTTAACCCCCTCACTGCATTCCCCTCTGTTGAGGGTTACATCATCTTATGGCAGTGGAATGAATACAAAATCACAGATTATTCGAAAATACATAACCTTTCTTCCACAGTAAGTTTTTTGTTCTGACACTCTAAAGAGAGAGGATATCACTGTCTGAACAATCAGCAATACTTTGCCTCTAGACCCTTAGGCAGATGAAAACCCTTCTTTTGCATCCTGTGATAAGATATCTTATCACAGTCTTTTCTCCCAGTGCAAAAACCTCTAAGGGCCTCATTTCTACCCTCTCTTACAACAAACGGTGGCGCTGTTAAGTATTTTAGAGAGACACATCAGTCAGTGAAAGTGTTAATCAGAAAAACCTGCAATTTTAGAGTGTCCATATACTTCATTAATTAGCTTAATTTCATCCAGCTGAAACGGATACTTAATTACCTCACTGAGGAAACTAAGTTAACAGTGTATTTATAAAGCAGCATATTAATCCAGATTTTTAGGCTGTCATAATATAAATCACAGTGGTAATAGATTTTACAGCACATGACAGATAGTACAGCCATTCAAAAAGGAAAGCCTATGAAGTGTAATGATTAAAATTTAGTATTTAAGTAGCTAATATCTTCGTGCCCTCAGAGACAGCAAACTGACAGAATTCCAGGATCACAGCTGAGCAAATTCCATGCAGCTGGTGGGAAAGCTAAAACAGTTCTTGAAAATAGATAATCTAAAAACATTAATATATCCACACAGTCCTTTTTTTCCCTCATCATAATTTAAAATATCTGGAAAGATATTTTATAAACCACAACCTTGTAGTCTGCACACTTAACAGAAATTGTCACATGAAGAATGCACAGTGGATACTGAATAAAAAAAGGGCTTACTCTTCAAACTTGAGACCAAAAAGACTTTAATGATTTTTCTCCCCTAAGTTGTTGTTTGCCAAAACTGACAATAATCATCAGCAAGTATACATGAAATCCACTGCTGCCAAATTAAAGAGTAGACAAAAAGATCTGTACTAATAATAATCTGAATTGTAGCATCAACTTTTACTAGTTCCAGAAATAAGCACGAAAGATACATGGAGACATAAGAACATTAATTTTCTAAACCACATCACTACTACAAGACAGTAACCTCAGAAAGGCCACACAAAAAACAGCTGCACTGAACTATCTTGCTTACTTCAAAAAAAATTCTCATCCTTGCCTGGGATTTAGTGACTAGACACACACAAAATACTAAAATTTGAAAGAATCTATTTTAAGTTTCCCCATACATGCATCCATAGGTTATAAAAATATAATAATTCCAAATTCCAAATATATAGGAAAATTTCAAACCTTATCTCCCAGTATACTTGTCAAGTGCCCTGAAATCAGGAATGCTGCTACTCCTTCAACAATTTCTTCTGAAGTGTAGGAACAAAAACAACCCACTGGTACGCTGGTGCTGGGTAACTGAGAACACCATGACTCACATGCCAGGTGCTTAAGAATCCATCAAAATGTAGTTAAAAAAAAAAAAAAAAAAAAAAGAGAGAGAGAGAGAGTACTTATTCATATATGCCATCTAGATGAGTCCATATATTTTATTAAAAATTCCCACTACACAGGTCCATATTCCCCAAATACCAAACCACAGTCCATTTTAGTTTGCATAAAATTATGGAATAACGGGGAAAAAAACCCAACCAAATGCTGCTACTAGTCCATTTTATGCAACAGTGTACTATTTCATACAGTTGATTTTATAAAATAGTAATTCTGTGTATGATCATGCTTGCATGTCCTGGACTCTATGATTTGGCAATTTGTCCTAATTGTTACTAATCTATGTTTACAGCAAAAAAATCTCTTCTAGGTGACCTTGAACAATGCATTCTGTCTTTATAGCGCTGCCTCACATGATAATTAAGATATACTCTTTTTCTCTCCTGGTGTGATTGCTAATGACCTCATTGATGAAGAAAAGGCCATAATTTTGTGCTTTCTTAATTATCAGCTGTTACTTAGGTTAGGCAATTTAACCATAGAAAACAGTAAGTTAGGTAGTCTCAGTAAACATCTCAAGGTTTTGAACATGATCCCTTTCCTGGGTCTCTAAGGCAATCATCTGCATTACACAACATAGTATGTCTTGTTTTTCCTAGCAATATGAGCATGGCACCAACTAGAGGGTGGAGGAGAGCTGATAAAGACGGCTGGCATACACCATTGTGTGCTGTCTGAGGGAGCAGGGATGCCCATCAGGGCAAGAGAAATGCACCACTGCTACTGAACAACTGTTGCAGAGCTTTACATTTTCCCAAATAATCAATATTTGTCCTCGATAGCTCCAAACCTTATGAAGTTACCGCTCTTCCTTGTCATGGAGAGGGAGTACAGACAACTGGGGTAATTTCATGCCAATTTTCTCTCCTACGTACTTCAAACCCTCTATTTTTAAGATGTGTTTTCAAAACAGAAACCCAGCAATTGACGCAACTTTTTCAAATATTTTTTAGAAAGTATTTGGGAAGACAGTGCTTTTCTTTATATATACATTTAAAATTTTACGTAGAAACTATAAAAATCTTTATTATCGTCTCAGCCTCATTTTGTCTAATCCCATAAACAATGGGAACACAAAACCTACATGTTACTAAATTAAAAAGGAACAAAATCTAAGAGATTAAATTCTTGTAGCTGGTTTGGAAATATTCCTCCTGACCCCAGTGATTGCTTAATTGACTGTGGAGTGCTTTGTTAAGTAAAAAAGCACTTGAGCATATGGCTGGGTAGTTTGCTGAGTCAGGTGCTTAGCAGTTGCTTTTGTTAAGTTCCTGATCTTTGCAAATGACAAAACCATTTTTTTTTCTTTCCCCCTCACATTTCTTTTTCCATTGCTACTTCTAAAATTTAGACCTTTAGGTCTTGTGTTGCCTTTGTCTTCTCTTACACTGGTTTACAAATAATTTTCCTCCTCCTATGCAAGATTTCTTTGTTCTGACTCCCACATTTCATACAAGCATTCCCCTTCCACCTTGTTAAAACCTGTCCCCATGTGCTCAAATGCACTGATGCAATTATTCACTGGGGGTTTCTTAATCAGAGATCAGTTTCACACTTTTCCAGTTTAGAATTACTTCCCTCAAATGAATCATTCATTCAGAAATGTGCAATATTTGTAAGTTAGGCATTGGGCAGAACAGTGCATAAAATAAGGTATATATAGCACATATTTGTTGTTTCAAACTATAATTACTTTGTGTTAATTTTGGCATGGCTGAAATTGTATGAGGACTTCATTTGAGAGAGGACAAACCTCCTCCAAGAGACAGCAATCAAAAAAAAAACCAACTTGCTTTGAACTTTGAAACACATATCAGGACAATTTCTATAGAAAACTTAGTTACTAGAATGAGAGGGAGAAACTTCATTTAACTCAGAGAGACTTTTCAGACCTTTGCAGACGTCAAAGAAATCTGGCATGCTTACTTATGCATTTTGGATGAGAAACAAGACTAATTTCACCTGCCTGTGCTGACACCAGTCTGTCACATACAACGATCATTTTGGTCTCCATGGACAGAGGAGCTCTGTGCAAGATCTTCTCTTCCATTTCAGATACTCTCTGTCCACCCGTAAATGGAAGAAGTGAATGTTACTCAGCAGCTCATGAGAAGATAAAGCAGTGAAATGTCTCATGAACATCTTTTACGCAAACTGGAAAGAACTACAAAGGAGTAATGAGAACCTACACTGGAGCCCAAAGGTTTGGGCAGCTGTTAGACTGTACCATCCTTTCTGCACCATGACTCCATTTTCCAACTCTTCTTTGACCTTCTGCTGCCTCAAGTCATCTTATATCCCAGTGGCTGATAAATGAGGCCCCTGTCTGCCATCAAAGACCTATTCTATCTGCCTGTATAATTAAAAGCTACCACTTCGATGTTGCCTTATTCATTTGTACATGTATTTGTAAATTGTGTTATTTAGAAAGTCAACAACTTAAACCAATGCCCATTGGTTTCACAGGAAACACTGTGAAACTTCATACTGTAATGAAACTGCTTTTTCGAAAAAGAAAACAGAACAAATATTTCAGTGTGAATTAGAATGTGTACATTTAACAACAAAATGTGGACAGAATAATTTTTGTACATAAATTACAGATAATTTTAATGTTACACAGAATTATCTATGTGCATTTATTTTCACAAGGTTGCTGAATGTTTAACCTGTATGCGTGGATGTCTTCCTACACAGAAAAGATATTGTGCCAGTGCCCATGTGAATGTTTGCTCTGTGACAGCACTGTATAAACTTCAGTAATATGCTTTTCTCCTTGATGTAGATGGATTTTGATTTATCCCATACCCAATGGAAAAGCATTATATACATTACATAAATTAGTTGAATGTAAAAAATTAAACCTTCATAGGATCTCTTTACATATTTTAAATAATTGGCTTTAATACCATGTTTAATGTTATATCTTAGACTAGACAGCTATGAAAATAGTCTGATATTCTTGTGTTTGGAAGTACAAGCTGATTGCACATAAAATGTTCATTTCTAAAGACCTTTAAAGGGAAAGCACAAATAAAGCCCCATGACCAGCTCTGGCTTTGTCAGTTTTGTCACCTCCATATATTTGGGCACCTACCACAGCATTCTTAACGTCTTCTTACTGGGATGGGGACATGAATTTAGTATGTCATATTTACATTTTTATTCTATCTAGAAACCAAAGTAGAATTAAGTGTTCTTTAAACACCTTCTTACTGAAATGTTCAGATTCAGGTAGATGACAGAATATTTGGAGCATTACCAAGATACCCCTCACAGCTTGCACAGCAGTAGAAAAGAAGTTTGTCTCTCAGCCAGCTTCACTGTTCAAAGCAAAAAGGTCAAGCCCAAAGTCCCCATAGACTGCACCACAGAGCCAAAAGTCTCTTGAAATGTTTGCATTCCAGCAGTCCCTTATTCTAAACTTGAAGAGTATCCACATCAGAAAAAACATCCTCACCTGTTTGTGGAACTTTGACTTACTTATCCTTAAAGTTATCTACTATACAAGTAGTAGACATACTAGAATTATTTCAAAATAAGTAGATTTGGATCAGTTGAAGAAGCTTACTTGGCACATCCTTAAATTCAAGCACATCGAGATTCCCATGGAAGTTTCTTACTAATTACCTACTTAGGAATATGTTTCCTGAATCAGTTTTGTCTTTGTAAAAATATGATTGTTTCAAAAGGATGATAAATAACAAAACCCTATAATTTCAGGAGAGAGAGAAATGACATGAATGATCAGATGCTTAGCATAAAACAAAGTAACAATAATCTTGATTCCAAATGAAATAACCGACAGGAATAAAAACATGGGCAGAATATAAATACAGCATTTCTGAAGTTAAAGTAATTCATGCTTTCCCACTATTTTCCTTGAGGTCTAAGAGACTCTTTAAGTTTAAAGTTGTTCCAGAAAAAAAAGACGTAAAACCCTCCAAACATTTCAAATCTTGTATTTTAGCTTCATTTTTAAGAATGCATTTGTTTCTAAATCAAGACATCCAAATATCACATTTTAAAAGCCGATTGCAAAACTAAAGAAAGGCAGGACTTATAGCAAAAATGCTGAAGCATATTAGAGGTAACACTCTAAGCACATCCAAACATTTTCTGCAACTTTAAAATTTGAACTCAAAGTCTCTAAATGAAAAAATGATAATCACAATATCAAATTAAAACACATGAAAGAAGCCAGTCAAAAAGCAATCATATATCAATTGTTTATGGTTTATCCAATAAAACCCTGAATAATGTTTAAGCAATGTCATCTGCTTGATCTATCTGTTGCTGGAGTTTAAACAGCCAAAACCACCACCATTACAGAGTTACAAGGAATAATTATGCATATGAATAGATTACTGCTTTGGAATTCATTTTCTCTCCATCTGGTGTACATTTTATTTTGACCACAAATGAGGTACTATCCTAGGAAACTAATTAACAATTATTGTAAACAATACCAAAGAGAGCAATCTGATTGATCTAGTGAGTGCATTCCCTGCTTGCTCTGTGGCACAGCAACAGCATCCGATCCATGACTACACCGGGTAGGAGCACAGCATTGTCTCTACACTAGCAGGTGTACATTTCAGCTTACTTTCATTTTCTTCTCAAAATAGAGGTGCTGCACATTTTTTCTGAAGAAACACCAGTGTAACACCAGTGTTTCAAAATTACTTTCCACAAATCTATACCCCAAGTACTGCTGAATCTTTTTTCTGTCAGATATTCTGTATAGCGCTGGTTCTTTCTAAAGGTTTCGGAGGCAAAAAGGCTTCCAAGGGCACAGTTTACACTGAAATTTTGTCTTCAAGATTAATATTTAAATGTAGAGGTCTTTAGGACAGAACCATTGTTATCTGTCATGTCATATGCAGCCCTGAGCGAGGAGGGGACAGTAATGTTGCTGAAGAAAACATAAGTTTTCTGAAATCAAAAAAACAAATTATTTTTAATTTAGGAAGAAGAAATTAATTTATTAAATATTTATAATTTATGCAGGAGTATAAATAATATTCTAACTAGGACTGGACTTCATGGAAAACATCCACACTTACAAGCAACTGAGGGCCAAAAAATGAACTTGTGCATCAGACCCTTCAGTGTCCACACTGCTTCATTCTTCGCTTACTCCCTGCATCTCTTGGGCTGCAAACTGAGCAAAGTTTGGAGGAGGTTTCACTTCAAAAACCAGAGCCAAAAGTCAGTATGGATAAGTTTGCATCAGTTCTGCCTTTTTCTGCATACTCAATCCTTCAGTGCTATCCCAAGTTTTTCCATCCCCACAAACCCCTAAAAATCCTCATGCTGCATTCTTAAATACTTATACATACCTTCCCTTCCATTCTGTACAAACATTGCCCTCCTGAGCTGGACAAACTGCCCTGGAGAGTTTGCTTCAGAAACTCTAAAATGAGAGTAGCACATGAAAGATAGAAGTTGTTTCTTTCAAGGTCCAGCGGAAAGCCTGGCAATGGGCTGCAGCAGCCTTCTCCCTGCTTTCCCAGGCTGGATGTGGTGCATCCAGCAGAGTAGTAATGTCTCGCTTCAAAATTCAAGACACTGTTAATATTACTCTCTATTAAACATAAAGTTTAACATCTTCAGTAACCAAATGTGATTTCTATCCATAGCTAACATACTGTTGTGGTTTAGGAATGGTACTCCTCAATTCAGTGCCCCACCAGGACTCTCCCAAATATGACACTGCTTGATTGCTCACCCTTCCCTCCTTCCCTTCCTCCTTTCTACTCCAGGGATAGAGTTGGGAATTGGAGGCATAAAAGGTGAAAATCATGGGTTAAGAGAAGAATGAAAATCATGGGTTAAGAGAAGAAAAATTTACTGGAAACAGCAATGAGATAAGAAAATGAACAGTAACAGAAACAATATTGATAACAAAAGGTATAAGACAAAGAAATTATTTACACAGAAAACAACGACAAATGCCATCTGACTCTTCCCCACCACACCATGCTTTTTCTCACTGGAAAAGAATGTCCTTCATCTTGGAAACAAGAGAGAATCCCTTTCCCCCACCCCTGGCAATGACATAAGCTGGTATCGAGTAACATTATGGCCTTGGCCATTCCCCCTCCCGCTGCTCTAGGCCAAAACCAGGACACATGCCAGGAGATTTAAATTTCCTGAGCAGGGGGTTGCGCTAGACGATCTCAGGAGATCCCTTCCAACCATGACTATTCCACTATTCTCAAGCTCCATGAAATGGATGACTTGCCAGTAAGAACAAGGTAAGCACTATACAGATGCTGTAAACAGATCCTCAAGCTTCTCACTCTTTTTTCACAGTGTCAGCTGTGTCTACAGAAATGGGAACATCAGCAACATCCATCTGGAAAGTTGTTTAAGTTACTGTGAAATCCAGATGTTACTGTTGGCTGGGAGTAGTTCCACATTCAAACGGCTCTTAAGAGATTCGGTTTTCTGAGGTGTTGACCGTCCTCAATCTTCCTTTCCACTGCCTACACTGGAACCCAAAATACATTCGTATTTGATGTCTTTAAAATGCTTTATAAAACTATAAATTATAAACCAGAATAAAGCATTTAGTTAAGCAGTTGTATAAGACACCAATCAAATATTCAGTTCTTCAATGAATAGTACTGTAAATCCTCTTATGTAAGATCATCCAGAACCAGAAAAATAACAGTTTCAAAATCCAAATACTTTGGCCACTTTCAAATTCATTTACTTCCATAGATATTTATGTTCATGCTCAACAGGTTCAGGATTTCCTGTTTCTCAGTACTGAGCATCCAAATGCTTCCTAGAGATTTGCAATTCCATCTCAATTTCTCATCCCACATCTTTGTGTAATGCAGTTCTCTTTCCTGTTGTACAATTCATTGTATTGCAGACAAAACATTTAACGTCTATGACCTTATCTACCACTGCAAATTGGTGGCCTGTATAACAAGCACAAAGATGTACCTGTGTTCCACTGACAGCATAGAAATTTAATTCACAACACCTCATAAAAATTAGGCTTGCACAGGAGCACATCCTTTACATCTCAGTCATGAACAAAAGCTAGGAGTAACCAGAAGCAGCTTATTAAATCAGGACTTTGCTTTGAAGACATTTGTGTTTTCCTGTGTTCACTGGCACACAGAACGTTAGTGCTTGTGGCCTTAAGTGACTGCATAGCCATGACTAAAGAGCCAACGATGTTCTTTCTGAAATCTTGCAAAATGACAAACAACAATGACAAAAGATTAAAAAATTTTTGGATTTTCTTTTAGGTTTGAACCACTACTTTTTTTCTTTTTTTTTTCATTTTTTTTAACATGAAAATGCTTGGCTGATTTTCATTATGGAGTCCTTAAAAAGTATATGAACCTTAAAAGCCCGTCTTGCACAATGATGCTACAAAAACTGCCCTGAGGGCCAAATTGAAAATAAGGATATTGTTGGACAATTAAATATAATTATCTCCTCTTATGCTGAAGTGCTTGAAAATATCCCAATAAATATAAATTCTGTATGTTTTATCTAAAGCACAGTCACCTTAAATAGAAAAGGTAGATGAATACACAATTTATTTTCTCTTATTTCAAAAATTCCCAGTTCCTGTCATCACGAGGCTGACTTCTCTCAGATTAGAAAAGACTGCAAGAAACACACCTAAACAAAAATGTTCTCTCCCAAGCAATACAGACAGAAGTGTATTCAGGCATACCCCCCCAACAGCAAAGTTCTCTTTTGCTTTGCACCCATGATTTATCAGAAGAATGTCAAGGCTGGAGATATTTCTTAGCCTAAAATCTGCACATTCTAATACAATTCTCCAAATGAAATAAAACCACGTTTATTCACTGTTATGAAATATCTGAAATATCTTTTTTTTTGTTTTAACACATCCACAGCAGGACTAATTGTGATTAAAAGAAAGGAATTTCATGTTGTCTTTTAGTATTTGAATAATTTATAATAGCATATATTAGGCAGTGAAAAACCTACTTGCCACTTTGTCTAGCTTAATTGTCCTTAGCTGTTTTTCACTGACTTCATTCTGTCTAACTGGGTGAGGTAATTTCAGCTTGCATGGTATAAATCATTGGCAAGATTAACAATATATATTAAGATGATGTATGTTTTATTGCTGCTCAGCTAAACATGTCAGCTAAAGTAATTAGAAGTTTGAAGCTTCATTTATTTTTCCATAATGGGACCCTTTAAGTCACCCACATTTGGAATGAGGCATATCCACCTCAGTCTCCTTGAAGAGCAGTTTTTAACTGCATTACATCATTTCATATGGGGTTGAAAGTTCATTATCCAGCACACAAATATTTTACTCCCAAAACTCTGTAACTTTAAGAGGATCTCGGGAAAAATTAGGGCTATCAGTGCTTCAGAAAGTAAATAAAAAATGTAAATGCGTCTTGAGGACTGGATGGCTGAGGGAGATGGCCAAGGAATTTTGGACATTCCATTTCCAAGTCACTCTTTTCATTACATACTCTATGAGTTATAACAGAGAGTTTCTGCTGCAAACTATTTGATATTAACTCCCTGGCCTGAGACCAGATACTCCTGGATGAAGTCCAGATTTTGAAAAAAAAAATGGTGTGGGTAGAACTCTTACTGGCAGTCACAGCAAGAATTGCACATGCAAAGAAATCATTACGTACTCTGAGATGGAGAAGTCTTTTCAAAAGCAGTGACAGGCCTATGAAATGAGCAATTTCTATGTAATAACTTGTGTAGTTTATGTACAACTAGCAAAGTATTTGATGCCACATAACAAAGTGTGTCAGAAACACTCCATGCTCATTGGGACTGGTGTTCCATGATGTAGAAAGGCTCAGGGAGAATTATAATAGTTCAAGGCATCTGCTGAGAGAGACAGCTAATGCTGTGTGACAAAGTTCATTAGTAATGTCCAGTCCAGTCTACTCTTGTAACACCTTCATTAAAGAGGCGCAAGAAATAGAAACTGCTTTAATGAGATGTGCAGCTGCTGCTAAACTGGAGGGAGGTGTGATCATGAAAAGATCCTTGGAAATGGAAAATTGCAAACAAAAAATGACAAACTGAAATTCAAGCAGAAAATGAAGGGTGAGTTGCTCCCCATCTGCCCAAACATGGTAAGCAGATTTCTTTGCCAGGAATGTGCTCACAACCACCAGGGTACACAGCTGAGAGCTCTGTGAGTCTCAAGCAACAACTGGTATACAATTCTTCCGTAGCTCAAATAGTCCCCAGCAGAAGGAGATTACAGTCTCTGCAACTTTTCAGCTATTTTCTAATAAAATGATTTATCTGAAAAGCACTAAGCATGATAGCTCATATGAGAAAGGCAGAGTTAGCAATAAGGATGGAATGAAAGACTTGTCTAAAGGAATAAGCATCAGGTGAGTTAATTCTACTGAATACAACACACCACTATTGTAAATAGGCTGAATAAGCAGAAATACCTTTAAAGCTGTTCCAGTCTGTCAGCTGGCTCTATCAATCAAAGTGATCAGAAAACCCCAAGCAAACAGCTCCCTCACTATGACCTAGGAGAGTGAGACTGAGGAAGCTGGAAAACTCAGCTCAGACTGGGGAGTTCTTCAGATAAAAATTTCTGAGAAGAGTGGTCCCTTTGACCAGCATGGGCACACAAACAAGGGACCTGCAGCCTGAAGCAAACACACGGAACATGCGTTTCTCTTCTGACTGAGTACAGAGTTCTCAGTTGCCTTCCCTCCCCTTTTTCCACATACAAGATGATGCTCGTAAAATGAAAGACAGAATAATTTGCTCTATCTGAAAGTAGTGCTGCTTTGAGCTGGATGTCAGTCTGGAGGAACACCAGAGATCCCTTTAAAACTAAAATATTCTATGAAAATCATGCTTCATGTTTATTCACTTGTTTTACACTGCATTTAGAAAAGTGTGATTAAATTTTGATATTTTGTAAACCAACTGTTGGAAGGTACTTGCTCAGTTTTAAAAATGTGTCATTGAGACCACTGATAACCTTCTCAAGAATTTTTTTCCCAGCTTCAAGACCCATATTCCCACCTCACATCCACCACCTTGCTTTTTGATTTCTGCTATTATACAAACAGGTTACTATACTTAAGAGATAAAAAGTTATTCAATACATATCTCTAATCTTGGTGTACACTTCTTCAAATACTTGGTTAAACTATCCCTGAAGCCATTAATTGAAGGAACAGAATGTCAAGTGCACTGTGTGCCAGTAATACTTGGTTAAACTATCCTTGAAGCCATTAACTGAATGAACAGAATGTCATGTGCATTGTGTGCCAGTGATACATTCAGCCCTAATGTCAGAAATTTGCTTAACTATTGCATTACTTTAGAAAATGAACTGAAGAAAGTACCAAATACATAGAATATAGGTTTTACATATATATTTTATGGTTTTTATATATTTTTATGTTTTATATTTTATATGTTATGCATATATTTTATATATTTTATATATTTTATGTTTTATATGTTATTTTACATATATATATTTATATATATACATATATATATATAGCTATATATTTTTGTACATCCATGTGCACAAGAGCAACATGCAGAATCTTAGTTTCAAAATTGAAAATATAATTTGAGTTACTCGGTATAGTTATGTCTATTCCCTCATCTCAGTACTTCAAAAGGAAATATTTGTGAGATGTACTATATGCAAAATTAGAAGTGAAGTTACTTTTATCATTTTTAAGGCTCTTCAATTAAGATTTACTGAGAGTTTGTTCTTAACATTATATAATTAACATGTACAGTGCTTTAATAAATAAAAAATAAGCTTTATGCCTTTACCAGTTCATTCTCTTCTTGGCCTGTTTACTTAGATTCTGTTATAATAGTCAGTAGTTCTCATCTATTTTTACAGTGCACAGTACAGGATTGGATTTTTTCCCCACTTATTAGAATGCATATTTGATTTCAGTCCTTGAAATGACCATAGAATCATAGAATGGTTTGGGTTGGAAGGGGCCTTAAAGATCACTTCGTTCCAACCCCGCTGCCATGGGCAGGGACACCTTGCAGCAGACCAGGTTGCTCAGACCTCCATCCAACCTGGCCTTGAACACTGCCAGGGATGGGGCTAAGTAAAATTATTTTTTTATGTCCTCTGACTGCAAACTGTTGCATACCAATGCAGTTGAAATTATAAAGACCATTTCAATAATGACGTGACATTTTTAGTGAGTTTTGGAAAGGCCACTCTGTGAAGGTAGTAATACCTTTGCTTGTGCATCGAACTTTGACGGTACATGCATCATTGTGATGTGTACCATACATTATGAGAACTAAGTGAGACTACCAGGAATCCTCTACTGAGACTTGCTTTCATATGTTGTGCAAACAATCTGTCCTGTGTGTTCTTCAAATGCATAAAGAAGTCTTGCAGACAAGATACAGAATTTCAGACACAGGATTTACTGAAGATTTCATAATCACATGTATTTACTAAGCAAAAGTTTTCAAATGTAGTCTGCTTTGCCTTATTTTTAGAAAAAGGCCCTGGAGTTGGCCAGGGAGCTCAAACAGTGCAAAACACCCACACTATTAGTAAACTTAATAAAAATATGAAATATGTTTGTTGGTGTGTAAGAGGGACCCACTACAAGCCCACTTAGGCCACCCCTCTGATCCTGACCCATAAGCTGTGAACAGACCCATCACCTGTGACACAGAGGAGCACTAAGATAACCCTCTCCTCCTCATCTTGCCAGCCTGTCCTTCCTAAAGAGTCTGTACCCACGTGATGCCTGTGACAAGAATAGTTTGACAGAAGGCTCTCAGCCCAGCACAAGTAGTACATAGTGATTATGTGGATGATTATGACAGCACCAAAAATGTTTTATGAAAAATAACAGAATTCCCAAATGGTCTTACTAGAAAAGGACCCTCATCACAGCTTTTGTAATGTGTCCTTCCACAAGAGGGAAAATATCACTTGTTAAGATAGGGAAAGTTAAGGATCTTTTAGAAGTGACAGCATGTACTCAGGTTGTGCAGGTTCTACCAGAGGTGTGACATCCAGATTCTCTATTTAAAACAAAGTTTTTACTTGATTGTCACAACTGAAATGTATAATCTAAAATGTAAAGGTTTGGAAGATCAGCAGAATAATTTTCCTTAACAGTCTCTTCATTGTTTTTTACTGAGCAGCAATTCTCCAACTTGGATTTAAAGCATTCTTCCATTACATTCTCCAGCTCCTTGTCCCCTGTAGTTTTTCTCAAAGATCTCCAAGTCGACTCTAAGCCTTCAGTTGTTTGCAAAAGATGTTCAGAAGCAGATGGATAACACACACAAGCAGCAGATCAAGCAAACAGCAAGCATTACAATCGAATTAGCAACGTTAAGCACAGCATGTCTAATACTGATAAATATACCAGAGATTAAAATCAAGTTTTTAAAATCCATTGACGCAATCTGCGGTTCCACCAACCAGTGAAGAAGATGCAATGTAGGCTGCCAGTGAACCCACAGAACACTCTCAGGGGTCTCACCCAGCCCTGAATGTTGGAGGCTGCTGGCTACTGCGGTGCAACTGTTGAAAAGCACGTGAAGTGTAAAAGGGCACTCAGCTGTTTGCCTGGGGCTCCAGCCACTTCCCCTCAGCCAGGGCACAACGTGCAGCACACCCGGCCACCAGCACCCGGAATACTCCTCAACACTGAATAATTTTGTGCATTTCATGCGGGCATCCCCAGTTCACAAATACTTTCCTTATTCTGTTAATGGCTTTTTGGTGCTCCAACATTCTGCAAACAGCTAAAAGAAAAATGGTTCTTCATTAGGTGTGCTATCTTTTGTCCCTCACTCTTTCCCCACTCAGTGGAGCCTTACTAGGACTTAAAGACAAACTACTGCATATTTATACTATTGAGGTTTTATTCATATTTTGATTTCAGAGGATACATGTGTATATATATATATGTGGAAGAATTATTAGTTTAAAATCTACACATCCTTAGCTTTCTCAAAAGAATATTCAAATAACTTCCAGAATGCAATTGATAAAGTGCATCTTCATGATTTATGTAATAATTTCAAATAAGAGATCTTGCTTAAGTATTTTCATATCACTATCCTTCAAAAGAAAAAAAAAAGAGCAATAAAAGATAAAACAGAATTACATCTGAAAGGTTTCTATTTCTGGACAAATACAGCACCTCAGATTCTTAACATGTCTAACTCCTTCATATATCATGACAAAATATTTGCAGAACTGATGAAGTTCAGGGAGACTTTGCAGAAAATATAGCTCCTAGGAATACTTTTAAATCTGCTTACTATGTTAGTTTATGCACTCCAATTTTTTAACTTGCAAAGAGTATAAAGCTTTTCAATGAATACCTTGAGGTATTTATTTAATCTTCAACACAGAGACTACATCCGTTTATTCTGAATTTTACCAAATATTTTTGCGTGTGTGAATAATTCTTTTTATGATATAACTGTTTCTAACATACAGATGCAATTGCTAAGGATTTTAGTTGTATTCAAAAGTTCATCGATCATATGGCCCTAGAGATCAATCGTTACCCATCTGTTGCTTTTATTAGTTGCTCAAAACAAAGGAATTGGTGGGTTAGCATTCTCACTGGAGCCAAGGAAAGTACAGAAAATGCCTTCGGTATTTCAGATCCTATTTTTAAGTCTGCTTAACTTCTTATAGATTAAGTAATAAACACAGGCTGCTTGTCATTCATAAATACATCCCAGGAGATCTGCTGGGAGACAGAGTAGGGCAGGCTGTGTTTCAAGCACTAAAAATAGAAAGTTGCACTTGCAACAATTCCATGGCCTATGAGAGATGACAGCCCAAAGGACTCAGATGATGCAGATGGAACATTCTGATGTCCACTCTCACCAAAGCTTTCAGGCCATCTCTGGGACATTCACCATCGGCTCCTTTGCAGGAAGGCTGCTGCACCCCAGAAGATGCCACTGACGCAGCGCACCTCTGCAGTGTCTGAGCAGGACTCCCCTGAACACACCTCCACTTGTGTGCACTGTGACCACCCCTATTTCCCACAAAAGGGACGCTGCCTGTCTTCACTTAGTCACTGTCACATCACTGAATTCACAGGCTGCAGGGCAACCAGTGCCGCTGAAGGAGGAACTGGGTAAGATCCGTTGCCCACACTGCCAGAGGGAGTGCCCCTCCCGACCCCACCCGACTCTAATGCCAGGCGTGCATCTGGCTCCTGTAATTCTCACTGGTGTAATTCATAACAATGTTACACTCAGGGAACCTGTCACACTGCTGCCAGAACATCTTATTCCTTGAGTTGCAGTAGGAGCAAAGGGGATGTGTTCTGCGTACACCGACAACTTCAGCACTGTTTGTTTTTTCCTGGAGCCTATCACAGCCCCTGTTGAATTGCCTGTTAAAAAGGGGAGAAGAACAGAGCATGGAGAGGAGGCAAAAAGTGCTACTATTGACAATTTTGCCTCAAGCAAGTGGTTGTGAAATAAATTCCCTCTTCACTGTGTTTTACAGAATCACTAGGGTTGGAAGGGACTTCTGGAGATCATTCAGTCCAACTGCCCCACCAAGGCAGGATCACCCAGAGCAGGTGGTTTTCAATGTCTCCAGAGAGACTCCATGACCTGTCTGGGCAGCCTGTTCAGTGCTGTTCCACCCTCAACATAAAGAAGTTCTGGTTTTAGCTTTGGTGCAGTATTTTAATATACACAAATAGAAGAAGTTGGGAGAATTGTACAAATGCGCACAAGGGACATCACTGCTTCATTGCACTTTATATAATTTTTCTTTCTTTTAAAAAAATCCTTGAACAAATTTAATTTACTATTTAAATAATAAATTATTAAGTGAATTAATTTACTATTTATGTAAATTATGACAGGTCTGCACTCTCTCTGGTTGCCACCCACCTCCTACCCCCTTTCTAGGGCTGCCTGCAGCCCACACGACTGGACAGGAGAGCAGAGACCAGTGCAGAGTAAGTGAAGGGGACAAGGACAAGCACTAAGTGCCACATGTAACCACTGTTTTCAGCAACAAATATGGTCTTCCCTCTCAGAACACTGTACACAATTTATTGTAGACCACTGGACAGCTTCCCTCCTGTTCATGAGAGCATTCCTACTGGCAACTAATCTCAAGTAATCTTGCAAAAGAATACCCAACAGTCCTTAAAACAGCTGAAGAAACTGAATTACAGATAAAAGCACGGAAAGCTACTGAAATACATAGGAACTCAAAGTAAATAGTGTTATTCTGCAGAGAAAAATGTAATCTGACAAAGAGGTTAAAAGCATAATTGTGAGAAGACCCTCTCTCAGTTTCACTTCATCATTTTTATGCATGGCAAAGCTCAACAGCATTCTCAAATACAGCTTTTCAAAAGAGCTCAAGTTTAACTGCTAAAATGCTGAGGATAAATTTTGCTCAGAAACAACTTGATTTCTACAGGCTAAAGCTTTGTCTGCCTGAATATAAACAGTCAGTTGTTTGAGAATTCCTAATACAGTAGGATCCTAAAACTTAAATGGATAAGCTCATTCATATTTGAGTACAAAATAAAACTGACCACAAGAAGATTTGCCACAAATAAACCAATTTATTACTTTTTGGCAAGTTCCATACAGCATGGGCAAGGATCTTTCACTCACTATATTAAATTATTAAACTTTATACAAACTGTAAACATCTTCAACATGACAAACTGTTGGTACAGGCGTTCCCCCATTCTGGCATCTTTTCTCTCTCAGTTAATCAAACAAAACTGAAACCCAAATAAACCAAAGAACTGCGTATCTATAAAATGCAGCATGTGCATTTTACATCACATCAATTCTAAGCAATGCAGAGAAGAGTACTTCTTATTATTTTTAGTGAAATCTGTAATGGTATAATGAATAGAAGCATTTTTTCCATGCTGTGGTATCCTATTTTTTGTTTGAAATTAAAACCATCATTTTATACAATCAAGGTAGTAAACCAAATTTTACAGTAAGCCAGCTGGTTTGGTATATAAACCAGCTATATTTGTTCAACTATTACAGATAATTAAGAATGTAAAAACCCCTGAACTGGTTAATACTTTGTTTTCCTGGCAAGCACCAGCCTAAAGAACTACTTGTCCAAAAACCCCTGCTGTAACCATCTGATTTTTGTTTTCACCCCCCCTCTCTCAAAGTGCTTTAAATCAGACATAATCTGACCCATAAAGTGATCACTTATCTCCCTCTTAAGTAAGAGCAGATTTTTCTAAGTTCCAGGAATGTCAATCTGCAAGCTAGCTTTACTGAAGGACTACAAGATACGTACTGTTAGGCCATAATCCTCAAAGCAGGGCAAAGGTGTTTAATCTTTTCATGAACCACTTTTCTCCAAACCAACTCAGCAGAAGTAAAATACAGACAATTATTTAATTGACTAAGGCTTTAAAAAAAAAATTAAAAATCACTTCTTTTGTTAAAAAACATTTGCATTACAACTTTGGTTTCAGTATGCTCCTAATTTTTAAGTCACATTTACATACAACAATCTACAATTCTAATGTAAAAAGTCAAGCCATATTAAAACCTTTCAAGTCCCCGTGCATCATAAGAAGCAATTTAAATAAACTTAATTCTTTTTCAGATCACCTTTAGTTACTGACAAAACCCCAGGCAGTTATTTCTACAGCTATGTGCAACCAGCTGTTTCCAGCATTATAAAACATCACACTTTAGATGACAAAGTGCTTAGATCAGCAGATCCATAAATTATGAGTTCAGATGAGTTTCACTACCTGAAGTGAGGACATTGAGGAGCCCTGTAAGATTTCTGATTCACTGAAATGCACAGCTGAAAGCCTATGGAAAACAAACAGTGCAGTTAACTTGCACTGACATTATCATGTACAGTCATAAATAACAATGTTCCTCCTGCACAAGAGTTTAATTCCTACTGTCAACTGCAAAAAAACCCCTACATCAAACCTTGGTAAAAATCTTACATGACAGTCTTTAAAAAGATGGTGCAATTCCTTCAGCCAAGCAAGAAATTCCGCTGCTGGATTTGCCTCCAGATATTCTCTGCCCAAATAAAGAAGGGGATCAATACTACACTGTTAAAACTGGATCCTGTTAGAACCACAGAAACACTGTAGAGGATATTCCATCAGCCAAAATACAATCAGTTATTTCAAATGCCTGAACTCTTCCATCACCAAGAAAATCTGATAGAAATAATGGAACAGGAACATTCAGGTAACCTTAATTCTTCAGCAGAAATGCAGATAAACCAAAACAAATTTTTACTACTTGGTATTTCCCCTGCAGCACAGGAAGAAGCTTTATTGAAAAAAACCTGATCTACACAGCCACCATTTTACAGAAGATCATCTAAACATAATTAATCTCAACAAGTTCAAAATATTGTTGTGTGGTTTTGGTTTGGTTTTGTTTTAAATCAAGAGCTATTTCTGATTTATAGTCACACTTTGTGGATCTTTTATTGTTTTTTTTAATTTATAATCCATTCACTTTACTTTCCAGTCTTACTAGGAATTTCCTGGAGCCCAACACATCACAATGCAACTGTTATCCATGTGAATGTACAACTTCTGTATGCTAGCTGCTGTTTTCTGTAGCAGTGTCTGTTAGAACTTTTACAGAATTGTAATGTTCTCCTAATCCATAGGCATGCCTCATATACCTAAAAAAAAAAAGTTACAGAAATAGTGTTCAGTTTAACAAAAAGTATACATCATGCCAAACAGTAACAGCACTGGAAAACAATTTAAACAAAGCTGAGTTTTAGCAACAAAAATATATAGGATCATTAAATAGAAGAGTATTAATAAAGACAATTTTTAATTCTGGTGACTTCCAGGTACAGTTTGACATATACTCTGAAGAAGAAAGAAGTTTCCTCCATCTTGTATCAGTATCATTATTACTTTGCAATTATTTAACAGGTAAAATGACCTTGCAGCATTCTATAAATCAGTGACTGATACACATCAGACATTGTTAAATTACAATTTCTCCGAAGTAAGTGTGTCAGTCACAAACAATTTCTGACCTTCACAACCATTATTCAAGCATTGTTTCAACATGAGATGTGTAACAGAAAATAGAAGAGCAGGCAAGAATCAAAGCTGATCAAAGCCCTCTGTTACAGAAACAAGTGCACTAAATTTAAGTGATAAAATTACATACTTACACAAGTGTTATTGGTTTGCCTGAATATTCTTCACCAACAATAATGGGAGGAGAATCCATTTGCACTACTTCAATAGGTGTTTGTAAAATATGTGACAAAGCCCTTAGCTTTAAGGCAAAAATAACTTAGTTACAAGATTAAATACAATGTAGGCAGGAGACAGGAAGGCTAGGCATTTAATTTTAGCAGACAGTTCAAGCATAAAATTAGAAATATTTTCAGAAAATAATCTTTATTAAAATAAGCACAATTACTTTAACTTTTAAAACTTTAATTAAAAACAGATTGCCTTAAACTAATCATTGTTTAGAGGATACAACTCTGGGCTACTTTCATCAATTTGCTAACTGTTCTTCTGTAAAAAAAATAAGACAAACTGAAATAAATATGTATTTTTTGAAGCTCAGGTTCTCGTTTCCATGATAAAAACCTAACAATACTCTGCTCTAGGCATCTTTGCTACTATCTAAGTCTTCCCCTACTCATAGTGTCAGTCTTTCTAATGATATTTGTACCAAATGAATTCACTAATTTGCATGTTGTCAAATACATCAGAACAGTGGTGCACCATCAGAAAAGCTACTACTTTGGGAAAACAACCTATAACCACAAGAAAAAATTCTTAATAAGCTATTTGTGACTATTTTCCCTTATGCCTTCAGGTATTCTTTCTAAAGAAGCCCTTTCTTTAAGACATATTCACCCACTTCAGAATTTCACAAATAAAAATTATCAATACAATACTTACTTCCAGCTGACCACCCCATGCAGCTGTATTTGCTATATCATCACAGTATTTCTCAAATTCCTCTGCAGGGAAAGGAAAGACAACTTTTAGTACTTGTCTTGTCTGAGAAAAAGCAACTGAGGAAAAGCACTGATTGTGCAATGAAGAACTAGAGCCAGAAAAGTACAAACACATTGTAAAGGAAGATACGTATGTTCACTGAAGAAAAGCAGAGAAAAACAGTTGTCAAAAAAACTCCAAACTCATTCTGTTTAAAAAAAAAATTTCAAACTGAAGAAAGGGAGAAAAAAAGAGTATAAAAAGAAGTACAGTTAACACCTAAATTTTTTTATTCAGAGAACAACAAGTAACAACAAACATGAAACTGCATAGAGTTTTCTTCCTGTTAAGTTTCAGAGGATGTTTAGAAACTTCAGTAAAGAATGTGACAGCAAGTAGTATATCTAGTTCTTACATTAGCCAGGTGTCAGGTATGTTTTAAAAATCTTGCAACTGCATGTAGTTAAACAGTTGGCTAGGTTTTCTTTAAACTTCTAAATTAGGTGCCTTGTTTTTAGCCTCCTAAAGTATTTATTCCCAATAGTTCCTTTGTAAATAGCTAAAGAAAATCTCTTCAGATCATGTTCTACAGAAATGAAGTTTAAAATGTGGAGATTACAAACCCTCAAGCTTTTGACATTACAAACAGATTTTGAGAAAGGATCTCCAGATTTTCTGAAGACTGCTCAGAATGACTTTTCATACATTTCCTTTATAACAGAAAAGCACAATTCCCTGTTGCTGTGCAGAATTTTATTCAGTATTCTCCTGGGACATGTTTATCCTGTGACATTTATCTCTGTCAACATGGGAAAGACAGCACCCAGTGACCACACGAAATCCACAGAAACGCCTATTAAATAAATGTAGCATTAAGGAAATTTATGCAGTCACTTTTGTGGTGTTCCAGGCATAATGAATAAATAATGTATAGCTCAAATAAGAGGTACATAAACTCTTTTTAACTGCATCTACTCAGCCTACACTGTTGCTCCACACTAAAGCTCTTTATATTTTTTAGTTTAGTCTATTTGTAAAAAAATGGTTCCAAAATACCTTGCAGTGAAAAAGCAAAGTAGAATAAGAAAATGCATCTATTATAAAATTTGCTTGAATTTCACACCCATTTTTAACAGCTTTCCTGTGTACACTGAAAACACCAATATAAAACTTGACAAAAAAATCACCCCAGCCTGGTAGACAATCTGTTTATAATAACAAATCACGTGCCAGAATAAGTTCATATCATCTAGTAACCAGCAAGTTCTGTTTTGTTTTTTTTTTTTTTTAATGGAGAATCATGTTTCCTAGATTAATTTAAAAAAACATATTAATTACAGAGATCCAGGTGTACCAAGTTTCATAGCAGATCGTAATTCTGTGTTCCATGGAACACAGCCAGACCAATAAAGCAACAAAAGTTACAAACACCATAAAAGTCCCAATTCAGCTGTAACTGAAACTGCGATTTATCAGAAACAGTTATAATAGTTTTTAAAATCTCATATGCTACAAGTCTTACCTCGGCTATACATATCTCCAGTATTAGGGTTTGTAAGAAAAGGCAGGAAGTCATCAAAGTGACTTTGCATATACTTTGCTGTTTGGGTCCTCAGAGTTGCCACAGTCCAGGAATTTTGGTGATCCTTGAGCTGGTCTTCAATAGCTCTGTACATGCAATGGCCATCTGAAGGGATTTGTTTAATCTCTAAGTGCCTTGCTGCCAATAGGGAAGCAAGTTTCTGACTTTCAAGATGTCTAGCACCTGTTAAATTTTGTATCTCAGCTTCAGCTATTCTTTCTTCTCTTTCTTTCTCCAAAGCAGCTTTTTTCTCCTTAGATTAAAAACACACAAAAATTACGCCAAATGTTAAAATTTAGAATATGCCTGTACAGTTCTTGGCTTAGTGCTTGCTTCTAACTCTTCAACATTTTCTCAGTACATTCTTACCTATGAAATATTTGTCTGAACCAGTACTACCAATTAGAGCCGTCTTAAACCCAAACTTTAGCAAATGCTTAGTGACCAATATATCCTAACTGCCTCCGACACCACACCCGAAACTATATGGCAAGAGAAATCCTAACTGTATCAACATGCGAAATAGCACTTTACAACACTCATACAAAGGCTATTAGTCATAGTCCTTTCTTCAGCATCACCTATTTCAAGTATGGGAACTCGAATCAAACATCAGAGAATACCGCTCTTTCGTAAGCAGTGTGGGATCTGCCAATTAAGTGTATGATTGCATAATGGAGCTCATGCCATCAAACTGAAACTCCCTCAGGATAGGTATTCTACATCATAAAAGACTGGTCCTAGCCCAAAGGATGGATAAGAATGCATGTAGAGAATATTCGAAGGGATGTAATAACAGCAAAAAAATTACTTTCATAGAACGTTTCGTAAGTTCATGCTGAAGTTAACAAGGGAGCAAGAGCCAAAGTAAATAAGCAAGTAAAAAAGGAAGCAGTACAGAGAATGATCTTTCCACTTTTATACTTAAAATTCACCACAAATCAAGACCAGACTGGTTCAGGCAATCAGAATATAGGAAAACAAGACCAGAGTTCCCGGTTTGCCTAGACACGGTGCCATGAATTATGAACATCCTTTTAACATGTTTGTAGTGATCATGTAACAGGGGATGAAATAGGCAATAAAGCAGTGTTCCTCTGGCCCTGACCCAGTACTCATGCAGGTACAATGAGAATGTTAATCCATCACAACATCTGATGTTTAACCAGATCTAAGCCTAACAGGACACTAGGTAGTGTTTCTTAACAATTCAATATTTTAAAAGAATTTTTTCAGTATTGATGTTCTTTCATTAAATGTGTAAAGTTCTACTAGTTGCATATGTTCCACATAGTATTTTAATTCAATTACTTTACTTCTTTAATAATATTTCCAGTGAAAGTCTTTCAAAAATCATTTGCTTTACATAATTTCTTTTTTCATGGCTCCCATTTCCTGACCTATTCTGATTCCCAGCTCATGGCTGAGGGTAGAAAAGTACAACTATTTATAAAATCCTTACATATACTAGGCAGCAGTTTAACAGATTTTCAATGCACCCAGTAGGTACAGCACCAATACAGAATTACCCAGGTAATGTCCCCTGCAAAATCGTTTAGCTTTGGCTATTACAGTTAAGTTGAACATAATGTCAATCAGTTATTTGTAAAATGTTTAACGTGAAGTCATACCCGCCTCTTCTGTGCTTTTGATATTCGAGGATGCTGAATCTGCTGCTCTACTCCTTCAAGCTCTAAATTTGCAACCCCATCAGCTATGGATCCTGTCTAAAAAGAAAAAAAAAAGTTAAATGTTCTTATTAGTATAAACAATAACCAAGATACGTGTCATCTGAAACAGTTTTAAGTTCTCTTCCAGGATATTTTTATGAAGTTTAACCACAAAGATCCACGTATAGCACAGAACCCATCAAAGCACTTCCCATCCTAAACTACTGTCTTGAATTTCATTACTTTTCTGTACTCCCAATAGAGTTATGAACTGTGCATCTCAAATTTAAGCTGTATGTTGTCTTACATACTGGAGTGTGAACACTGCTTACTGGCTGAAAAGAAAAGCCTTCCTCACCATGCCAGCCACTGAGGTACCCGAAGAGCCATTATCAAGTTCTGTGAAAATTAAAGCAGAAGGGTCCACCCTCTATATCAAAGCATAACCAGCATTTGAAAAAGACAGAGAGTTGAAACTTCTCAAGAAAAATGACAAACCTAACCCAGTAACTTTATGAGCTATACAAAAAAATTCAGTTACACTGTTGACAAAACTGCAAGACAAAACACACGGGATGAGTCAAACACCTGTTGAAGGTCACCAATACTGGAGTAGTCTACATTAGATAACCAGAGTGGCAATATAACAGTAACTTAAAAAAATAATTCTCTAACATAACTGAGTTACTCATGTAGCCTTAAAGGCAACAGCAAATAGTACTTGTGGTGGTGCACCTTTCCCATTACTCTACATTTAATTTCTCTTATAGTTTGGCATTTGTGTAATCATTTTGCTTGTACACCTCATCCATGGATTCAGTAACAAAGTAAATCTTGCCATCGCATTTTGTCATGCTTTTGCAAATTTATATTAAACCTGCTTTTGAAATATCTTTTACAGTGATTCTTTAAGCAACCAAACCACTCTCTCAACACTGCTCAACAACAAAAACCCCCACTGTTACATGCCCCTTCAAGCACTTGCCGTTTACTGTAACAGCTAAAGTTTTCCTGATTTGGAAAGAGTTACTAATACTGTGAAGAAAAGGATAACTACTTTGGAGTATTATTTCATTATGAATTTTAAAAATTAAAAAAGCCCTAACACAAATTGTACCTGTACAACTTCAGCTGAAGTTGGGGCACCTACCTTATTCTGTTCAGGTGAAGCTTCCTTCAGCTGTTTTAATTCCTCCTTGTGCTTCTGTTCAAGTTCTGCCTCTAGTTTGGCAACTTCATCTGCCAGCTGTTTTCGTCTCTTCTTATCATTCTTGGGAACAGCATTTTTCATGCCTTGAATTTTTGCTGTTAGAGAAGCAGTGTAATAAACATTATTTTTACATACAGATACGCTATGGTCATTGCAGAAAATGACTGCAAGTCACACAGAAAAACTAATTTGCAAACATCAACAAATCAGTATGATAGTTTAGCTGTGAGACTGCACGTTTTAATCCTCACATTTTCAAAGTGGCTTTATTTTTTCTTAAAAGATGCAAACTGCCTTTTCTTTTCTTCCTTTCTCTGAAGAAGAGAAAAACTTATGCCAGCTTACTAATAAAAATACATATGAACTTCATCCATGCAGCAGACCTTGGCTTGTTGCCTTTGAAAAGATTATATGAGCACTGAAATCCTAAATCGCACAGGAAAGATGTGCAATTTTTTAATCAGACAAGCAGCAGATTAAAATTAAAAACTGACTTTACCCATCCTTAAGACAAAGTTTCTAAAAGCAAAATGGGTATTCAAAACCAAAAAACCAAAAAACAACTTAACTTGATTGAAGTCCATAAGTATTTCTAGGCTGTAAGTCAATGCTTCATTTCTAAAATCGCAGAAGAGTTTGGTTAGAAACGGTGTCCAGACATTACTTAGTTCTACCTCCTGCTCAAAGTGTGGCTGAATTCAAAGCTACTGCAGGTTATCTTAATTCAGATGTACCTGAAATTTATTCAGGTGACTGTGCAGTCTCCAGGGATGGGCATTCTGCAACCTTTCTGGGAAACTGTTTTACCAATATTTAACGGTTCTTGCTATGAAAATATTTTCCCTTATTCTTCCCATGAAGATTTTTCTTGTTACCCTTCAGCCCGTCTCTAGTACATTCTCTATACCTTGATGAGTCTGGCTCCATCCATTACACAGTGGAAACTACAACCAGATTCCCCCATAGTCTTCTCTTCTTGTGTTCTTAAATGAACACTCCCACTACCTTTGTCACTTCTGTATTCACTGTTTTAGACTTACAGCAGCAATTATTTAACAGCCTGCTTGCTATTCATCACCTGTACTGTTTTCCTGTCCTTCAACCTTGACTGACACAACTGAGCTGAAGATGATGGCAATGATAATGAAATTTTTCGAAGGGAGGCAGGAAGAATGCTCATACTGAAAAATTTATGCTAAGCATTCAGCCTGATGGATGAATAAGATGAGTATGACAGAAAAGCAGCTTTGTTCATTAAAATTAACACAGCAGAGGAGAAGGGAATCCAGGACACAAAAGGCACACACAAATACACAGTGGAGAGTATGGGTGGTGGAAAGGGGTGCATGCATGGAGCCAGGTGCCCCAGCCACCTATGACAATGCTTGATTCCTACCCCTCAATTTCAACCAAATCTGAGGGAGGAAAAGGCACCTCAAAACAGTAAGTTCCTATAGATTTAATGACAGTATGCAACCTGACTCCTTCCTCCTTTAACCCTCTGATAAAAGGTTGCAGATGAGCCTATCTCATTACAGACCAAAAAAGCCAAAAAAGGAAAAGGCCATATCAATACACTAGCAATGAGAAAGGCTTAACAAAAATGTTATAATAACTATGAAACTCAACAGAATCCATCTATCAGACCTACCTAATTATATTAATGTATTGTAATAGGGTAGGTCAAATGGTGTAGTGTTACAAGTTCATAAGAAGCACTGTAAGACCACACAGGTCTTTTACTACAGATACTTTATTATGACTGGACAGGACATGAAAATTTGGTTCAGGTCAACTGCACTTTGAATGAAGAAACATAACAGGCTGGGCAGCAAAAGCCCCTATGCAGGCTTTTCAATCTAAAATACCTTTAAAAAGCACACCTTCTTTAACTTAAAACCAAAGTAACAAAACGCGAACATCACACCAGTGGCCCAGCACTAAATCACAGCTCCCGCGCATCGCGCGGCTCCCAAGGCCTCGGCAAGGCGAGCTCCGCAGGCCGCCCGCACCACCGGCACCGCTCCCGGCAGCACAGCCCGCCGGCCGCACCGCTGCCCGCACGCACCATTTCGCTACCGCCGTCCTCGGCCCCCTGCGAGGGCACTGCCAGGGCTGCTCCCTCCTTCTCCACAGCCGCCGTATTCCCTCCCCCCGCTCCGAGCTACTCGCGCTGCCGAGCGGGGCTTCCTGCGAGGGAAGGCGAAGAGCGAACACCGAGCCCAGCCGNCGGCCCCCCGCCGCCGCCCCCCAGCCTTCTCCCCGCCCGCCCTGCGCCGGGCCATGGCGCCCCTCACCCTGGAGCTCCCGCTTCTCCTTGCGCTGCCGCTTCACCAGCTGCTGCAGCGGCCCCTCGGGCTCCGGCT
>VZRQ01006819.1:721039-740393 GCA_013397975.1 Machaerirhynchus nigripectus
CGGGCGCGGCTGACCCCCGACCCCGGCGGGAGGCGGGAGCTCGCCGCGCTTCCGCCAGCGCCGCCCCGCCCGGCGCCGCCTCAGCCGCAGCGTGAGGGGCAGGAGCGGCGCGGATGCCGCGACTGGTCTCGGGGCTCTGGGCTCTGGACTCTGGGCTCTGGGCTCGGGTCGTGCCAGGGAAAGGAAGCGCTTGGTGTGCTTAGGGGCCGTGAGCGCTTCTGTTCGCTGATACGTGCGGGGCTACTCGCTCCTGCCGTAATGTCCCGGTAAAGGACTCCTGTGGACAAGTCTGCACTAGGAAAAAGCCATACGTTTAGCTCAGCTAGAGGTAGATCCTGTTAAACAGGGAGGTGAGAAAGGAGTCAAGAGTTTTTACGCAATTTATCACATTAAGGAAAAAAAAATATTTAACCTGTTCATTTCTGTGCGAAATACGCAGTGTGCTGCGTGTGCCAGTTTTTCTCATGAAGCTCAAAAACACCAGAAAGGCTTACGATTTTCTAAGTTGCAGTGCTTGTGTCTCCTCACTGTTGTAAAATTACTGCTCAGAAGATGAAAAATTTTTATTAGAGTAAAATGCCAGGCTTCATGTTTGGGGTCAAATCAGCACCTCAAAGTGAGAGCTACAAATTGTTGTGTAGTGGGATGCTCTTCTGTTCGGTGAGGCACCAACACTATTTTGTGGAACACTCAATTGATGCAGGCCAATTATAACCTATATAACCTTGCTGTTACTCGTTTTACATTTTTATGAACAGAATGTCTACAAGAATACATCCCTGGACGTATTTAAAAAACAGTAAATATGTTTCTGAGAGACATGATTTGGCGATGGACTTGGCAGTGCTGGGTTAACAGTTGGACATCATAAACATCTTTCCCAACCTAGTCAATTCTGAGATTCTATCACGTACAATGTCAAGAGTAAAGAAAGGACACAAGTTTAAAACAGGTTCATAAAATGATACACCAAACTACCTTGCTGTATAGAATCACTAATTTTTTTAGGTCCCCTTTAAAATTATGTTGAAATGTAAACAATTTTCAGATTCATAATTCCATACCTGAGAATATAATTTTCCTTTACTTCCACCTGCTATTTCCATCTTGTTAGGATAAAAGACATCGCCGATCAGCTAGGAGGAGAGAAGGGGGACAATTGGCTTTTATCTAGGAAAATAGTGTAGCACTGGAAAGTACTAAGGTGGCCTTGTGTAAATATTCTGCAAATCCAGAATAGGGACAAATCCATGTTGGATTTGGTTTGACTAATATATATGTGCTCTGTATCAGTTTGCCTGTGGCATATATGTGTCCAGACATGTATCTGTATATTAATGTTATGAATATACTGTATATTTGAAAATAGAATACTGGTTTATACTGTTTAAAACACACCCCTTGCAGATATCTTGGTGTGCCCTGTGAATTGTGCCCTGGCTGGGGAAAGTGGCTGGGGACCCAGGCAACGAGCTGTGAATGGGCAAGGGCCTTTGGGGACCTGCAGCACTAGCCAGGGGATGGCTGGTCACTGCAAGGCTCTGCGGGACCCGATGGACAGCGAGGAGACCCCAGATCAAAACCCACCACTGGACCAAAAAATGTGTGTGAAGCATGGGTGCACAGACTGCGAGGGTACAAAACCCCAGGGATCGTGTTTGGGAGGGTCCTTCCCCAGAGGCACCCAGCTCATTAAGTTGCTGCACCACGATTAAATCACCTAAAGGTTAACAGCACGTCCGGGACTCTGCTGTTACTCGAAGAGCAGGCAGTAGCATTGTGCCAGGAGCATTGGCCGGCTGTAACCTGCAGTGGTAGCTCGGCAGAACAATGGCCACCACAAGGCACTTTTTGATGTACACAAATTAACTTTCCTGCGCCAATGTCTGGAAAATGGATTCCCAGATCACATGGGTTGTTGTTATGCTTGGAACAGCTGTGCACGGATGAGAAGTCAGCAGAGGGAAGCCGAGCCACCGGTGACACTTGCGGTGGCGGGGGCTGAGCCCCAAAGCAGGAACCGTGGCGCTCTGCCTGCATCGGCACCGTCCTGTCGGGTCGTGGGGTTTCATCTCCAAAGCAGGAATCCCGGCACTCTTTCTGCCTCGGCACCACCCTGTCCTTTAAATACTCCTTCAACACCATCTAACTTTCCTCCTGTGGGGCTGCTCCAAGTGTTTACCAAATACCCTTGGAATCTGAATGATTTGGCATTATAGGGAAGTGAGATGCCAAGTCCAAGGGAAGATCGCAAGAAATGTGCTCAGCTGTAATATATGTACTGGACGTGACCCAAGGTGGGGGGACATGCCAGGTGCTTTAAAGAACTGTTCTGGCCAGGTGAAAGGGAAAAATAATTGATAGCAAAGCAGAACTGGCACAGCAAGCAGAAGGAAACAGGAATTGGCCAGTGAATGACCCAAACTGGAATGACGATACCGCAGAGGACAGGCCAGCATGTCAGACAAGAATTCAAAAGCTGGTTGAAGCAATATTATCATGGGGGATGAAGGGTTAACTGGACTAAAGTAATGGAATGTAGACAGAGAATGGATGAACATCCTAGAGATTTTTGGGGCTGCCTCCAACAGGTTTTGCTAGAATATAGGGGAATGGCTTCACAAAACTTTGATGGTGCACTTGCAATTGGTGTCTTGCAATTGTAGGTCAGGGAGCACCAGACAGTCAAAAGTATTTTAAGGAGCATATGCCAGGGTGGCGGGGAGTAAAGCTATAGAAAATTCACATGTTGCAGTATTTGTGTATGATGGGTGAAAGGAAAAACAGAGGGCAGAGCAAGTAGAGGAGAAAAGGGAAATTGGAGAAAGTGGAAAATCTGATGGCTGTTGCCTTGACAGGGAATCTCCAGGGGAGAAGATGAAAGAGAGGAAGACCAAACACACTTAGCAGACCTAAACCAGCAGAAAGAGACAGAGAAGGAATGTGGAAATGCAATGTTACTATTGTGGAAATTTAGAACACAGGCAAAGAGAATGGCCTTTCCAACCAAGTGGGGGAGTAATTGTGCAAGGATAGATAGTCACAATGACTAGAGGCCAGCAATTCTACTGAATTTGAGGGAACAATACAATTAGAAAGGTACAATATTTGGAGAACACCTAGATCAACAGGGGCATACGGTATGTGGGGAGTGGGTCTCGTTGGATTTCTGGTAGATACAGGAACCACATTATGCCTCTTAAACTTTTCCCCAAGTGGGTCAGTAACCACACAGTATTCATACGTGGAGCCACTGGGCAGGGAAAATGTGAGTAAACCTGTATTAGCAACAACAGGAAATAAGAATGTACAGGGAAGATTTGTATTAATAGAAGACTCAACAGTGCGCTTGTTAGGGAGAGACCTTCTACAGGCCTTAGATGCAGAATTGCATTTCTTACCAGAAGGAATGGATTTATTAATGGCACTGAGTGTGATTCACTGATCAGTGAATCTCACTGATTACTGAGAGCTTCAAAAGTGAACAGAAGATACTAGAAATATTGAAAGCTGAATTATCAGAGTTCTGGGGTAAGACTGCTGCAAGTGGAGGACTGTTGGTTTCAGCACAGCCTGTATGCATTAAAACCAAGGCAGATGTGCCACCCTCTGTGAGACATTACCTATTCCCCTGCAAGCTGGGAAAAGTATCCAAAACCAGATACTTAGACAAAGGAATTTTAAAGCATGTGTGTCTGCATATAACACTCTGATATTGCCTGTAAACCAGAATAGGTTAGATGAAGACCCTGAGTACTTGTGCAGGATCTGTGGGCAATTAACCAACATGCATTGACCCCTCACCCAGTGGTGCCAGGCCCCTTGACTATACTTTTGCAAATACCACTTAAGGATGGATATTTTATTGTAAATAATTTAACAGCTGGCTTTTTCAGCATCCCAATAGATGAAGGAAGTCAACCTTTGTTTGCCTTCAAGCCGTACTGTTGACACAGTATGTTTTAGAGATGCAAAAAGAACATATAAGAGCAGAAAAGAGTATGCTCAATGGTATCAGCACATGCCGTCTGAAATACAAATATATAATATATAGCCTGGAGATGAAGCTTTAATTAACATATTCTCTAGAAAATCCAAGTTAGCACCAAAATGAGAAGGCCATATACTTTCCTACTATGTCCTTATTTTGCTATTTAAAGTTTTGCTGTTTAAGTTTCAGGTAAGGAAAACTGGATACACTAGTTTCACATCAAATGAAGAGTGGGCGATCAATCAGTTGATAAGTAAAACACTGCTGAGAATCCTTGGTGATTTTGTATTTGTAATCATTTGAGTATTTGTGCACAGGAATCTTTGAACTTGTACTCTGCCCTATGGCAATCTTATTACCCTTAATTTTGTTATGTTTGTTACTTGTAATAATGTATGTAAAGGCAGTGGTTCAGTGCCTTGAAAGTTTTGTCTTTTTCCTTTCAGTATATTAGCAGGAGGACTGTTGAGAAGTACACCCAGTTCAGATTGCTTGGTGTGTGACGTGCTCGCTGTGCCCTGGATGGCTGGAACCACAAGCAATGAGCCATGAAGGAGCAGTGACCTTTTGCCTGACAAAGGGCATGTGGACCTGCAACAGCAGCCAGGCAGGGATGGTCAGTCACCCAGAGACTCTGCAGGGCCCAGTGAACAGCGAGAAGAACCCAGAACAACACCCACCATTAGACCAAGAGGTGCTTGAAGCATGGGTGCACAGACTGTGAGGGTATAAAACCCCCAGGGATCTCTTTGCTGGGAGTCCTTGCCCGGAGGCACCCAGCTCTGTAAGTCGCTGCACCACAATTAAATTACTTAAAGGAACGTCTGGGACTCTGCTATGGGAAACCTGGGGTCAAGCTGATGAGGGAAACTTAGGTCTGAGTCTGGGATGTGCAGGGAGTCAAACAGGGTACCTGTCAGGTCACTGGAGTTACTTGCTGCAAAGGGGCTTCTGTCCCAACAGTCAGAACCTGGAGTGGTGCAAGAGGGACACCCAGATTGCCATCAGAATGCTCAGATGGGAGAGTTTCCTTAATATATAACCTTCTACATTTCTGGGGTTTTTTTCAGAAATTTAGAAACTACAGCAAAGTAAAATAAATCCTCTTTTTACCATAAAAGACACTGTAATTAGATGTTCAGACATATGACACACTCTGTCCTTGAAGCAGGCTGAGCCCTCCAGTGTTTTAGGGGACTACAGCCTTAAATCTTTCAGAAAAAAAAGGTAGCAGATGTTCCTTTCCTCCAGCAGAACCATCCCCAGTCACAGGGATCCAGTGAAGTCTCTGGACTGTTTTTAGTCCAGCCTTCTGCCATATCTTTAGCAGTAACCCAAAAGAATGTAGAATAAATACCAAAGACCAAATAAATACCTCAAGTCACCAAATGGGAAGTGCTGAATTGATGAAGTTAGGTTGATTAAAGCTAGCCTCATTTGAACAACTGATATAGCTTAATATAGCTGAACTCAAATTTACACAGGAGTGGAGATTTTAGTGCACACCAAGTATGAGGGAGTACATGTTTGAGAACAGCAGTGCCATAAATGCTGGGCAGGTCACGCTGCACAGCCAGCTAACGATGAGTTTCTTCTGCTGCCATGAAACCTGGAATAAATGAAAGCTATTAAGAAGAGCACTTCCATCGTTAGCAGCAGGCCACAGGCTCAATGCCCCAGTTCTGGCCTGCGGCGCTTGTTATCAGCCTGTGGTTCCTGGGAACTGGAGCTTTGTGCCAAGACGGCTGTTATGAACTGGAGTTTAATGTGGGATAACAACAAAGGCCTTGAAAATACTGAAAACAGATGACCCAACAGTATAAACTAACTGATACCAAATTACTGCTTGAAAAGAACACATCACAAGTTACGGAGACGACTGCTTTGAGCCTACCAAAGGGAAGCAGCAGCTGAGCTAGAGAGGATCAGCCAAGCAGCAGGAGGAGGCATTTGCTGAGATCTGAGAAAATGACACTCTCCGGTATCGCCAAGTGTGAGTATGGCCTAGGGGGTGGAGACCGAAGGCTGCTGGCTGATCAGAAATCCTCTTATAAAAGGAAAAAAATTCTGAATTTGGGGAAACTGCTGTCATGGGGACCTGCAGTCAAGATGTCTCTGTGCAACTGCCAGGGCAGCATGTGTGCCACCTTCTCTCCCTGCCTGTTCTCTCCCTGCTCCAGGGGCCTTCCCTGTTCCCTGCCTGCTCCCTGCCTACTTGGACCAGGATCCCTGGTTCCTCAGGGGCCTCTTGATCTGCCAGCTCATCAGCTCATCAGCATTTAGCTCTACACAAATTCTGGTTTTCCTCTCTGATAGTCTTGCAGCACCTAGCTTGAGTCTTCCTGCATGTAAGCTCAGCTTGTCTACTTCCTGAGTAGAAAGGGTGGATTAAGAGATAAGGCCATAGTGAAACATAATGGTTAGAAGTTGAAAGGAAAAAAAAAAAAGAGAACTGAAATCTGAGGTAACCAGCTGTGAAGCACTTTATCTAGGATCTGACAGGTTTGCTGTCACACAAGTCTTTAAATCAAGACTGAAATACTTCCTATGGATATGTGTTAGCTCAGCTCTAAGTTATACGCCTCACTCAAGCAGCATTTACTGACTTTCAGAATTCAAAGCAGTCTGACTGGATTACCATAATGGTCCTTTCTGGTATTAAAATTTATTACTTCATTAATCAGTTCTGTAGGAACTTCAGCCTCCCATTGAAATCAATGATAGCTGTAAGATGCTCTGTACTAAGCACGGTCTGTCTTACGCACTGACAAAATTGAAGCTTTCAGAATTACGGGGTACTTTTGCAATGTGACTGAATATTGTCAAGTTAGTCACTGAAGTCAGTAACTTCACACCTGTAATATTAGCTGACTTGGACAGTGAGTCAACCAGCTGCTGTGTTTGCTTTCTTTCATACTTCTCTTCTGGGGAGGAAAGCATGCATCGCTATTTAAAGTACTGCACTTGACATCCTTTTTAGTATCGTTCTCCCAGTGGTGTCACAGTGTTTAGTAACATCTGAACATCAGGAAGGATGTTTGTTCATTGATAAATAAGCTGAGGTGGGACCCCTGGTACTTCTGTCACTCTCCAAAAATCTTGATTTTATTTCTTCAACTGCAAAAGCCAATAAGCTGTTTGGCAGACAGTTTTCATGACAGCAGTAAAGACTATCCAAATCCTACTCAGCTAAATGGTATAAAACATTGGTCAAGCAAAGAAGCTATCTTACTGCTTTTATGTCAGCGTGTATCTCATTCCCCTCTATTATCTACAAGATGCTTCTTGCAGAGCATTAAAGTAAATTATAGGCTGGTTATAGCTATACATGAAACTGTTGAAACGGCTCTGTTGTTTCACTAAGGTTTTGTAGAGAGTTTTCTGATTTACATGCTTTATAATCAGTGAATCTGGGCCACTTGAGCCCAGATACTGAAGCAAAAGTAGTTAAACTCTCCTTTTTTTTATGCCCTAAAATTGGCTGGCAGTGAGATTTGCAATTATTCTACACGAATGAAGGAGTATACATGGCCTTGCAGTGAAGCCTCCACAGAACATAAAGCTTAATATGGCAAGTGCTGTTAGGCTCCTAAAATCTCCTAGCATGGTACATGTACTACATACTGTCTGAAAATTCACTCATATCAGTAGATGAACTAGCTGAGGTTTTCCTGTTGTTTGTTTATGTTTGCTGGAAACAGTGCTATCAGATTTTCACAGCAGCACATCTGCAGCTGAGATCCTTCATCTGTGAAACTTTCCTAATAATTTCTCAACACAAATTTGACAAGAGTCAGGACCTAATGCATATAAAATCACTTAACAAAATCTGCAATGAGTCATTTATCAGTTAAAATAATGGGACTTATTTCTGGATTTGATATTTTTGAGCTTACAAAGACCAATGTATTTATCTTTTCTATTTGTAAAATCAGAAGCTGTAAAAAAATCTTAGGTTTCTGTTAATGCAAATAGATTCAGGGTCACTGACTCACAGTTGTCTTACTAATGCTGGGATACAGAGAAACTGTGGCTGTTAACTGGAGACGTCCTTGGTTTCTGTGAAGATTGCTATTAGGAAATGTGTCTGTTAGTGCTAGCATATTTTCTCCAACCTCAGCAGATGTATTGTGAGCTTTGCAGTGTTTTGCTTTCTTAAATTTTAGCAAGCCAGAATGGTGAGATTTCATAAAAACCCACGAGTCTGGATTTTTAAGCAGTTTTCTTGGCCGTATGACTGAGACGTGATCTTTATTTGACAAGAGGTGACTTGAATGTATTCTAGAAGCTCAGAAAGAATAAGCAAAACAAAAAAGGCAGCTGCAGCTGCTCACACTGCTTTTCAGGAGGAAAAAAAAAATTAAAATTGGACATTTGGGATTTCCAGAATGTAAGTACAGTTCCTTAATGCATTCAGCAGACCCTGTCAGTCAGGTTTCACAGGGTTAGCACTGGATGTCATCACATTTTGCTGGTGTAGTCCTGGAAAGAATCTTGGCCAATAATCCAGGCTCTGCTAAACCCCTCAAAGCTGCTGTGATTTTCACTATGCTCTTTTATTTTCACTATGCTCTTTATTTACTTTCTACACTGTGGAGTTGCCAACTATAGCTCATCTTATTGTTGTAAAACAAGGAAAGAGAGTGTCACATGTTAAGCAGACCTTTTTTTTTGCCAGGTAATCTTCCCATATCTCATGATAATGAAAGAAAGGACAAGAGGAACCCTAGGTACTCCTTAAACTGCTAAAATGTGTAATGGGACATTACAGTTACTACAACCTCTGAGACTCTCAAAGTAGCATTCGATAGTAAGCATTCCAGCTAAAATTGCATTTTACTTGTACATAAAGACAGTTCTATGACGAAGTATTTGCACTGTGATTTGTGCACTATAAATTCTTATATCAATAAAATACAGTTATACCTTTGTATAACTTTTCACCATACAGAATTCTCTCCATCATGTCTAGCATACATAAGTCTTTCCATCACTGTCACAACTCAACCAAAAATATTTGTCTGTGTCAGACAAACTGCTGGCCAGGGATGAAGTACCTATCTAGGCCCATCCTCTGATCCAAACCCTGGGCTGCCAGTACTCTCCATAGGGCTGGGTATTGGAGCCCACCTCTAGTGCTCTCATCTGCTGGGTATCCTGGCGGCATGTGGGGGGGGGCGGGGGCAGGAAAGAAAGGAATCTGCCTGAGTGCCCTAAGGACAAGGAAAAGACAACCAGAAGATTCAGAACAGCAATCTGGTGATCCTGGCATAGGGAAAGGAAAGGGAAGACTGACTGAGAGCTCTGAAAGGAACTATAGAAGTGATGGTTGGAGAGAGATATCATGGCTTTGACATGAGGAAGGAATGTCTGGACCCAATGGAGAGAATGGAAGATGTAATTGGAGAAGGTGTGTTTTTGATAAAGGGAGAGGAATTTGAGGGTGGTAAAACACTGAAACAGTTGCAAGAGAGGTGGTATGTCGTACTCAGACACGAAAGAACCACGCAGACACCCTTTTGTCAGGATAGGAGCCAGGGCCAAAGAGAGAGCAAAGAAGGGGCAAAGAAGAAGAAGGCCCAGCTCATTATTCAGTCAGTTATATATCTTTTTAGAGACAATCATGGATTGGAGGATGGGGTTACCACCTCTCAATGACACTGGTCAGACCAAAAGTCTATCATAATTTTCCGCCTTACAAAAAGGAATGATAATAATAAGGACTGGTAGGTAAACATGCATTATGTTTACAGAAAAGCGCCTGAGAAATTCTACTACAGAAATGAGAACATAGAAAGACTGCAAAACTCAGGGCAACAGTGGTAGATGGCCCATCCCTGAAAACATTCAAGGTCGGGTTGGACAAGGCTCTGAGCAGCCTGGTCTAGTGGACCACGTCCTTTCTCATTGCAGGGGGTTGGACAATATGACTTTTAAACATCCTTTCCAACCCAAACTATTTTATGATCCTATGAATTCTAAAACAGGGGGATGAACAATGGGACTAGGAGTAGTCAGAGAAGGAGGCAAAGAATCACTGATCCCTATCATAGATAGGTGGAGTTAGGAGATATCTCTGGCAAGAAGCAAGGCTGCAAGAGAAAATTGGGATAAGCTGAGTGACAAACCAGAGAGAAGGACAAAGCAAGAGGTAAACCACGGTAAGGACATTAAGTTGTAAATATGAGCACTGACGCAATGAAATGGTTAAAAGTGATTAACAAAATGGATGGACAAACTCCAAAATTCTGCAATCCCAAAGTGAGCAGACTCCACAAATATTCTGATTGACATGCAGAGACATTGCTGCATACACTCCAAAGAAAACTATCACACTAACTCCAGCATTTACAAAGAGCTGATTAAGTAGTTGAGTTTGACAACAGACTTTCCTCACATGGAGTGATTTACAACTGAATTGTGGAGAGGGATGAGATGGAGTAAGACAACAATTGATTTGAAATGAGAAAATTGAATTATTTGAAAAGGTGCAGAACATGTAAAGGATACAACTCATGATAAATGAAGAAAGAATAAGCTGTATATTATAACTACAGGGCTGTACGTACAAAAGCACTACTTCTAATGTTTCAAACCAGTGTTGATACTTAACATCAGCCATCATTCCATCCTTCTCTCAGAATGCTTCATGAATTTTTATCTCCAGATCAATAGAACCTATTAATAAGCAACCAGCCAGGGCTTTCTATACCTTTGCAGTATATGATTTAGGAGAAAAGAGAAAATCCAAGTTTCTCCAAATCCAAAGCAACAAAACTCCAAAGCTGATGTGTATTTCCATTCATCTTATTAAGCATTTCACAAAAATAATTTTCCATACTTACAAGCAAGTGATGCTTACAGAAACAAATGGTATTATTCCTTCTGAGTCAATTTCTTTTGTTGTTGTTTGGTTTTGGTCGTTTTTGGTTTGGTTGGGGTTTTTTTAAGGAGGAAAGAAAGCTGCTTTTAGAGCTTGAATCTGTGGGAGAAGTGAATTTTCCATTTCCTTGGAAATCCTAAACCAGTGCCTTTGTACTCCCAACTCTTCAATTTCCAATAGCCACCCCCAAAAATATGTTGGAGAATTGTATTAATTCTTGCTCTGTCATCTGTTACAGTAATGTGCCCAGGGATTTAGATTGCTGTTAAATGACAAGGACATATCAAAGAACATAGATATGATACATTTCTTACAGAAGCTATTTGGGTTTTTGGTGATCTATAATAGATAGCATACTAGGGACCTCAAATGGTGCAGCAGATCATCTGGGAGGGGTTGTGGAAGGAAGGCAGAGCTGGAATTGTAACAGCTGCCTGCAGGAAATAAGGGAAGTGGAACCTATCCAAATTGCTATATGCACATTAAATAGGAGTATGATGCAAAATCTTCCAGCTCTACAAGGAGAGAGCAAAATATTGTAACTTCAGTGAGTAACCTGATAGCAAGATCACAAAAAAAAATTTGTCATTGGCTGACAAAGCTGATGCACATCAAAATATCAAAATAGAATTTGCAGAGATGCAGTGGAACAACTAAGTCTCATTTCTTTTCCCTGGCTAAAAAGATCACAGGAATCCTATTTCAAGCATTATGTGCTAACAGTGTGCAGACTCCATATTTATTTGCTCTTCATTAGGAGACCTACTTATAAAGATACTGCAATGGCATGAAATACACTCATTTCATTGCACCTTTTTCAACTCCATGGGTCTTGAAACTTGTTTGTAGTACTGCTAAAGGGTTTTTTTTTCTATTCAGCTGCTACTTTAATTGCACCATTTTGCATTCTTTCTCTTTGTTATAGGACCTGCATCTTTTCCTGACAGTCGTAAGATTGATCAGTTGATAAGGATAAACAAATCGGGGCTCCGTTTTAAACTTTCCCAGAAGGATATTGGGTTTTGTATCAAAAAGCTGTAATACTCTTCTGATGAAGCTCACGATAACTGTTGGGATTATTCTCACATCTTTTCCATCAATGGGAGAATAATGTATATTTCTACTTTTCCTTGTATAATCTATGTACTGACAAGATCTAGATACAGGCAAAAAAAAATTCTCTTATTTCTATTCTTACAGAAGAAAATTTAGCTTTCTAGTAGCTGGAGACGTTCCAGGCCTCTAATTTGTCTGGTTTCTCATTGCTACAATGTTTTGTGGTTAATTACAATTTCTTCTTTATTGGTGGCTGTGATTAGACTGGCTGTTGCCACCCTTGCATCCCATGCTGAGAAGCGCACGATAAGAATCCATATCTGTAAAACTAAATTATTTCTTTATGAAAAGCATCAATTGAAGAGATTCTGCAGGTGCAGCCAATATTTAGATGCAAACATGCAAACAGTTTAATATCTGGGTATCTAGAGTAAACTCATTCCCCCTCAAACTCTTTTCTTTCCCATCTGGTTATGTGGAGCTTTTCTAACTCACATAAGTCTTGCAGAACCCAAGTCATAGTGGAGATGAGCTCAAGGCACCCAACACTCTTTAAGAATGTCATTCAATCAGACTTACCACATCTGCGCATTCTTTCTGCAGCAACATCTTTCTTGGCAACTCCCAGCAGAAAAGCTTACCTTGGAGACAGGCCATCATCAGGATTTTCACTCCCCCAGTCTGATTTCAAATGTTTACTTCCAAAGTGCTGGTGATTCAAAGAACATCAGTTCAGTATGTCTGCTCTTGATCCCATTTAATAGAATCACACAATCACAGAATATGCTGAGTTAGAAGGGACCCACAAGAATCATTGAAATCCAGCTTCTGGACCTGCACAGGACAGCACTAAGAGCCACACCATGTGCTTGAGAAAGTTGTCTAATGCTTCTTGAACTCCATCAGGCTTGGTGTTGTGACCCAACTTGCATGGGAACCCTGTTCCAGTGCCCAACCAACCCTCCAGGTGAAAAACTTTTCCTAATATGTAACCTAAATCTTCCATGACACATGTTGATGCCATTCCCTTGGGTCCTGTCCCTGGTCACCAGAGAGAAAAGATCAGTGTCTGCCCCTCCTCTTCCCCTCATGAGGAAGCTGCAGACTGCAATGAGGTCTCACCTCAGTCTCCTCCAGGCTGAACAGACCAAGTGTCCTCAGATGCTCCTCATACCCCTTCCCCTCTTGGCCCCTCACCATCTTGGTGTCCCTCCTCCAAACACTCTATGTACTATGATAACAAATGCAGATAAGTTTAAAAAGGAGCACTGTGCCACTTCAATCCACACCATCCAGATCTCTGTGGAACAGTCTTTGCAGGACCATTTACAGTGTTGTCATGAATCATCAAGGATGTTACTTATCTGGAATACAGATCAGTGCTTGCATAAAATAGAATGACAGGCCTTGTTACTCTTTCTTATTGTCCTGGAAAAATCATGAACTGTCTGTTAATCCCTTCATCCATTCCTGAAATGGAGCTACACTTTAATGAACGTGTTTCACGAAATAAGTTCTGGTTGAAATTGAAGAAGGCTGCTCATTGAGACTGAAATGGCAAAGGGAATTCAAGTCAGACACTCAATTATCCAAACGGGAGTTTGACCAAGATGCTGCTGTTCGTGTGATATGTGTCATGGGATAGCTCATGATCAAAAGCTGCTGTAACCTTGACTTCAATTTGAAGCTTCCTTCTTTATACTTAGTGTCCACCAGGTGCCAGGAGGGTACAGCAGCTCTGTTCTTCCTCAAAGCAAAAGTTACTTTAGATCTTTGCCTGCTTTTCTTCAATGTATTTTATCCAGGCATGGACTGAGCCTGATACTGCTTGGTTTCATGACCAAGGACTCAGAGGTGTTTCTGGCTAAAAAGTAACTCCACTTGAAACTGAAAGAAAATGCTCAGATAAAAGTGTAGGCCAATATTTTCCTCATTCCCCTCAAACTGCCCCTCAGAACTAAAAATCAGAGATAAAATTAAAATTGTATATGATGCCAACATTTAGAAGTGTCTAACAAATTTAAAATGACCTAATTATCTCTGTAATATTAATCCATTAAATACTAGAAAAGAAAGTAGAAAAAAGGAATTAGAATTATTCAAATACCATTTGACTGACGTTAGTAAACAAATGGAGTGATATTACAGAAGAAAGGGATCTAGATATTTAGATATGATATAGATATTTAATAATAATATAATACTTATTGGGTAGCAACCTCTGACAAATAACAAAGGAAGGAATCTTGAGTATATATAATGTGATTAGGAGGAGATTAATATATTAAATAAAGATTTTTGAAAGCAGCTGGTGTCTTCAAGATGACCAAGAAAGTGCTTAATGGTTATGGTAACACAGAGAGATGGAGCTGGACTGTGAAGGAATTAAAAACCCATAAACAATTTTCCTGCCAATAAGTATTATATTTTCCAGTGTGAACTTCTTCTTAATTGAGACTGAAAATTCTTCCATTATTCTAAAAATAAGGTTAACTGGAAATAGCACCAATACTGTAAAATAAATGACAGATGTGCAATCAGGAAAAGATGATAACATGAATAAGCTGTACAAGAATTGCAATTCCAGTTACAAATAACAGAAGACGTCTCCCTTTGTGTAAATGAAGACTTCTTTACCATTATAATCTCTGTCTGTCATAATCTGCTGTAGTGAAATTAATGCAGTCCAGGAAATTGCAGCTTTGTAACAGCAGCAGCCCTACATACATTTGCATGAGTGCTCTGTAGTGACAGGAATAGAATATATGGCATAAAAAGTTACTAAAAATAGGCTTGTCTAGTCACTGGCCAAATGCTACCCGTTGCTTTTGGGAACAGCGGGTGTCGACAGGAGAGGCTGTCAGTGCAGTGAGCATGACCCTTCCTGCAGCTCCGCTGTGCTGTTCTCCTGCCTCAGTAGCCCTGCAGGTGGGAAGGAGTGGGTTGGAGGAACAACCACTTTCTGCAACATTAGGTGCTGTCAGCCTCCTAAGCCATCACTGAGTAACATAATGTTCCTTGTCTGTGTTTCGCCAGTGGGAGGGTGACTTATCACACAACTGTAACTGGATGAGCAGTGTTGATGGGACTAAAGGTAAAATTCTTCTGCAGATAATAGGTCTGTATTTAATTCCTGTGCTCTGTAGATACACTGTCTAATTTCTGCAGAGGAAAAAGCTCTTTCCCAAGTAAAAATGTATATGAAATTGTATGATGTTCCCATTTTCATGGTGCTTGTATACTTTTGCATGCAAATAAATTACAGACATACATTAAAAGGAAAAAAAAGAAAAACATTTCAGCATACTAACTGTTCCAGAGATTATCACATGGTTGTGCATATCCATGCCAAGTCCTGATCCTATCTGGAACTGAAGTCTGTGCTAGGTTGTGGCATGGTACAAAGGACAGAACTGAGAAGTATTTTCAAAAGCCTTGCCTATCTATCAAAATATGCTCTCAAATACTATTCTGGATGCTGTATTTTGGTTATTATATTAGTTTACATTGCATTACCTTACCTGAAACCACATACTCAGATCTATAGTTACTTCTTTTTATAATGGGTACAGTATTGCTATATCCTGCATCTCATGCTATACACAGTAATGTAATTAACATTTCTCGGACTATCTACAGTATGAAATTTTATCTTGTCATAGACTTGATCTTGCAGCACAGGATAACTTTGCAAATGAAAATCTTGAAAGAATTTTGTGTGCATTGTATATGCTGCTCCTCTGCACCTCTCTGTATTACAGTTTTAAAAAATAAGCCAGGTCTTGTGTTAGCTTACTTTGCCTCTTCTAATGTAGTGAATCTGGGAAAGTGTAAGAATAAGTGCTTTTCCTTCTATTTTTATTCAATATAATTGCCATGAGGAAGAAACTTGGTTTAGCAAACAGTCCCTTGACCATATTCCAATTCTTACACTGTAAGCGAGAAGCTATGAGAATTTGCATAACCTTTATGATGGCTGAATTTTTATCTTTTTTGTCTTTTAAGCAATCATTGTATTTCTCTGAGTCTTTGAAAAGCTCATATCACAGTGGGTTTAGGCTTGCAGACTCTAAGCATTATTTTGAAACTAAAAATAACAGACAAATAAAAAGTTATTATTGGAGGTTATTTGTTCTTAAATGTCACACAGAAAATTACAATGGTACCTGAAAAAGTCTGCACAATACAAACAGATTCCCTGAGATATTTTTTTACACTTACTACTTATTAAACAGGCAAGATTAACAAAGAGTTGTAGTTGTTTATAATACTGATACACAAATACTTTTGCACTTGACAATGAGCTTCCACATTTTCACTGGTTGGCCTTATGCAAAAGTTGAGATTCTTTTATCTAGGGAAAACTAAAAAAAACAAACCAATGAGAGTGATATTTTTAGAATGAAGAGAAATTAAACTTGAGCATTACCAAGCTTTTCAAAAGGTCAGTCTAAGCATGGGACATTAATAAGAATAGAGGAAGAAAATATGTTGTACCCTGTTCATTTTATGTCTCTGCCAAATGTAAGCCTTGTCAGTAACCAGTGTTATGAGGGCCTTGCTCAGCCCTCATTTATTTGGTACAGAAGTTTATACAAAATCACAGGACTGGGGCAGGACAGAGAGGAGAATGTGATTCTGTTCTGTGACACAGGTGAGGACACCTTGAGAAACCTTCTGTAAGGCTGTTCTCAGGGGCACAGTTGGTTCATTTGCCTGTATCATTTTTAAAGCTGCCTGGTAGAGTGTTCTCAGTAGGAGGCATTTCCCATGGATGCACGTGCTTGGATTCATAGCCTTCAGTGCTGGGAACCCCCGAGATGCCTTGGCAGCACAACCAAGTACCACAGCGAAGGCTGAGGCGTGCACAGGGTGTGCTGTGACTCGCCAAAGGAGCCCGGGGGCAACAAGTGCAGAAAAGCACCTGAGCTTGTGCTACGACACTGAACTCAAGTCATGGTGTGTCTTCTGGGTAGCTCAGGCACAAGCAGGGCTGCTCAGAGCAGAGCATCCTAGCCACCAAACTGCACAGCAGTTCCATTAAACATGTCTTATAGGGCAGTAGTGTCTAGAGGAAGAAGAGCAGGAAGAAAGCAGCAAGTTTTTACTGCCTCAGTTGTCTGCAGCCTGGGATTATCTGATGTTTGAATTTTTCCTTTAGAGCCTGAGTAACATCCAGGGAAGGCTTGTTACCAGCCGAGTGCATCCCCTAGTTTCCTGGTACACACTTCGGTACCATCCAGCTTCCCATGGATACTGCAGACAATGCTAGCAGATCTACACATCAGTCTGTTAACGTTTAGGTTGGAAAGTCCTGTAGACCTTTGGCTGCCTTTAAACAGATGGACACAAAATACTGAAAAACAGAGGCAGATGACTGAACTATTACTATAGTTTTATAAACTATAACCTACCAATTTCTGCTATTTAGACTATAGCAGCTCAGGTGACTAGGGTTGAAAAAACACTGAAAAGTCAAGCAAAGGAGCTAGAGAAATGCTTTTTTTCCTCTTTTTTTTAATCCCAAATGGGTACTTATTTAGATCACAGTCATATTTCCAAGAACAGGTCAGCATGCTGGGATGCTTAATAACAATAATTCTCAGCTGTATGTGCAGGCTTGAGCAGTCAGACTGAGTTGTGACATAGCTTTCCCTGCAGGTCCCTGGGAGTGAAATTGAGGTTTACAAGTCTTCAGAGGCACAGAAGAGCAGTTCGGTGGAGAAGGAGGTCCCACACAGATGATTTGCTGTAATTACAGCAGAATGGACCAGGCATTGGTGGAACTCAGTGCTGCCTACTTGGCAGTTTTAACAATGTATGAAATCTTTTTTGTCTTTTCCCATACAAGAAAAATAGTAAAGAAATATGGTTGCAGCTGCCAGTTCCTGCAATAGGACTCCAAAAGAAAGCCTACAGCTCTGTACTTGTTAAAAACTGGGCATGTGATAGCAAAATCATGTGCAGAAGATAAAACCTTACTGGTAATATTTATAACCTACTTTTGACCTGCCAAGGCTGGCCTCACAGTACCTTATAAAGAAGGAGTTTGGGGCACAAAACACCTTGAGCCTCAGAAATCCTCACAAAAAATAAAAGCTGTTAAGTATTGATAGTGAGAGTTATTTTGAAGCTGACTGAACACTGAAAGCTCAATATAATTTATACTAAAAAGGCATCTTGAAGGTTAGTTACCACATTTTCTAATAGAAGTTTGCCATAGCATTACTGCATTTCTTGCATGATGAAGACGGCTGGCATAACACAGCCAGCTGCCTTGTAGCACGTCATCCCTTACATTAGAGTTCACTCATATTGAGAGTTTATTTCTGCAGGATAAAAATGTTTGAAAACACAATTTTGCACCAAATGAGTAGTTGATTAATTCCATATTACAGTTATTAAAGTAATAATTATTGAAATCTTCAAAAAATAAACATCAGCCTTCATTTAATGTAGTTTTTTGATTATTTCTCATAGACTCTCAAGTACATTAATCTTTTTTTGTAGAACAGTTTGATTTCCTAGATTCAAATATGAAAAAAGCTCTTGCAGAATATTTTCAACACAATGCAAGAAATCCTGTTTTATTTTATAAATTATATTATTAGAGGAGGAATATGACCAGCTTGTGAACTCTCAGGCCATGATCTCACCTTTACCCAGTTCTTACAACAACATCTGCCTTCCATGCAAGTCGTTTCAGGGAGCGGCTTGGTTCTGGTCAATCGCATCGCATGGGTGCTGGTGCCGCCGGGCACTTGCGTGCAAAGGGCTTATCTTCTGCTATTACTGCAGCCTGGCAGTCTGACCGACGGACAGCAGAAGGACACGATACACGGGGGACAAACATCAGCTTTATCTCAATATGGTCTGAAAAATTAATCAGGGAAGGCTATTTTCCTGCTTTGCCAGAGACTTCCAGATGGTGCCCGAGTGGGCTGTCTAGCAGAAGGAAATTTAGTCCTTCCGTCCTGAGAGAGCTCAGTGGCACCAGGGGACAGGATTCCCCGTTGAGCGGCAGGTTTGATAACACGTAGGTTTATCTCCTCAGGTTTAGAGCGCCCTTGAAAGTTCCCACCGCTATCGCACCTCGGTGAGTGCCGCATCAGTCCGTCTGCAGCCCCAGAGTCCTGGAAAAGGCGGCTGGTTCCAGCTAAATCGACTACAGCACTTCCCTGCTACTGATGTCAATATCCAAACACAGAGCTTAAAAAAACCTTAACAAAACAAACAAACAAAACCAGAAAAAAACACACAACTCAACAAATGCACTTTTTTTTTTCCTGAAAAATTTATTTATGATAGAAGGTTGTTACGTTTCTCTTCCAGACACCGCCCCCGGCCTGCCCCGCTCATTACCCCGTGCCGGGGGGCCGGCCGGCCCAGTGCCCGCCCCGCCGTCCCTCCTCCCCGCCCCGCTC
>VZRQ01006819.1:740569-843186 GCA_013397975.1 Machaerirhynchus nigripectus
TGCGGGGCTCCCCCCGCCTTGGCGGGGCGGCGGGGCCGGGCCGGGGGCCGCCGGCGGGGGAGCCCCCGCCCCGCCCGGCGCCGGTGGGGAACAACAGGTAACGCTGCTCCGTGCCGGGCGCAGGCCGTGCTCCCCGCCGCGCTCCGGCCTGAGCGGCTCAGGAGGAAAAATAAAAGAAATTTAAATAATTGTTTGCAGGGGCAGAACAAGCCCGAACCGGTCTGCTTATTATAACTCGCTCGCATGCCGCAGCTTGCATGGTAATTGTTGGACTTGGGTTTCCCCATTAATTAGGAGCAGGATTAAGCTGAAGATCCGGAGCTGAGAACAGCTCAGCTGGGCACAGGCAGCTGCGGGAGGGGCACAGCGCAGGAGCTCCGCGGAGCCGAGCGCGCAGGTCTCCATCGCCGGTGACCATCGCAGTGCCACAGCCCAGAGGTGCCCAGGTGTGGTCAGCGCCTGTCCTGGCAGTCGCACTGAAATAACGAACGGACTCGGTGCAATGTGGTAGATGAAGTCCAAAACCACCAGGATGTCCTTGCAAACACGTTTCAAGGCCATAGCTGCTTTTGGCTTTATTTTGAAAGCAAGTCCGATACTGCGGTTACAAATCTGTAGTCGTGGCATAATTATATGGTATTATCTTTCTTGCACAGACTTAGGAAGAAACATCTTGTTGATTAATACTGACTGATTTAATAAGTAGGTGAAAAAAATACTTAGAAAATACAAATCAGGACGTTATCAAAGTACATAAGTAGGGATTTTTTTCCTCTTTTTTTTTCCAGTTAAACGTTTTAGAGCAGAAATTGAGGTGTGGAGAAAGCTGAAGGAATGAGGACTAAATAAGATTAGAGTAGCTTTGCTTGCAGTACCCTTTAAAATGTAAGATTATAATTCTTATCTCAATAGCTCCAGTGTGTTGGTCCTTTCTTAACGATTTCTATTAACTGTATAGATTCATGACATGCATGTAACTAGAATGAGTGAGCATCTGTCTGTTTTGAATGATATTTGAACTCGTGGAAAGCTCTGATGCAAAAATGCATTTCAATTAGGCCTATAGCTGGTGTTGATTGTTTGCTTTGATTTGAACTGGACAAAGGAATGTTGGCCTAAAAAACAGCAGAGGTTGGAGGCTTTGGTTTTTATTTGGGGTTTATTTGCAGTCAATTTGTATAGTATTGGCATCATCCCCTAAGTAAAAAAAAAAATCCATATGTCCACCTTAGTTTACATTCTGGTGTTTGATGTTTTTATTCTTAGTAATCCTTATCCTGTAACTTTTATCCTTTATCCTGTTACTTTTGCATACATTTCAATCTGTTTTGGTTTGTTTCTTTTTTTTTTTTCCAAGTCTTTATAAATTTAAAAAGTAATGAAAATGCATTAGATTAGTGACTCTTGTTTGAACCCAGGGTAAAACTCATGACCTGGAAATGAGCTGGACTCTAAATGCTCATTTCAGTTGGTAGCTCATTGTCCTCCTGTGCCTTCAGTGGGCATCTGTTACTTGTGATAACTTGTTGGGCACCTGCGGTGGGGTGTAGGTGCTTGAGGTAAGTGGCTTGTTCCCAAAAGTGAGGAGGAACCAACACAGAGCTTTCTTCAATGTTGAATATCTCTTATTTGATCAGTCCATGAGCAAACATACTAGGTAGCACTTCAGAACTGCTCTATAAAACTCTAAGATAGCTGCAGAACAGAATTTTGCAGAGCTGTGACATAGGCCAAGTAGCTCCACTTCCCTTGCTCTGTCAGCTTTCCTTAGTGAAAGGATCTATGCAAGCTAAACCTCCTTTCTAGCTAACTGGCAGTCTTTATCTCTCTCCCTAGCACAAGGCTAGACTTAGAGGGAAGAAGCATTCTTGTGGAAAAACTGGGTTTGTTTCCAAAGCAAACTCCTTCTGTAGAGCTTCCTTGATTAACATCACCTGAATAGTGTGGAGTGGCAGAGGAAGGAGGAAGCTCTTTGTGTCAAAACTACCACCTGAATGCACATTAATAGGTTTATCCCTGTAATTATCTACTGTGCCCAATATGTCACCCTGAACTTTAAATTAGAGAGCATGGTTTGAAGGTAGACTTCTCTTCCCTTGTTGAGCTGCAGCTGAGACCCAGCTGGCCCTTTCCTGTGTAAACTGGTGGATGGTTGAATCCTGATAATGGCTCAGTGTTTGTTCTTAATGATGGAAGCAAGCAAGAAATAATCCTTTCAGTGTGGATGCAGGCCACAGTGTGTAAGAAACTTCACAACACAAAGGGTGAGACTATCAGTTCTGTTCCCTGTGGTAAGGTGATTAGTCAGTGCTTTTTTGTTTGTTTCTTTTAGGTTTTTTGGGCTCTTTCCAGGCTTTATTAGTTCTTAACAACTTATCTCTGACATCAATCATTTAACTTTTTCCCTTACCCACCCCCTCCCAGCTCATAATAAGGATTTTTTTTTAAAATCAAATAAAACAAACGCATTTCGGTTTGACCCAAATAGGCTGCAAGTGGTTCTCTGTGGTTTCCACCCTCCACCCTTCAACTACCAAGGGAGGAAAGTGCACAAGCACCACAAAGAATTTCTTAGGTTGCAAATGGGATATCTGCCATTGCATTGCTATCCTGTGGGGGTGAGGAGGAAGTCAGATGTACTGCATGGTGGGGCACTTTGCTAATCTTGCTGAACTAATTACTATTAGGGGTTTTTTTTTGTTATTTATTTATTATTTATATTTTTGTTTGTTTGTATCATTTTGGTTTGGGTTTTTTTTGTTGAGGTTTTTTTGTTTGTTTGTTTTGGGTTTTTTGTTTGTTTGTTTTAAGAAAAATTGATAATGTAGCTGTAAACTGGTATGTCAGCAGCAGGGAATTCAGTATCTCATTAAATGTCTCCTGGTGTGTATGTGAAGCTTGCCTACCACCCAGTCATGTCCAGCATGACAGACCTTTAGGAACTGGTTTTAGATACTATAGTAAGCCTGAAATTCAAGCTGTCAAAAAAAAAAAAAAGAAGTCATACTAAAAAAAAGGTATGCTAATATGCTTTGAAACCTTTTTATTAAGGGGTAATGAGCAGCTAACTCTGAGACAATGTCTTTTTTTTTCCTTTTTACCATCCCCTCACCCTCCCCCAATATACTTTTCTTTACATTTAATTTTGGTGGCTTTTGCTGGTTTGTTTTTTGGAGCTCTTCAAAATGCATGTTTTCTTGAAGCATGAAGGTTGCAGTGCCAAGATACCTCATGCTTTCTGCTCCATGGCAAATGTTATTTGCTGCAGCACGGCTCTGAAAAGCAGCCATTATTCGCTTGCTATCTGATATTTGCTGAGCCAGCAGGACAGGAAGAGCGAGGCTGCTTACCTGGAAGCCAAGCAGCTCCAGTATGAGGCTGAAGAAGTGGCTGGCGCTGTGTGTAGGGGCTCACGCACCTCAGTTAACCAGATCTCAAACTTCTAAGAGTTACCACTTGGAAGTAGCGTATAGAAAATCATAAATGTCTAGAAGGTATGGTTGTCAATTCCTTAAGTATTCCAGGATCGTGGAAAGCTGAAATGCTTGTGGCTGTGTGTCTCTTCACTTTCTGGTATACTTAAAGATAGTGTTTGCCTTAGTTACAGCTACCTTCTTCCCAGCTCACAGAACTGAGGAAGTCACACTTTAAATGGAGGGGATAAAGTCAAGAACTACTGTGAAACAGTTGTTGCTTTTCAGAAAAGCAACCTTAAAGCTGGGAGTGAACTGTAGAGGTGTCTTGACAGAGAGTTTGGTATTTAGTCTTTTAAACATGCCTTTTGTTTTCTGGCTGCCTGTTCCCCAAGCCAGAAAGCGTCAGCTGCTCACTGCAGGAGCAGTTAAGCAGCCTGCTGACTGCCAAAACCCCCTTGCAGCAGCTTTGACTTTGCCACTGTGGTTAAGACACTGCTGTCCCCATCATCCAAGTCTCTAACCTGGTTTCTGGAGTGCTCTGGTAGGCTTGAGCTTGTTTCTAGTTGCCAAAATATGGTGGTTGGGGTTTTGTCTTGTGTGCATTTGTTTTTTAATGTCTTGTAACGTCTCATGTCCTGCATGTGGCAGCCTTACTTAAAATAGGGTATCACGGTACTGCAAAATACTGTTATTTAATTTTTTTTCTGGATGCTGCATTTTTTCAGAATGTGTTTCCTCAGAAGAAATAACAGTACTGTTACCTGATATTTCTTAAGGATGTTATTTTCTGTAACCAGTGTATCAGAGCTGAAGGTGTGAAGTTGACTTGCTCAAGAAATGGGGCACCAGTTTGTGTCATGAATTCAGAATTGTATTGCTGCATATAAGTTAATTTGGTTTCTCATCTGAAATAATTCAAGTATATTGGATGTGATTCTGAGACTCTCAAGGTATCCATCTTTTTCTTGCTGCTTCTGTGAGTTAAAATCAAGCACAGGTCTGGGTCATATATAGACCAAGTAGCAAAGAGAGATAGAGCACGCTCAACAGCAGTGCTGCTTCAAAGGCATGCGATGACTTTTGGATCTGAAGGGCAGACAGGGTTTCTTGTATCCCTCCAGCTTATGACATTCACTTCAAGATAGAGTGAAGGAGTGATGAGTGCTTTCTTACAGGCTTAAATTTAATACTCGGGCTTGTCAGCTTTGATAGCAGCCTGTGATTTCCCCCACCACCCTCCAGCAGACACTGCTCTGTTCAGTGCTGTTGGTAAACGGGAAGTAGGCTGATCTCTCATTGCTTCTCTAAAAATTTTGTTAGCTGCTTGGATGTAATTTTTAAGAAACTTATTGAAGCCCAAGGCTGCAGAGCATTTCAAACTATTACTATTTAAAAAAGCTAAATATGAGCTACTGAATATGCCTGTTCTTTATTTGCTGACCTGAAAAGCCCTAAACTTCTTGATGAAATAAAAGTCAGTGCTATTATATGCCAAAGAATTGTGGTGATAAGCTTGTGAGAGATTGCTGTGTTGAATTATTTTCATTCCATGGATTCTTAAGCCTTAGAGGATCTTCAGTGTTTTCTCCCTGTTTTGTTGTGGGCTCAAGACTGACAGAGGTGGAGTTTGAAGTCTGCTCTTCCACGGAGGCCTGAGGCCACGAAAGCCTTCCTTGTGTTAGCCTCTCCAAAGTGACTAAAGACCTTCTTGTGCATCAGTACTTTGGCTTCTGGACAAGAAAAATATCTGGAACCCTTAAAAGCAGAAACTCTGAGACTTCAGGTTTTTTTCTTCAAGGCAGCATAAATTTGCTGCTGTTGTACTCAAAAAGAAGCATTTCATGCCACTTCCTATCCAACACCTGTTTTCTTAACAGAACTTTTCTGTGTTTTTATCTGTAGTATTTGCTAATATACGATAAACACTTGTTTGTATTTCAGTCTTCTTAGATATTTGTGAACACTCTTTACAACTCTGCCTACCTGTGTCTTGTTTTATTTTCTGGGGTCTTTTTCTTCAAAAGCCAGTCTCTGGTTGCTACTAATCTGTGGTAGGTTTGGGGGTTTTATAGTGTTTTTTCTCCATGCGTTCTCTAAAGACTGCAAAAAATTGATATGAAAATAAAGTTACATAGATGAGTTTTGTTGGATCCACATTTCTGGGGTGATTTGCTGTGTGTTTGTGTTGCTGGTTTGCTTTACCTACAACTGCGGATGATGTTTGTGTACACAGAAGTTGTGGAGAAGGGCAAGCAAACTTAGGTTTGTTCTGTGTTTATGTTTATAAACATTGACTTCTGAGGTGTGTGGGTTTTTTTCTGAGGCTGTGACTGCTAGAGATGATATTTGCTGGAAGTGTTTTAGGATCCTCTGTTTTTTCAGCTGAGATTTCCTTGTCTCTTGCAGCAGAGCTTCCTCCTCCGTACACTGCCATTGCAAGCCCAGATGCCAGCGGTGTTCCTGTGATAAACTGCCGCGTGTGCCAGTCCCTGATCAATTTGGATGGCAAGCTGCACCAACACGTGGTTAAGTGCACAGTCTGCAATGAAGCTACGGTAAAACGGATTTTTAGCGTTTTTCTTTTTGCAGGGGTAGAAGTCATGTCCTCACCTGGACAGGGTGGGTCCCTTCCTGCCACCCCTAAGGAAAAGGATGAGTCGGCCCAGCTGACTGCCAGTGTGGCTGGCGTGCAAGCTCGAGGCGTGCTGGCACAAGGATGGTCATAAGCACTTAGAATAAATGTTCGTGTGGTTGAGCTGGCTGTGCAGGATGTCTCCTTCTGAGGAGGACAAAAAGCAAAGATGTCATTTAAGAAATTACTCTTCTGTAAAGAAGGATGAAATTGGTTTTGATGGGATGAAGGGAAATGCAGAATTATTCTAAGAGTGGGAAAAACAAAGTAACAACCTGTACCTCTCCCTGGATGGATGCCTTTCTCCTGAAATACTATTCAGTCACTTGGTTAGCTTGTAACAGACCACAATAAAACAACTTTGAAAGGTTTAAGTCCTAGGTTCTTTTCCAGTGATCACAGACCTATTTATTTCTCCTCCTCTTAACTGAAGTCTTCACTCTTTGGCCTCCTGCTTCTTTTTTTTCCTCATGTCAGTTCTAGTTTTGGGATGTGATACTGCAGTGCTCCCCAGCTACTGCAAGCATTTTTATGGAAAACACTGGACTAGATTTATTATATGGATTTATTATATATATATATAATGAAAAGAACTTTAAATTATTCCTAGAAAACAGGAAGCCTTAAAACTGCAGGAAATTTTTTTTCCACTTAAAGGTGAGAGCAGAGAACCTGCCATTGATAGTCAGTTTCCCATCCCATATATAATGTTTCAAGCCAAACAAAGTATTGTGTATCTTTTGATTTGCTGTATGAAAGGGACATTGAAACTTGACTCCCAGGTTGGAGAAAGATAATTTCAGTACAGTTTAAAATAAGATTACAGCTCAGTGATGCCTACATAGTCTCTTAGTGACCAAGAAACAGACTGTGATCCTTTCACTGTTGAATAAAGCCATTGTACCAGGCAAGAAAGGTTGTTTAAAGTTTTAACTGGTTTTGGGTGGTTATTTTTGTTTTGTTTTTTGAAATATATCACTATTTAAGCTCACATTTAAAAAAAAACAGAACCAAAGCCTTGAATTGTCATTGCTAAAATATGAATGTTTTTCCCATGAGTTTGCAGAATGTTTGTTTTAAGAAGGAAATTTTCAATTCTTAAGAAAGAAAAATTTTCTAATTTTGTGTTGACTCTGAAGTTTCCTCTGTAAGAGGAAGTGTATTTCTCTGTTAGCAAGAACTTTTCAGTGAAGTTGTTCTGCTTTGTCTTCCTGTTGTGTTGAAAAAAGTGAATTGCTATGACTTCTGATATGTGTTCTCTGGTGGTTGTGGTTCTTTGTTTTTTTTTTGTTTTTTTTTTTTTTTTTTTTGTTTAGCCAATCAAAAACCCTCCTTCAGGGAAGAAGTATGTTAGATGTCAGTGTAACTGTCTCCTTATCTGTAAGGATACGTCTCGGAAAATAGGCTGTCCAAGACCAAACTGGTAAGAATAAAATACTCAGTGCCTTGAGATAGTTTTCTTTAAAGCAACTGTTGTCTTTGTGTTGAGTATTTAAAACTAAAAGAGGTTCAAGCCTTGGTGTCTTCACATGGACACTTACAGAGCATTACTGAATTGCTGCAGACAATGGTAGTGCTAGTGTCCATTTTGAATATTTTTTTTTTAAGATTAAAGAGGAAAAAAAGTTTCTTCTTTTTCTTTTAGTCTCAGATGTGTGTGTCCCATTTTAGCTACTTTATAAGTCAAAACTAATGTAAAGAACAACAGAAGAAAATCCACTTCTTGTTTCTGGGACCTAACATTCATAATTTCTTGGAGATTTAGTTATTGTAAACACACAGGATACTCACTTTGCTAAGTTCAGCGTAGGGATTCAGAGTGAAAATGGGTGATGGAGCAGTAGGTTGGCTTCAGTCCTGTTCTCCTTCTTAGTTATGCTGAGTTTTCATTCCCCTCTCAGCTCTTGACTTTAATGTACACACTTCTCAAAAAAGAAACAATTGTGACTGCCATAGTGATTGTTCTTACTGTTGGGCTTAAGGTGTTAAAGATTCCTGAGTTAGGAGGAGTTTGGTTGTAAGTGGTGCAGCTCTCAGAAGAGAAATGCAGAGGAAGGCTGAGCCTGCAGATACGTGAATGGGAGCTCTACCCCACCAAGTGCCCTTGTCACCAGTCTGTTGGCTGCTCTGGTTTTGAAACATAGTTTGAGACTTGTGGCAATTACTCTTTTTTACTAATGCTCTGTTGGGGAGGACTTCAAAACATTCCAAACGTTTTCTCAGAGTGCAAAAATGTTCCTGGGATAGTTCAGTTAAAATGTATCACATGTTTGGTAACTAAACTAAATCAGAAGCTCCTTAATTTTATTAAAATAATCTCAAAAGCATCCATCTAAGCAGTTTCCCTAAGATAGTCTTATGTATTTGTCTTGCTAGAAACTGAGCAAAATTGGTGTACTTTAAAGGAGAGAGCTGGGAGTATGCCTTAAGTGGAAGACTCCAGATTGAAGGAATGCCATTCAGAATACAGTTTTGGTTGTAGGTGGTTGTAGATGCAATGCAAATTAAATATTGCTTTTATTTTCCCCTTCTGAAAGGGGAAAAACTTTTTTTATCACTTTGGAGAGCATCCTCGTTTTGTTTTGAGTTGGTTAATTTGGGTACTGTCATTTTGGACTGACAGATTTTATAATTAAACTGGAAACACACTGAACATAAAAGCAAATACTTAGAAACTTTTAAAGTAAATTGATTGCATTTAGTCCACCTAAGGTGGTTTTCTCTTTTAGTTTACTCAATTTGAATGGAATTTTTACTGTGCAAGATATGGATATGCTTCTTATATTGACATGGTTGTTAGTAGTGTGGGAAGGAGAATTAGGTTATGGAAGATCCTTACTCTTTCTGCATATTTCACATGGGTATGTACATTTCCGTTCTTGGGCTTCCTCAGCCTGGGTATTAAGTTTTCATTTTTCTGAGGAGTGTGTCTGTCATCTGCTTGCAAGTCTTTGATCTCACAGGGTTTATGGCTGATCTTATAGGGAAAGAGAATATTTTTAAAACTGAAAACACTTTGGAGAGAGACCAAAACTGGGTGCATCAGCTGTTTAACAAGTAGATTATAGTTTAAAAGTGTAAAAATATTTGGTAGTGACTGAGCTAATTGCTTGAACACATCGTCCTTCTCTTTTGGTAGCTTAATTACATGTGTATCTAATGTTCTTAACACAGTAGACGCATCATTACTCTTGGTCCAGTAATGCTGATTCCAGAAGAGCAGCCAGCTCAACCTGCCTTGCCAGTTCAACCAGATGGAACCAGAGTGGTGTGTGGGCACTGTGGAAATACATTCCTTGTAAGTAAAGCATCAGATTCTCCTTCTCGCCTCACTGTGCTACCCCTCCAGCTGTTTGTTGTAAGCAGTTTTAAGAGTGTATTGCCTCACTCTCTGGCATCACTGAGGAACTGAAACTTCTTCTGTACTCATTGTTATGGATGTATGGTCTGTCTTTGGTTATCTTTATATATGTTTCAAGAAAACTTTTAACAGTCTTCCTGTGCGTGGATAGATAAAGCCCCAAGTCTGTCGTATTGTTTAGTGACGTGAGAGTGGACAGTGCTGGAAAAGGAAGTTGGGCTTCCAGGTTCTGTTAAGGCTTGCAGTGGTGGCTGTGTTCTGCAGTGGCCAAGAGAGCAGTTCTGTTATTGCTGTATGAGCCCCTGAAAGCTGCTGGTTGTGGCACTTGCCATTGGCATATCTGTAGGTTGTTGGAGAACTGGGGGTTTTGGTTTAAATGCGAGAGTGGCAGTTTATCCCATTTCTGAAGTGGAAGGATGCACGAGAATACTCTTCTGCTGCTGAACTCTCTGTAGCCTTCTAAATGGACAAGGTGGTGCCACACTTGAATTTTGATTGCAGTACACAAGTAAGCTAGCTTTGGCTTCATCATCCAGCAGTGCTTGAATCTCTGTCAGGTTTGTGAGTTGTAGGAAATGGCTAGATAAGGGGTACAGTTAAAGGTGACAGTCACAAGAGAGGTGGCACATTCCTGGAACAAAGGAGTATAAGGCTCATAAAGATCAGAGAATATTCAAGTGCATGTTGTGCAAGGAAAAAGGAAGCTTAGGGGATGCCACTCCATGGCTTGTACCAGCAGAGAGAGAAAGGTTTGCTTGTGATAGGCTCTATAATGGAATAGGCTTGTGCCTTCAAGTCTTCAGGTTTATGGATCAGTGAGGTGCTTTCATGGCTAAACCCCAGCCAGCACCTCAGTACTGCTTGCTCACTGCAAACACCACCCAGCCCCCCTGCCCCAGTGGGGAGGAGAATTGGAAAAAAAGGTAAAACTTCTGTTTCAATTTAATGATTGAAACAAAAAGAAAAATACTGCTAATGATGATATTAACAATAACAATAGTAATGAAAACAGAGAGAGAGGAATAAAATCCTCGAGGAACAAGTGGTGCTCAATACAGTTGCTCACCACCTGGTGACCCAGCCAGTGCGCAAGCAGTGATCAGCATGTCCCAGCCAACTCCCCCCAGTTTGTGTACCAAACATGATGTTCTGTGGTATGGAATATCCCTCTGGCTAGCTCAGCTCAGCTGTCTTGGCAGTGCTCTCTCTCAGCGTCTAGTGCACTTCTTTGCTGGCAGAGCACGGGAAACTGAAAAGTCCTTGGCTCAGGGTAAACACTACTTAGCTACAACTAAAATCTTAGCTTGTTACCAACACTGTTACTGAATCCAAAACAGAGCAGTGTACCAGCTATTAAGAGGAAAATTAATACTCCCAGCTGAATCCAGGACAGGTGTGCTGTAATGTCTTAACTATTGTAGTAGGTGATGAGTGCAGGGAGCAGGAGATGGCCCTTACGCTTCTTCCTTTTTTTTCCAAAGAGAAACTAGGAATATGATGATGAATTTACAAGTAGTGTGCTAACTGGAAAGCAATTACAGAGAGATGCTCGAGAAATATTCTGTCTACTAATTCTGCTTATGTATTAAAAGTTACATAATTTCTTATAACCCTTGCTGAAGAACAGTAGTCTGAAACTGAAGATAGCTGAAGTGGGTTTTCTGTTTGCCTTTTTTTTGGCCTATCTTTAGGGATTTTCACAAGCATGGGAGTTTTACTTGTCTTTATCCCCTATTTACTTTGTATAAGTACAGTCCAAAGTAACTTTGTAGTTTACACTATGAACTACTTCAGGTGAACGTAAGGGAAAAAACCAAACCCATAAAGGCTGGTTTTGCTCGTAACTACTAGATTATGCCTTAAAAGGCCAAGTTTTCTAGTTTGGGATTTGTGCCTGTGACTTCATATCTTCTGGTTGCTTTAGGGAACTGCACCATTTTGAACTTTGTAGTCCTCTCTGCTAGGATAAGACCAATTTGTCACTTCATGATATGTTGGAAAGAAACTCTCTGAACCATTGGAAATTGGAAGCTTGCTATTTTTTTATGCTGAGTTATCAAGAAACAAACCTTTTTTTTCCCCCTCATGTTACACAGCTTTCCCACCAGTCTCTTGCTTCCACTTTTTCTGTAATTAGGTCTGAGATTCTGAAAATAAAATTTTTAGTTAAGAAAAATCAGGAAATTGCTTGGATTTGAGAATGAGCAGAGAAGCAACAAAAAAGCGTTTTAGCCAGCTTGGAAACTCAGGTTCTGAGTAAGTATTTCTGCCTTTTGATATGTCCTTGTTGTGAAGAAAATACGTAGTGCTGGATGCCTCTCTCAGCAACTCAGTAGGCTATCCCTTTTACTTGGCAGTTAAAAAATAGACAAGCAAAGCTAGAATCACTGGGATGGAAAAGTCAAATTGTCATGTTCTGTGTTCTTTTAACAGTATCAGCTTGTTCACCACCTTTCCAAGTTTTTTTTTTTTTTTCCATTTGAAAACATAACTATGGGGGCTGTGCTTTGCTTGCTTCTGCACATGGGGGGGGTGTTTCTCACAAATTATGAAAACCATGCTCCTTGCTATGGAGTGCCTTAAAGTTTCTTTGTCTTAGCTGGAAGAACGGCTTAGTATTGATGTGAAATTCTTGCCAAACTATCAGTATTTCACATCTTGTTAATCAGATTTTTTTTTTCCCTTGGTAACCTGATAGAAGTTCTTTCTGTGTTAAGGTTTCTACTGTTGCTGGCAGATTTGTGCTTGACAAGTGGAAAAAGGGGTAGAACAGAAAAGGAGGGCAGGATGAGGGTTTAACTGTGTTGCTAAATATCAGTTTGATCTGGTTTGGGCTGTTTTGAGAGCTTTTGGACTTGGGCTGTGAAGTTACTGTTTCTGCCAGCAGCATGTTCCCTGCTACCCCTCTCTGAGGGACCTCTGCCTGCAGTGGTCTGTGGCTGTCAGAGGCTGAGGTGCCTTTGGAAATGGGGGACAAGGGAGGGCTGTCCCTGTGTCCTCCCCCTCTCTGCCATCATCCTGCTACTGTCCTGTTTTCAGAGGGACCTCAAGGACAAGAAGCCAGGAGCAAGCTATGGAAGCCACAGGCCATAGGCTGAGCACTGTGCTTTGTCAGTTGTGCTTTGTCAATTTTGGGGTTTTTTTTTAAACTAATCAAATAGGAAAACTACTTCTTCTGAAATAACTGAATAGAAAATCCATTAAACTTTTCTGAAAATTTAGACACATTTTAGTTTGCAGAAGTGTTTTGCTTTCCCAAAGGACCAGAAGGTAGTGGAATGGAAGCTTCTTTTGCAGAAGCAGCTGTATGTAGGACTGTGTATGTCTTTATGTGCATATGTCTTTTTTTTGGTTTGGTTTTGGTTTGTTTTTTTTTCCCCCCTGTCTTGTGTTGAATGCACTGAGAGCTATTTTAGACTCAGAAGGAAAATGTTTGACTATTCTTCTAGTAATTCCTTTGATGGATGTCTAGTTTTGTTCACAGTTGAAACATTGGAGAGCTCTAGATTCCTGATCTGTTCATCTGTGTTTCAGTATATCTAACCAGGGATTTGGGCTGTATTATTGCTTCAATTAAAAAAATCATTGTGTTCTCAGCAGAGAGCTAAATTTCATGTAACTGTAACTTCTTAACAACATGAATCAATATTCGGTACTTTAAAGCATTCTGGAATATGGGTAAAAAATGCCAGCTTAAGCATGATTTAGAATGTACATGAACATAACCTTTCCCCACTGCGCTAATATGATTTGAATTCTTGTAGTCTGAATGTCTTGTCACAATTTTCCTCTTTTTCTACATATACTTCTGGTCTGTGTAAAAGGCATCATAACAATTACTGCTTCTGTTATTTCCAGGTAACTCTTAATGTATTGCTGCCTCTTTTTTCCATCAGTATTTGCAGCCCAAATGCATTTGAGTAGCCATTTATAATTTGGTCTAATTGTTAGAAATTTTAAAACTCTGGAAAGATTGTTAATGAGTAACTAAGGAAATGCAGTTGCCTACACTGTGATATAGAAGTGAAACTGCTGTATAGAAGTGAAGTTGAATTACAAATAGGTAAAATATAGATCCTGGAATTAGACTTCCTTTTATTTCTGGAATTGCAGTTAAAAAGCTGAAATAACTGCTCTGGCAAGGCCTCTATCCATCCCCAGTACTGACAATTGCCTTTTATCCCACTTTCACTCTATAGAACTAAGGGACATTGAGTAGGTTTTTGAAAGGGATGCAGAAAAATACTTAACTTGCTCCTCTGCCAGGAATGTGGAAGGAGAATTAATGCTCTTAAAATGCTTTGCTTGGGTGGGGAGTATTACAGAAGCTTTATTAAGGAATAAAATAGAACTCTGCTAAATCGGTTTGGTCAAGTTTTGTAAACAAATAATACCAGTTACATAGTTGTTCTGTAAATGGCTATTTCAGAACAAGAAAAAAAGAGGCGGATTTCTTTTTAGTGGAGATTTATCCTCAAGTAAATAAAACTGAGGGAGGTATTCAAGAGGTAGGAAAATGCTCTATAAATACCGCAGTTCGAAACCTTGCTCACAGCAAAATCTCCACGTACTGACAAGGCATGAGAAGACACATCCTTCTTTGCTCATTAAATCATAAATTTCTTCTCAGCATTTAAATGGTGCTTGCTGTAGGTTGGTGCTGCTTTCCATACAAGGATGGGCTCTGATTTTGATTTGTGGTTGTTGCAGTTATAACACTGTTCACTTCAGTAGGCCAGCTTTCAGATTTCTCATGGAGATAAGGCAGGTCCTAATGGAGGCACTGGTGATCTGCACTGTGGCTTCTTGCCCTGCTATTAATTTGCAGTGTGACTTTTGCATAAATCCAGAAGGGAGAGGAGAGGAAAACTGTAGTTCACCAAGAAAACTTCCAACTAACCTCCACTTGAGAAAGGCAACAGAAGAGAGCTGCAGTTATGAAATAACTGCTTAGAGGGAGAAGAAAAATAACCTTATTCCCTTGATCAAGACAAACATGTTTAAAATGCTTGTTTAATACTAATGTTATCAAACAATGAAATTTAACAGAACCTGCTGTTTTTAAGTGAGTATATCACTGTGTATCCCCTGGTTCAGTTAGTTCTAGGCATTGCTTTCACTAAGGCTGTTTCCCACATAGGTTTTAGTCTGAGCATGGAAGGTGGTGACCCTACCATGTACAATTTTACATATCATCTTTTTAACAGTCGTGTAAAGTACCCAGTAGTGTTATTGCCTTGATATAAAACATGGTATCTACTTTCTAAAATGCTCTTTAACTGATCTTCTTGTGTACCCATAACTTAGTTTTCATAAATGATGCAAGGGTTGGGAAAAAACTGGAAAATACTTTTGTCTGTAATTGTGCCAAAGAAAACACACTTATTTTGTTTCAGGGTATATTCATAGTCTTTAAGTAAGAGAAGAAAACCTATTAATATTATAATGTTGCCCATACTATGCCTGTGGATGCAACCACATTATGTCAAGCGAATTCTGTAATACTAAGGCAAGTCATGGGAAATGTTCACATGGAAATCCCACCCCATGTTGCCACTGACAAAAGGGCATCCCATTTATAGAAGAAAACAAGAAACAAGTAAAAGAAAGTCTGAGAAGCAAAATGTTTTCACAGTGACATTTAACATTAAGTGCAACAACCATTTTCTCAGGTCAATTTTTCAACCTTTTTCTTTTTTTCTTTTTACAGTGGATGGAACTGAGGTTTAACACACTAGCAAAATGCCCACACTGCAAAAAAATGTAAGTTCTCTTAAAGCAAGGTTATGTAAATTACTGTGAAGCAGCCAGTGTTTCTTCTGTAAAGGTCTTTGGAGTAAAATGTGTCAGCTGTGCTGGTTATTTTGCCATGTTCATCTGAACTTCAAGGCTAAAGTGGATCTTGTGTGCACATGGATTCTCCATTCTTTATGTAGAAATCAGTAACTGACAGATCCAACCTGCATTTATGAAAATGCTCTGACTGAATTGATAGAGGCAAATATAAGTAGCTAAAAATAGACAGGAATAGGTTGCTAAAATTAACATTTTATGTCCTTGAAATTTTACCTCTTCATAAGTAGTAATCAGATGTCATCTTTAAGGGTAGAACTTGAATTGGCTTTATTGTAAAAGGAGGAAAGGAAGTAGTCTTAATTTGAAAGAGGGTTTACTGATACTATAAACTCAAAAACTAACTTGTGTTAAGCATCTTAATGCATTAGCTTGTTTAATGTTTATGAATTACTGTTGAATAACTTGTCAATTCACTTGTTATTACTTCAACAAGAACAAGAAAAATTAGAATACAAGAGCTGTAAGAGATTTTTTTGTTTTAGTTGTTTTATTTTTTCTCTTTTTGAGTATTTGTTTGGCCTCTCCTATCTGAGCTCAGGAATTCTTAACTTCAAATTGTTGCACTACTAACATACTTTAAATTTGTATGGAATCTCAGCCACAGGGTGTGAAATAAGATGTAAATTCTACTTCAGAGCCTTTCATGTCCTGCTGATTTATTTAAATATTTGTCTTCCTTTGACAGGCAAGTGAGATTTCCAGTTAAAGGAGCAAATGTGTTTTCCACTGGGAGTGGAGAACCTCAGCTGTGTTGCATGTTGCAGGGAAAACTAGCAGGTCCCTTAGGAAGCAGAAGGCTTAGGATAAATGTACTGTAGGTGTGGGCATGGCCTGGCCTTCAACACTGATTGAAGTCTTTTTATTGGAGTATTTGATAGAGAAGTCTGTCTAGTGCTGTGTTTAACCTCAGGGGTGTAACCAGCCTGGTGTGGAGTTGAGGATATGTTCTAATTTGCTTAGGTAAATAAACTCAGTCTTGATGAGATGCTGCTTTGCAGGGGTGTTTGTCCTGACACATTAAGTCTGTTCAGTCCTTGGGGAGGGGTTGGAGTTTTGCTGTTTGGTTTGCTTTAAAACTAATTGCACTTATGTTTTATATTTTATATCACCCTTGTTAGCTGACCTTGGCTTTTCTTTTGACTCTCCTTAGGTCAGTATTACTTGTTGTTTAACCTTAAACACCAAAACAAACAGTAAAAACCAAACAAAAGAAAAACCAACCCTGGCAATAACAGCAGCAAAATAAACCATGCTCCAAGCAACAGTCAAAAGTCACAGCATGTGATCTTTTGGTCTGTATTCTGTTGATTAATGTTGCTTCTGTTTTAAATTCCAGCGAACTCAAAGGTTTTCCTAGTATTTTCTTCCATGAAGTGCAAAGCATGCTATCTGTACGTAGGAAAGCGGGAGCCTCTCTGCAGTGCAATTTGTGATAATTACAGCTTGCGTTGGCAACTGTATTGCAGAAGGCAAAACAAATTTTAACAAGTGGGCAAGTCTGTCCTTGGGCTGAGGATGCAAACTGTGGAATATTGTAATTTAGCTTTGAATGAGTTGCTTGCTGCTTTCCCGCACTTGAGATGTGATGGTTGGGAGTTTTGCACTTCCAGCACCATAAACATTCCTAATACATGGATTTAGGGCACAGCATAGGTGAGACAGAGCTTTGAGTCATGATGATGGAATAAATTACTGCGGTGACCTGCTTTCTATCAGGTCTTTGTCAGAGGTCATCATAGCCAAGTAGTTAGAAGGGAATGTAGGGTTTCATTTTATTAATGCAAAACTTCTTTCATTAGTAGCTGAGTAGTTAGATGCCACTGAAAAAAGATAGTGTAGACTAAGGTAAAAGGCACCTTGAATCGCTGCAACAGCAAGTTTTTCAAGGAGACATCAGCTGAGACTTTTAGATTCTCAAGTAATTTTCATTATTTTGTTTCAAATGCTTTTAAAAGTGCAGTGAGTCTCTGCAAATAGTTTATTTGTGACCTTCCATTTGGTTGATGGATACTAGATCTTTATATTAAGAATGTCTTCTAAAACTGCAGGGGAGATCAGAAGTTATTACATGAAAAGGTTAATATTGAAATGGTGTTCAGGGAGAAATAAAGCCATCATGCTTCATAGTACTTAAACAAAGGAACCTCTCATGTCTGAATGTAGGGGGAAATAGGATCTTGCTTGGTTTTAATCCCATCTATCTGCTACCATTGTGATACAACTTTGTTTTGTGATGGACTTGTTTTGTCTTGCAAAATAACTTGGGAAATGCAGGAAATTAATTGTGATGTAAAGAGTAAAATCCTTACTTGGTAAATGACCAGATCTCTTTGGAAGTGGACTATAAACCTGTCATGTCAGTATAGGTAAGGTTACTGATGCATAGTGTCTGTGCCTGACACAGGCCCTTACTTGCACGTTATTCACTGCATTGGGAAAACAAATGTAGCTAATGAGGAAATTGTCATGATATGGTTTTATTTTATAGTAACACCTGGGAATGGGGGAGAAACTGTTTTCTTTTTGCTGATTTAGTGTTCTTCTGTATTTTGAAATACCAGATGTTTATCAGCTTGTTCTCCAAGAGAGAGATATTTAGGGAAGGCTTCTGGTATTTTTCTCATTTAATGATGGAGAAGAAACAGGAACTGGTTTTTTGTTTGCTGTCCTCTTTCTCAAATGTATATTAAATCATCTAGAAAATTCAGAATCATGAATTCAGTTACTAGAAAGATGATTGAATGGTACAAGTTATTTCAGAATGTCAAATCTATTTTTTTCCTTTAGAACCTATCTCTTTTACTTTTTACGGTCTGCCAAAACTATGAACCCTAATGAATTTATAACACCTTTGCCCCATAAAGGACTTTTAGGAGAGAGATGCTGGAACTCCATCAGTACTGTGGAGGCTAATTTAAGCAGTGCTATTCACCTTCAAAATATTGGCATTTTAATTTTCCTCTTAAAAACCTTCTTAAAACCATGTCTGAAATCGTGGTCATAATTCCTGTTATTTAGAGCACAAGAGACCCAGCATTCCTTCCTGTGCTACTTCTTTTATGGCCTTTGTCCCGTGTGGCAGTTTTCCCCTCTTCTAATTACTACCTGATGCTATGTTGGATTTGGCATCTTTTTTATCTGCTGCCCAAAGGTCTGGCAGGTGCCTTTGCTTCCTCAGCAGCAGTTCAGGAAGGAGGAACTGCTGCTTTCTAGATAGCTCTGTAGAGAGTTCCCTCACACTCCCACAATGGAACTAACTGGTTGCTTCTGTGATATGAAAAAGTTCTTTTGATCCCATTTTTAGTATTGCCAGATGTGCTTGTCAAAGTTGTCACAGTTGGTAGGTTTTTGGGGTAGAGTTTCCTCTTTCTTTATTCTAAGTTATTTTGAGGTGTTTATTTGTAATTTGGGGTAGGTAGAGGGAAGCTTCACTATCTAGAGTAGGTCAGTGGCTAGTATCACCGTTGGGAGGTGAAAAATGAATTTTGATTTATTGGGACTCCTAGGTCTGTTATGTGACTGTATAAACTTTATTTAATCATTGCTTTCTGTGGAAAGAGAAAGGCAGCTAAATTGAGACATTCTTTACATTTCCATTTTGTGGTATTTGAGTTGATGGTTTCTCCCCCAGCCTTTTTTACTGGATAGGAGGAGACACAGCTTGAGAGAAATGTGGATGGAAAATACACACAGCACCTGCAATGTTATGATTACAAAAACAAGACTGTAAGTGAGCTCTGAAAGTGAGAGTCTCTTTCCCAGAATGAACTTTGCCTCTGCGTGCCATACACAGCACAGTTAATATCATGTATGTTTTAGGTGTATTGAGCATGACACTTTTACCAGCTTATCTTATGGTATCCAGCTCTGTAATAGAATTAACTTTGAGTACATAGTCAGGAAATCCTGCAAAGGAGAGGGGAACCTGAGGTCACTTTGGCAAGCTCAGTCTCTTCCTTGTTCCCCTTTTATAAAACTACTCTTTGATTTTATTATCTTTAACTCATGTAACCTGGAATTTAACAACATATCCCTTTTCTAGAATGGCTGTAGAGTGGCTTTGGAGGGAGTGTGTGGAGCTGTGTGAGAGGGTGATACCATTATTTGCCCACCTGGGAATTCTCTTACCCTAATCATACCCCAAGCACCCTCCAGTGTCCCATTTCACTGTGTATTGTGAGGTTTTGCCAAGGAAGTCCTTTCCCCACGGAAGCTTATGAGCAGTACTGTTTGGGGACTTTTCCAGCTCCTCTGAAAATGGCTTGTGAGTAGTCACTTTATTCAATCCTTGCCTTGAAAGATGAAGCTCAGTGTGTTAGCTTGAGGACTGTGGTGGTGTTTGTTTGTTGTTTTTTTTTTTCTTGGAGCATTTTAGAAATTCCTTGTAAAGAAATAATGTTGAAGTAAAGCTGCTTAAACCAATCTATTTGAAGGCTTTCTAAGACAAATTCTTAAGAAATTTTAGTCACATGCTAAGCATATGAGGCCTTGCTATGTGGTTAATTAACTGGAGCCAGAAATTTGGTCAGTCATATGACACATGTACTACTTCAATAGTTTAGCAGTGCTTTTTTCTGTTACGCATTTATCTTGAATAAGCTGAACTATCATGAGATGAGTAAAAGCATTACACTATTTCCGAAGGTGTGTTGATCTCCCAGAATGGGATGAAGTACTTAACTAATGATAGCATGCTTCAGGATGGTTCAAAGCACCTCTAAGATAGGATAATACATGTTTTATAAAAGCTCTTCTGCCTCTCTAGTCCTTTTAACTGTGTTTCACTGGACTTAAATCATGCTCCTGTTTTCCTCATTAGTAAGCTGTATGTGACTGCAAATGTGTGACTCAAGATGTATTTGCTATGCAATGCTGAGCTTCTAGAATAATTTTTCTAACCTGTAGTAAATAATGTAATGTTTTATTTGCATTTTATATTCTGTTTGAGTAAAGCACTGTAATAGCTTGACACAGCAGGCAGAGACAGAGCTGTTGTCCTGGAGTTCATAGTCTAGATGATGAGTGACAGAACTTCCAGAGGATTTATTTACCTTGGTTGTCAGAAGTGATTTGTGCAGCTCATGTAAATTGTGGTAGAATTCTGAAAGAAATTGGAAAGTAAGAAGAACTTGTCATGTTCTTCAAGTTGCTAACACTGACTTAATGGCCTGAAGAATTTCAGTATTTGGAGATGTTGAACATGGAAAATAATTACATGTCTGTGACTAAAATGATTTGTATTTATCTTCAGAGCAATTTAGCCACTGAACAGTATTGAGTATCCAGGAAATGGATAGTGAAGGTTGTTATTAATGACATGTAGGGGTGGTATAAGTTATTTTCAGTTACTTAGATGCAGTGAAGTATTGAAGCCATATGCTGATGTACTAGAAGTCTAAAGGGTGTCTTGCAACCAACATGGAAGCTGAAAAGCAAACCTGAGCTTTGCCATCCTAAAGCTATCCAAGACAATTACTGGGGTGCACTGTGGGTACAGAAGGTAGACACTCAAACTGTGGGTGCAGCACCATTCTCTTTCTTGTAAGCACCTAGATTTTTAGGTACTAGATAAGCATCAATAGTTCCCCTTTAAAATAAAAATGTGGATTGTGTTGTGTACTTTGTAGTATAACTGTGGACTTTGCTTACAACTCTGTAAACTTAAGATGGTGTATGTATTGCCATTCTCTTTGCATCCCCCCACTGAGACTGAACAGTTACTGTTGATGGTAGGGGTGGTTTTTGTGGTGGTTGTTATTTGGTTGGTTGGATTTGGGGTTTTTTGTTTGTTTTTAATTTACAATACCATTTATTTTCTAACAGTTCTTCTGTTGGAAGTGCACTGCCACGGAGGCGCTGCTGTGCATATATCACAATTGGAATGATATGCATCTTCATTGGTGTTGGATTAACTGTGAGTGATGTCCCATGATAACCTTGCAACTGTCTGCAGGGGTGTCTTGTGTTCAAAGGAGTTCTCTTAGTTGACCAGTTCTTCTTTCCCCAGCATTTGAGTAAACCTTCCTAAACTGATGTGGTTTTTGTCATCTCTATAAAAACTGTGGCCTTAATCATCTGAGTTAGCCAGAAAAAATGAAATGTGTTTTTTTTTAAACATAGGTATTCTGGCACTTTTAGAATCTTTTCTTTCTGATGTTAAATTTGACTCTTCATCTCTAAAAACTTCAGTTTTATGAAAAATGGTTCACTTCACTGTAGAAATACTGGAACATCTTGCTCTTGCTAGAGCTCTCAAAACTTCCAGGTTTCCAGAAATACATGTTGCTGTATAGCCAGAAATATAAGTTCCACTGCAGTAGAGGTGAATGGGATTCCAAGTACTAAAATAGGTACGTGTCTTTGTAATTTGTACAAGCTGTAAGTAAAACCAGTTAATAAGCTACTTACAAAATAAAAGGCTCACTCTGTTGTTACTCTGTTATGTGGAAAGCTATCTGGCTTACCAGTATCTCATATGGGTTACTAAAGCCAACTTTCTACCTGGGAATCCCAGAAGAGTTCATGTGAGGAAACACCTCCAGTGAATTCATACGTGTAATTCTCATTATGCCTCTAACTTGCATTTTAACTTGAATAATAATTTATGTGTGAGCTTAAATGAGTTATGAAGGATTTTCCAGGTTCCCTAATAGAAAAAAAAACCCAGCCAGAAATAAAACCAGTGAGAGATAGATTTATTTTCCTTTCGTTAAATGACCTTACTGAATTTGAAAATTATGTGGAAACATTTCTCCATGAGGTTTGTCTAGAGGCTTGTGTAGCCTCCATCCTTGGAGTTATTTGGGATCTAACTGGGTTAAAACCCTAAACAACTTGGACTGACCTTAGCATTGACCCTGCTTTGACTGGGAAGATGGCACTAGAGGTCTCCTGATCTCCCTTTCAAGCTCAATTATCCTATGGTTATGTAAAATTAAGCCAATAAAATACCAAATTTACCCTTATCAGAGTTGAAAAGGTGCTGAAACACTTTTCCTTAATATAACTTGCTCTTCCCTGAAGAACAGACAGTGCTGTATGTTTGACACTACTGTTTTCTCTTTTTAGGTTGGTACACAAGATTTCGCCAGGCGATTTCACGCAACATATGTTTCTTGGGCTGTTGCTTATCTCTTAGGTTTAATCTGCCTCATTCGAGCCTGCTACTGGGGAGCCATTAAAGTCAGCTATCCAGAGCACAGTTTTGCATAGAGAAATTGTTAGGGGTTATAGATAAACATCTGGTAGTTCTGGATATTACATCTTGGACACTTTTAAAACCTTTCCTGTAAGGATTCCATTCTGTTCAAAGTAGTTTAAAGACTGGGGGTCTCTAAGAACAAATGTTCATTGCACTACATAATATGCAAATAGTTTGTTTTGCTGCTAGATTCCCTAGCTCTGAATACTAAAGCTGTGTTTACATGTTCATAACTCTGTCTTTATAGGCGTTGAATTTTATTTCAACAGACAGTATTAAGTTTTACATTTCCTTTGTTATGTTAAAATCCGTCTGCCATTTTTCTAGATGATCAGTAAGAATTCAAAAGCAAGAGTGTTTATAAGTGTTTCTACAGTAGCTTCACATTTGTACTTAACATTTTAACTAAAATTATATTCAAGTGGCTTGCTTTAAAACCTAAGCAATAAGCATTTTGCTTGAACTGCTTTACTGCATCTTTTGCCTAAGATCATAGTGACCTTATTCAGGAAATGAAAGTTGTGAGTGTTTAAAAGACTGACACTGTTGCTAGAGAGACATTTGTAAACACTGTATGCTTGGAGATTTTCAGGTAGAGAGATGCTATTTTGGTAGTCCAGTTAAATTTCCATTTATCCAGGATTGGATTTCAGTTAGGATAAATGCTTTCTCCTCAAGGATCCTGGGACTGAGGTTTTGGTTGTGGTTTGTTTTGGTTTTTTGTTGTTTTGGTTTTTTTTTTAAACTGGCAAATCCTAAAAGCCATGCTCGGATTATGGAACTTAACTCTGGTTATTCGTACAAGTTCCTTTACAGGGTCTAAGGGAAGCATTTCATATGACTTGGTTTGTAATACTTCAGTGTCATGTAGATGACAATAAGATGGTGATGGGTTGCCTCTTACTTTCCTCTGATCACATCAGATTTTCCCTGCTTGGGAGAGTTATGACACTGGTCACTGCAAAGGGAGACACTGTAAATTCTCATTAACTGCTGTAATAAGGAAATGAGTAAACAATTACTTGGACCATTCCATCAAAGTACATCTTGTCAATTTAGCACTGACTTGCCAAGAGAATACGGAAACAGAAAGTTTTTTCTAATGATGTATTCAAAGGATTGAGGGACCAGTTCTTGCACTGCCCATCTTTATAATTTTAAACAAGTTTTTGCTAAATTCAGAAGGAATGTCCTGAGTGATTTAGACGACTGTAGTAATTTAGATAATGGGGTCAGATGGGTAAATTAATATGGATGTTTCAGGGATACATGTAATTTAAATTATCTATGTTCCTGCTAAGTCAAAATGATATTCGGATAAGGATTTTGGAGCACAATAAATGTAAATGATCAAACTGTAAATGATCTGTCTTTGTATGATGCTAAATGTATAAAAGCAGTAGCTCAGGATTACAATGTACCTTTTACAAATAAACTAATAAAGAAATAAAGATTATTATTCAAACTTAAATATATTTTGTTATTTATATGTAAATAAAAATGCATAAGTGAATGAATTGCCTAGTATGATACAGGAACCACAAAGGTATTGCACAACAAAGGTGAGCTCTGCATTTTTGCCAAATCGCAGCCTTAGGAATATAAGAGAGCAATAATAAATTGCTATTAGCTTGATGTTTTAGGAAGAATGAAGAAGTAAATAAGGGATGAAATCACTCTTGGGATTATATTTTCTTTAGTCAATGGCTTATTGATGGATTAATATACTCCCTTCTTTTCCTAGTGCTTTTTACATTCATTCACTGTTGGGATTTGCTGTACTCACTTTCATTTGAACCTGTGAATACTCTTTCCCAGTACTTTGTGTTTCAAAATATTGCTTGTGCTCCACATTGTGAAATAAAGTTGGCTGGGGCTATACAGAAAAACTTCAGTGAGGGTGGCAGTGGGAGTGGGAAGGGGCTGGTTATAATGTTATTTTAATGAATCAAAGGAGTTAGTACTTCCTCCCCTGTGCTAAACTGTACTTTATTTCCTGTCTTGTGTTTCTCCTTTTTCACCTCAACCTTTTTCAGCAGAAGGGATGATACATGGACAAAGTAACTTACTTTTGTCTGGATCAGGGTACTAGCACAAGGTTTGCTACTACTTCCTTTTGCAAAGTAAAACACAGTAGTTATTTCTATAAAATGTCATTACATTTCAACCACTGCTGGGTACATAAATTGTGATCTTTTCACCAGCTAAGAAATTTAATGGTAGAATCTGATGGGTCTTTATGAGGCACTCAAATGGATGGGGCCATTTATGAATATCACGATTTGATGTTGGCTAAGCGCTGGGGCACCCACAAAAACCTATTCACCCATTTTCCTCTGCTATAGCTAAGCAGAGGAGGGGAAATAAAAACTTCATTTTCATTAGCTGAGATAAGGATTACTGGGAAAAAAAACACTTTAGGCAAAACGGGTTCAAAATTTAAACAGTATAAAGAAGATCTATTATTAACAGAATTAAAAGTAAAAAGGGTAATGAGAACCAAAGCAAATCTTCAGAACCCTTTTCTTCCCCAGTCCCTCCCTCTTTCCACTGACTGCGCATGGAGTTTTGGTCAGTATTTCACTTCTTTAAAATCTTTCTTCAGTATGCTTAAGGAAAAGAGTTTCTATTGCTGTGCTGTGGGATCCTTCCCACAGGAGATAGTTCTCATCGAACTTTTCTAACTTCTACAAGCAGCAGTCTGGCCTGCACTTGCTGCAATGTGAATTTCCTCCCACAGGTCCAGCAGTTTTCCCACAACTGCCTAGCATGGGTCATTTTAGCTCATGGAGTTTCGTCTTTTAAGGATGAGCTGTTCTAGTTTGGAAGCGAAGGCTCTCTTCCTCTATCATTAAAAGCAAGGGTCATCTCTCTGTGTCTGAGTTCCTCACTAGATTACAGATTTTCAGTACCCACGTGCTCCAGTGTGAATACTCTTCACGCTCTGTGCGTGGATCTCTGTGCCCCCCCCATGCACCTCATGAATTGTAGGGAAACAGTTTCGTGTGTTACAGTCCTTGCCACGGCTTGCAGGAGAATCTCAGCTCCAGCACTTGGAGCACCTCCTCCCTCTCCTTTTTTCACTGGCCTCAGTGCTGCCATATTGGTTTTCCTCACGTGTCCTCACTTTTCCTCTGACTTGGAACAAAGTTGGTGTCTGTAAGTTGCAGTTGGGAGGTTGATCTGGTCCAGGCCCTGTGGCGGGCTGTTGCTCGCCATGTCTCTCGCTGCTGGCCACGTGGTCCTTGCCGGCACCACACGGGCGGCTCCGGCCTCGGGAAAGCCCCGGCCGCACGGCCCCGGCAGCCCCCACCGGGATGGTTCCCAGCAGCCGCCTCACCACCCCTTGGGAGAAGAAAGAGAACTTCCCACGGTTTTTCCTTTCTTAAATATGTCATCACAGAGGCATTACCAACTTGTCTAATCGGGCCAGTAACCTGCCCCTCGTCAGAGCCCTCAGCGACTGGCTCTGTGCCGGACATAGAAGTTTCGAGCAGCTTTCCTCCTGCCCCCACAAACCAGGCTTTGTTAAACCAACACAGTGAAGCAGGCTTGTTTGTAAACAGTTGTGATATTGTGTGCTGAACTACATATCAATCCAATAAACTTCTCTGAAATCTAAATTTAAAAAAAAAAATTCCTGTCCTGTGCATATGGACCACTAGAACAACTTTCAGGTTTTGTAATCACTCATTGTTTTTGCTGACTTTCATAGCCTTTTCCTTAAGGTATTTTTTTTGTGTTCGGTATGGGAAGGAGTTATTCAAATTCATGATTAAGGACCTCTGCACTTTGAGGTTTTAATTCCCCCTTCCCTGCTCTCCTTCCACTCCTTTCCAACAAAGAGCTTTTATACAATCTGTGTGTCCTTGACTAGGAAACACATGAGACCTTAAAGTGTGTTTAATTTTTGAAGTATAACCCTACTGATGAACAAGTCTTTTACTGATTTTATTTGTACCTACCATACATGTTGGTATGTTGTCTTAAGAGGCCAAGAGGGTAGTGTTTCTAACAATTAGGTTATCAGGAGATCTTAGTCACACGCAGCATGTTGAAAGAAGCTAGACCTTTCAAATCAGCCTGATAAGAAATTCAGCATGAAGTGCTTGGAGAAGATACTGGAGCAGCTGTGGAGTCATTAATGGTTATTGCTGAGAAATGGATGTTGTCTTTCAGTGTATGCTTTTATAAAGAGAGGGAATGCTGAGACAGCAGCTTCAGATGAAGTGCTAGAAAATCTTTGTAGCTAACTTTAAGGACTTGAATAATAAATAGGTGAGTAGCAGCAAGATAATTTGTCATGTTAGATCTATCTCACTGCCTTTTCCAACAGCAAAAATTCCACACTGAATGAAGTATGCACTCTAAAAATATCTTTGAAATGTTCTTCTAAGCAAGCTTGAGAAACACATCAGTAAAATTATTCAAATATAGTGATTATCAAAATGGGAAGATGTGGCAAGCCATGCATATCTGCTTTTTGGAATTACTTAGTATGTTTATCAGTTATTATGCTGTTTATCTTTTGTAATTCCAGCTGTTAGAAAATGAAAGCAAGTTGAATGACTGCATTAAATTAATTCATCCTGTTTTCCTACTTAATTTCCTTATGTGTGATTTGAATTAACAGTGCTAGGGACTGAACTTTACTCTTCAAAAAATCTGTTGTGGAAAAATAGATCAGTGTTGGAGAAATGAGTATCACTAAATTACTTCAAACAGAAAATTCTAACTGTAATATTTAGTATTATGTGTAGTATTTGAAAGCTGGACTCTCATTATATTAAATACCCCTTCATACTAAAAATTAGTCTCTTTACAGGGGAGTTACAAACCATGTTTGTCTCAGTAGCCAGATTAAATTGTCCCCATTCCTCAGCCTTCCAAGTGTGCCTATCCCTATCACAGGACTCGGCAGCGGAGTTGTACTGAAGGAGTATGAGCAACTGCACTGTACACACATCACTGCAGGGCAATACCCTGCTTGAAGATAACTTTGAAACTGCCTCCTAAATTCAGATATTTTTCCATGATTTTATTGGTACTGTTGACCTGCAGCAGATTGCATGAAGGTGAAGGAGCAAAAGGCTGGATGGAGGTCATGAAGGAGAGAGGAGAGAGGAACTTAATCGGATTTAAGTTATTTGCAAGATTTTTGTTATGGATATTTGAGCCAACAAGAAAAGAATATCTAGGCTCAGTTTCCTACAGCTTTAACCACAAAAGGGCTTTTGTTTTAGAACAATAAAGCTACTTGTTAGCCTGATTAGCTAGCAACTCATCATGTTACACTTCATTGGAATGTGGGAGAGTCTACCAGGGAGGTATCCTTGTATCACTTCCTCTGCTTCTAAATTCATTTGTAGGCATTCATGTTAGCTGGTTTTGGGGGAAAAAAAATGACATGACCGTAATAGACTTTGGATCTGGACCTTTATAGTGGTTTTTATGGGTCTTTTTAAGAGTTCATTTGAAAGAAGCATGTTCAGCTAAATCTTGTGAACAAAAGTAACAGATATGACCATGGATTGGAAACTAATCCAGATGACAAGATGTATGTCATTGCAGTGACTTGGTAAAATGATTATTAAGTGGGTCAAGGAACACTTACAAGCAATGGCTAAAAGATAAAGCTGGATGAGATGCATAGGGTCATAAGGACAGTTGCATATTAGCATTTTATCCAATTACAGCATATCGTGTAATGGAGAAACAACAATTTATTTCAAAGTATATTTAATAGTAGCTCTTTTGCATGAATTTATATAAATTTGTAATGACATGGTTATAGTTCCAGCTTACTTAGATTTATGTGCATTGCCTAATGTCTAGAACCACCCTGAACAATTGGAGAGTGGAATAGGAGGTTAGAAAAAAACCTCTGAGGGCATGCTGCGTATTTTTTTTTTTGCAGTATTTCCTAGGGAAAATTATTTGGCTGATGGAATTTCAGGACCAATTTGAGTTAAATTGTGTGACAATTTGCTGACAGGCTGAATGACATACAGCATATTACCCTCATAGAAGGATCAGAGTCAATTTTTAGTATTTCCAAAGCAATTCTTAAATTTTCATTGTCCATTAATGAAGTCCCTTACCCATGTATAATACGTTCTTGTCATGCTTTCAATTTGTTAAAAAAATTAGCAAAGTTGCCTAGATAGGAAATAGGTAGAGAATTTTATTTTTATATTATTTGTCTGTGTAGTACTATTGGAGTATATTGGTCTTTAATTTTGTAATGTGATCACTGCATTTTTCTTTGCATATTTTTTAATTTTATATCTGTAACTGATACCACTATGTGTTGTATCTACCAGTTTCTCAAGTTAAACTTATGAAGTATACCCAATTCTTGCGTATTTAAGGAATGCTTTTACAACATACTGAACATAATTCCTAACTATATCAGAGAGATAAAGCATAGAGTATCTTGAAGACATGAATCTTCAATACAGAATTTCTGTTCAACAGTAATTTGAAAGGTATAACACAACTCCCAAGAAGCTCTGCAAGCTTGGAGCCCTATGCCTTGAGCAGGCTGTATGGCAAGGAACCCCAAACAGCCACCAGCCAGATGAACCAGCAGACAGAAGAAATTTCACAAGAGTTCTCTGGCTGTATTTCATTGAAAATGCAGTCACCCAAGGAGTCTTCCCTTCAGAAATCTGAGTCTGACAAACTGGCATTGTCTGTTTTTTAGGTTTTTTTCCCCCCATCAAAAACTACTCAGCTCACTCTAATCAGTATGGAAGAGGGCTAAAACAGTCTATAGTGCTATTTGTAGTTTGTGCACCTTTCTTGTTTAGGAGTAAGAAAACAATGCATTCCTTTCAACATAAATGCACACTATTGTTATTTTGATGGCCAGGTCAATGAACTAGAAAGTGTGCTTTAAAAAATATTTAACTTGCCTCATATTTCCCTTCTCTGAGCTTTAGTTGTCTCTTATTTTGCTTTGATGCTTACAGTGCTAAATATTAATCTTTTAGATCAAAATTTTCCATCCCAAAAGTCTCATGTATATTTTCTGTGCAGTTTCAGTTCAAACAGTACTGTTTTGCCAGGAATGAGAAGAGGGAAAAACTGTTTATGCTTAAATAAAGCCACATAGCTCTATACAATTTCAGCTATCCCTGCACCATGCTTTGGAGCAGTTTGGTAGGATCAGTTGTTGTTTTTAACTCTCCTGCAAAGTGATCTGAAATATGGCTGAGTTACAAGACTTAGGAAAAATTTCACCTGTGTGCTCTCAGTAGACATTTGTTAGAAGTAGTCAGCTAAAAACTTCAGAATATCTGCATTGTATTGGGTATCTGTTTCCTCTAAACTGGTTAAACTGGTGCTTTCAATCTGGAGGTACAGGAAATACACATGGCTTTCCTGTAATTCCTCCTTCTATCATATCTGAAAGAAGAAAGGACCACCTGCCCCAGTACTGCAGGATATTTTGTTGGCAACTGGGCAACATGAAGGAGGAAAATAAAGTAATGGCGAGTGTCAGGATGAAGAAGGAGCAGAGAGGGGAACAGTGAGTGATACAAAACTGAAGCAGGAAACACAATCCACAAGAATCAAACCGAGGAATCGAACCAGAGGAAATTACACTATGGAAAATTAGGAAGGAACAGCTAATAAGTTATTAACGACACTAAATTCTGCTTAAACCAACCCTCAGCTTTAAAGTAGAATTCTGTTGTGTGTGTGTGGCATGGCATGCCTTTTGACACAGTATCTAGTCCTTGAAGGACTGCAGCACCCTTGCGAAGATGCTTTCAGTACTCTATTGTCCATGGGTCATTATCCACCTGACTTGGCAGCAATAGGATGAGGATGGAGAGAACCTGGGCTATGAGCTTGTCTTCTGGTGTTCCTCTTTGACACCAGTGCTGTCTGCTACAGCCTACCCTGTATCACATCATGGAAGCTGGAAGACCTGTAGCAGCAAAACATTCCTCTTTGTGATTAAGACATTATTCCTCTTTGTGATTAAGAGCACACTTCCCCATAAGTTCACTCCATCAGCACTGTCCTGTGTGACTGAGGGACCCTGGCAGAAATGTCTTGAGCTTGACAGCATCCAGGGACAGCCTCTGTGTTTCTGGAAAAGGGGGAGCCCACATAAACTGTAGAGTTAAATCACCCCGTGCGGGCTGAAACAAGAACTACAAGGGCAATCTTATTTTTTGTAGGTTTTTAAATTATAAATGAGTAAATGTCACTTACAAAGCTGTTGTATTTAATGCTGTATTTAGATTGTCTACGCTGGACACTAGGGAGCTAATGGAGCTAAGAGGAATGGTTAAAAATGCATGCACAGTATGAAAAAAAAGACTCCAAAAAACAAATCAGAGCCTTCTAGGAAAGGCTTAGGTTTTTCTCAAAGATCCAGTTCTCATACAGATGCACACACACACAAAAGTTTCTCATAATTGTTATGCATTAATCTCTTTCTAAGGTGGTTTGCAGTCAGCTCTCTTTACGATCCCCAAAAGGGTTGATGGGACACTCGTCACTGTAAGCACCTACTGTCTTATATGGTGCTAACAGGACAACCAAATTGACCCCAAATTCACAAATTTATTCTGATTAGAAGAACACTAAAGTAGTCTCATTTGTGTATTACTGAACAGGACAGAGGCTGTAGGTTTCCTGAAAAATCATTCAAATCCACATTTCTAGTCCACACCCAGTTTTGTTTAAAATGTCCTGTCACCAGTATCAGAGGGAATGGACTCCATGGACTGGGAGACTTGCAGCAAATAACACCTTTTGTGTCTGTTAACAGTGAAAAGAAGACACAACCTTAAAAATGTTTTTCTTCCCAAATCTGGAAAACATAATGTAGCAGCTATTATTGATAATAAGACCCCTGATGTACAAATCTAATTTATTTTACAAAGGCAGAAATGGCATAGTCGTGAGATACTATATAGATCTGAAAATAAATCTGTAGCAGAAAGCTTAACAAGAATGCTTTTTTCCAGTTTAACAAAGTAATAACTAGTGAGAATAAACCCTTTTTTTTGCTTTAAAGTAGAATGCAGAAAACAAAATCTGTTAAATATAGTGATTTTAAACTGTCATTAATACAGAACAAAACCACTCTGCAGCCCTTCTGTTTCAATGTAGTTTAAAACTAAGAAAATAGTGCAATTGGTTTGAAAAAAAAATTGATTTATTTTTAGAAATCCGAAGTGAAAGCTTGAAAACTATTGACTTTTCCCATGCTTTAGCATTAAGAAGACAGAGAAGGTTGAGAGCGTGGAGAGCTCACTCTGATGTCTGGCTGCACGTGGGGACAGCAATGTTTGTCACAGACGGGCGGTGAGGCACTGCTGGGGTGGACACTGCCCTTCTCTACTGCAGAGAAGCAGCCTGGCTGTCAGCAGCCAGCCCTTACTACAGTGACAGGAGCAGCACAGTATTACCATCACACAATGCAGAATCTTGTCATGCCCACAGCAGCTCATGTATTTTAATGCAGCATTAAGTGTTGGTAATTCTGATATGATTTATGAGAGTAGGCAGAGGAAGAAGATAATGATAAATTTTACAATTCCAGTGTTTGTATTTGTGAAATTTCATTTACTTCCCTACTAGGATTAACTGCTTTTGGTCTCACAATTGTAAGCACACAGGCTGGCTGAGCTGGAAAACTTGAATGGAATTTTCAAGTAACAGCAGATCCTAATCTTGGCTTGAAGGAAAGCCTTGGTGTGAGTTGATTTAATGAGATATTTATATGAGCTGACTGAACCCTAAGTTTCCTATTCCAATCTTGTTTATGGAATCTCTGTCATTCTTTAAGTCTACAGTATTTTCTAAATTGATTAGGAATATATGCTTCAATGAATATAACCATTTCTTTTTCTGACACTCTGACTAGAGTGATAGAATATTTTCTGTTTAGTACAACTACATAATGTAGTTTCAACAATGCTAACTTTGCTTGGATTCAGGACATCAAGTTCATATTACTTCTCCTGCAAAAAATGGTATTGCTGATAAAGTGACAGATACCACTGTGGAGTCCCTGAAGTCACTTTCCAGGGTGAGGTAAGACTGAACAAATTCCTGATCCAGGGCAGCACATGCCTGATGTTCAGTGGGATACTGACAGCCCTGTTTAACTTTCCTGGGTGGAGAAGGTGGGACAGGTGCAGAGGGTCACAGCAGCTGACATGATGATTCCTCACTGAAACTGATATCCTAGTGATAGACTTCTCTGAAGAACGGCTGAGAAGACTCCCTCAAAATCTCAACTTCCTCAATGCTCTTGTGCTTATTTAAAACTTTTGGATTAAAAACTAAATAAATCTCAAAATGGGTTAAATTTGTTGATTAAACTGCAAATAATATGTTGCTAAAAAGATTACTCCAGGAAAGTACAGTTTTTTCATAAATGCTGGGTTTGATTGGCAGTGGCAGTAAAAGCATGAAAAGTGAAATACTTGTTTATAAATATTTTTTTTATATTTACAGACTTTGTGGGAAAATGTCTTTTTATTTACACAGTTTATATAAACAGACAGTTTTTTTTGCACATTTCTTTCACAACACTCATATGATAAACACTAAATCCAGATTAAAGGTCCATAAAAATACATTTTTAAAAAACTTCTAGTATAAGCTGTGGTATAAAAAATAGATGGATATGATGTACTGGTATAAATTTAATTCAGACCAAGACATATTATTGATGTAATACTTGTAAAGCCCTAGAAAATAAGATTTATTAATTAAAACAAAGGAACACCTGTAACTGCCTTATGGGGCGAAATGTCTCTGCAAGCTTATGCTCAGAGACTAATCAACAAACAGTATTTCCTACACAGAAACAAAAACTTGATCTGATTTTTTGATTTTTTTTATTTTTTGATTTTTTCATTTTTTCATTTTTTTTAATAAGATGAAATTAAAATCGTTTAGTTTTTTGCCAGTTAGGGGGCCATGATGTGTGCTTATTCTCACAAACATCAAAGACTTCAACTGTTCATTTTACAAGAAGTTAATTACTTTTTTCAATTCTTATCAGAAAAAGAAACTTTTGCATATTCAGAAAATCAAATTAATTTTTATTCCTGGCGTAGTTTTAGGGCTTCAGTTCCAAAATAGAGTTTTTAGGTACTATTTTTGCTTTTTTGTGTGTGTTTTTGCTTGTGTGCTTGGATTTTTATTCCCCTGTTGTTATTCCTTTGTTTGGTTAAGGACAGGAACAATTCCTTTTGTTTCTGACTTGCTGCTGTTCCTTCTTTTCATTTGCTTTTTGGTGACCTTTGCTTTTTGCCTGCCTTTATGAGACACACAGTAAGCGATCAAGAGCATTTGGGTGAGAAAAAGCGCCTTCCTGGCCAGAACAACCTGCTGTCCTGAGATACAAAACAGCCAAAATTTGATGGATCCACTGCCACAACGAAGTGGCAAGCTTAGATAGCTGAGAGTAAGTAAACGATGGGTGAACTGGAGCATAAACTGTACAGTTTCTGGCTTCTTTTAGCAGGATGATCTGCAGTAGGCAATGCCAAGCCAAGGCATACAATGCACTCGTTTTCCCTTAGTGCACCCCAGTGCAAGTGTTCTCTTGCCAGAGCTCTCCTGCTTCTGGCAATTAGTTTCTATCACAAGGAGTCCCTGCACAGGCAGGAGTTACTTGCCTAAGTCTATGAAACTGCTATTTCTGGCAGAGAAAAAGCAGCTGCTAAGCAGACAGACAAAACTTGCTAGACTTTGTTCTGTGCTCCTCTGAACTGCTATTTCTCAGACTGCTTCAATGCACTATCTTGGTTCTCTCATGCTAGTTCACGTGGCCAGACATTAGTCCCACACAGTGAAGAACAAAATTTTGTTCTTTCTTACATTCTCATGTCTTTGACAGCACACACAGCAGCCAGATTATCTCTGTGCAGGGGGTAGGTGTATGCTCCAAACTCTGTTTTAGGACAAGACTAAGGCTCATCCCCCGCCTCTTCTGAAATTGAGATGATGTATTTGTAATGCAGAAAGATCAAATATGCACTAAAGTTATACTGACTGCTGTCTTATTAGTTCATCTTTGCAAGCTACTGGATATTCACTACCTACAAGAACAGTGAACTGATGTAAGACAGGTACTAACTTAAAAGCTATAGAAATATTAATCTTTCTCATGTAAATAAAGAAAAATTTAAATAGCAGTATAAGTAAGGAACTTTATTCTGATTCCTTATAAGTCAGCCATACCTCACATCTAGAAAAGCTAAATGAGGTCATAATTATTCCATTCCAATAGTTAGCAATATGCATTTAGTAATTTTACAGTATATTTCAAGGTGAAAAAGCAAATCTTATTTCCCAGGGTACATAAAAATGGATTAATTTACAAAGGATTGATTTTCAATTAGGTCATTCCTGATCTCATGCATATATATACATCTGAACACACAACAGCTGTATTAATTTAAAATTATATTTCCTATTTGGCATGTAAATAAAATTGTCAACAGTTTTGATGACCGTGTCACAGCTATGACACAAACAATTAGCTCAACCCAAAGAAGCATGAATGCATAGTTTTAATGTGTGTATTTTTTATACTCACTACTCTTTTGTACAGTCAACATGTTTCCTTATGTCACATTCCAAACTTTGGTCTTTTTTTTTTTTCCCTGTTATGTTCTCGGTCCTGACTATTCTGTCCACATTCTACTGCATCTTTATTTACCAGTACAGGTTTTGGTGCCATTTGCTGAATCATGCTGATTGAGTCTGAATCTAAAGGTAGCAATGTCTTAGTAGTATGACTCTATATATACTTGTGGTATTAAAAGCTATGAAAACAATCTCAATCAGCCTAAGAACTAAACCAAACTCCCATGACTGAAATACTGGAAAGCAGAATTCTTCGTTGCATTGAAGCATGAACTGATTTCAAGTTTTTTTTCAGATTCAGAGACTAACTCCAGCATATATAAAGGTCTTGTAATTCAGCTATGATAGATGCTTCAGATGTAAGAATTCAGAGTAAAGGAATCTATACAAATAACAGGTGAAATTCTGGCCCAGAAAAAAAAGGGCAAAACTCACTGAATTTATTAAGCCGTGATTTCAGAATTTCAGTTCTCCCAAAGCAAAATAAACTCTTATGGGACTATTATTACTTATTAAATATGTGAGTCTCTTTCCCTGTGAATACCTAAAACCACACAAGAGAACTGTATGTGTGTGCAGGGTTTTTTTGTCTTTTTTTTTGTTTGTTTGTTTATCTACTACTAAGTTTATGTGTACAAAGATGATAAAACTTTGTCATGAATGATAGATGAATTTTTATTGACTGATTCCAAGCAGAACCACGAATCTTTCCTAACTTCTTTACCTTATGCTTTTGTTAATGCAAAAAAAAAAAAAAAGCAAACAGCAGATACCTTGATACTTTCTGATACCCTCCTTTATATACAAAGTTAGTTCATCAAGCTATTAGCTGCAGTATCTCAATTTTCCATCTCTCGGCATCAGCTGTCCCATGGCATCTTCCGCTATCCAACGCAATCACATAGTAAACTCAAGCTCTGCATCTGAGCTGTGCTCTCCACAGGCTAATTCTTCAACAGAGACACCGTTTTGTGTATCAGAACAGAAGGGCAACACTGAGAAATGTGCAGTACCAGTGCTGGTCCAGGCAGTAAGTGCACACCCTGCTGCCCAGCTACTCTGTGACACAGCAGAGCCTACAGGTTTCATGGGCCTTTCTGCCTTTTAATCATCCTGCCTGTGGCTTCTGGGATCCCTGTCAAGAAGCAGGACATGCAGCTGGTGTTTCAGAGCCTACAAAATTAGGTCAGTTGAAACACTGATGTTCAGTGTGTGCAGTTACTGAGAATATTCAGTGCATCCTGAATGCATCTTCAGTTCAGGTGCAGTAATTAACCTCTGCAGTTCAGTACTGCCATCCCTCAGCGATAGAGATGAACAAGGCAGACCTCCCCCAAAATAATGAATGTTTAGTTTTGATATATATTTTATTTATAAAATAATTTTATCTGTCATTTAGGGATTTTTTTTGGTACTTACACAGTGCTTTTGATCCGTGTTGCTGAGATTTTTTCTCCACATTTAAAGAAATCAGAAATTAAAGGAAAGTATTGAGATTCTGTTACAATTAATGTTAGCAGAAAATTAAATGTAAAGGAAAATACAAAATCCTAATTTGAGAAGTGTGACAGTTGATAGACTTGAAAGAATTTTTTTATGTGAAGAAAATATATTTGAGGTATTATTTTATATAGTATTATATCCTGATCATAAACATTCCTCTAGTTACACATGGTAAGCACTAAATACAGCAGTAGCTTCCCACTTCTAATTCAGCAGTTTCTGTAGTCAAAAAGAACAAGACCAATACTCATGATTAATATTCTGAATTCTCAACTCTGTTGAAAGATGAATCTCAATATATTAAGTAGCTCAATTTCAGGAACAATCAGCAGGTGAAAGAGCTTTTGTGTTCTTCCCCTGGGCTGCCCCCACAGGACAAGTTACTAGTTTAGCTGAAAGGAGCCATGCCACAGAAGTACAACTATAATATTCTATGTGTGCACAAACATATTTACATGTACATTCTTGTCTCTCGGTGTTTGTTCTGCTGACTGACTTAATAAAGGATACAACATTGGAAATAATGTTTTTTGAGGTTTTTTTAAAGTGCTTTGTGATGAAATTTCTTTGAAAGTGGCTTTAGGAAAAAAAGTCTCTCCCAAAAAAGTACTGCTAAATAAATCACAATTATATATGCAAATAGACTGATTACATTTGGATTCACAACTGAGTATCAAATTACACTGAAAATGGCTTCTTAAACTTGCAGCTACAAGTCTGCCCTCAGGCTGACCCAAGAGTCCTTTCATTTCAGCACAAAGCCATTACTTTGCTGTTAAGTGCCATCCATTACAAAACTAAAAGCACGTGCAATTACAATTACACGCTCATTTAGATGTGCAATTGCTCGTTTTTACACGTGCAATATTGATACTGTCTTTATTAAATGTCTTCTGCTTTCCTGAACCGTATCTAGTACAGGGAGCAAGTGAGACTGTCACTTTCTGCAATCTACAGCCTCGTGGAGCACAATCAGTATGTTAAAAAGAAATCATTTCCCTGAGTAGTTCACCAAATAGAAAAAACAGTTGGTTTTGGGATTTGTTTTTCCTACCTATAAGCATTTTGTTCACACAGCTACAAAACCCTTTAATATTTGTATTTTGCATCATATAGTAAATCTCTCTTGGCTAGACCTGTCATTGGCCCTTCAAATTCATTACTGTATATATTAGGTATTTGAGAGAACACTAGATTATCATCATTTAATGTAAGAACATAAACAATACCAACCAAATGAAGTAGAAATTTCCAGTAGTGTAATTGCCAGCACCAGACAAGCTGGGGGACAATTGATAAGCGAACGGTTTTTTCTGCTTTATGTTTTCATTTCCCAGTCAGGAGCACGATTCCCTCTAGGCACAGGCAGAGCTGCTGAGGAGAGCAGGTTGCTGGGATCTGCGAGGTGGCCGCAGTCCAGCGCTCCTTAGGCCAGGCGCTGGACAGCGGCCTCGCTGCTATGCTGGCACTGCCAACTCTCGGGCGGCAGCGTGTGAGGTGATAACTGCTCCTGCTGGGATGGTCAGCGCCTCGGAAAACAGCCATTACCAGCCCTAATATTCCCAGCAAGCCCAGAAGCAACAAGCTTTCAAAATACCTGGCACACTCCTCTTTTTTTGCCCCATTTCTGTTCCTGCCCTTTCTCCTTGCCTTACAGATTAAAAGCAGCAGCCCAGTTTACAGCCCCTATGAAAAACACAAGTGAGGTTTTTTACTGTTTAGTTCATCCTTAGCATATTTAAATCTGTAAAAATACTGGAAGAACATGTACTTCTACATCTGTATGTGACACCATTTCAATATGTCAAGAAAGGGTAGTGCTGATCTTCTGTAAATCTGGTTTGCAGCACCTGACATGCTTCTTTCAAAATGCACAACAGCTCCATGAAAAACTATACTCCTATCTTAGTTGCCCCATTGACTTTCCCATCAGTAACAGTTCTGGAGTAACAGCCAGAGACATTTAATATTTATGTGCACTTACATATTAATAATTGATAATTAGTTCTGATGTAGCTAAGGGAATGGTTGATAAGAATAGGAGAGCAACTGGTTTACGTGACAATCTCGTGAGAATAGATGGTGGGTCAGAAGAAACAGGACATGTCTGAGTATAAACTAATTCACTTGGGAGAAATTACATTAAATCAGACCTTAAACAGCAGCAAATGGGTGAGTATGCAGATGTGCTGCATCACTGTCTGCAAAGAGAAGGTTGATAGCACATCATGCATGAACAGTTCAGGAAATCAACTGGAAGATGATGTGTTAGGAGAGAAGACTGTAGGAGCATGACATCTGTATATAATAGCCACTATTCCAGGGACAGTGTTCATCTCTGAATACCTAAGTTAATAAAATTCAGAGACTGCAGCAAAGCAGAGCCAAGATGCTTGATGGAAACAATAAAATAGTCTTTATAAACCAGACAGGACTATAAATCTTAACACTGGATATTAATAATTAAGAACTTGCTATTCATGTAATTGTGTACTTGGTGTTATATTCCTATTCGGAACCTGTGGAGGTCTTACTAGGTGATATGAAATATATACATTTAAAAATCAACAAAAACTTAGGGACTTTTAATTAATGTTGTATACTTTTAAGTAAGGTGAATTCCAGCAAACTAACATGAGGGAACTTTAGTCTGCTCCTCTGGGAGTCAGTAGGGTGTGTCCATTGTTATTGCTGATTACATGATGTAGAAAAATGAGAAAAATTTTGTATTTCCAAACCATGAAGGATGCCACCACTTCTGTAACTGAGAAGCCAGAGGCTGTTCTCTGGTCCCTCCTGGCCGGTGCCATGAGGCAGATTGGCGAGGGCAGTTTTCCAATTCCCTGACAGCTTTCCAAGGCTTGCGGATTGCCCTTTTCTTTCTGGATGAGGTTAGCTGTAGAAGCCTCACAGTTCTGTTCGGAAGTCGCTTCTTTCTCCCGATTTCCACTGTAAGGGCCTGACAGGACACGACTCCTTTTGTGGGACAGCGCAGGACACCACCTTTAGCTATTTCCAGTCCCTCTCAGGTCTAACCCCAGAGGGAGCTGGGCAGCAGCACCTCATTTCGCCTCTCCTGCTCCTTGGCACGGCCTCGTAGGACACCTCTCAGGCGTGCCCCTCTCCCCTGAATCCCAAGGGCCCGCGGGAAGCAGCGGGAAGCAGCGGGAAGCGGCGGCGCAGGCCGGCAGAGCCGCCCGGCCGTGCCCGGCCCGCGGCGCGACGTTGAACGGCCCCGCCCGGCACGANGGACCGGGCTCAGCGGGACCCACGGCCAGCGGGATCGCGGGGCAGGGGCGCTGCCGGCGGCTGGAGGTGGGCTGGGCGTCCCCCGGCCCAAAAGGAGGGCACGGGGGGTGGGGAGGGCGCGAGGGGCCGGGCGGCCGAGGGAGGTTTTGTTCCCTGGGAGCTGTGGGGTTCCGAGTGCGGTGCCATTTCGGGCGTGGGGGGACGGTCAGTTTCCGGTTACTCGTGGGGATTTTTCCACGAAAATAGCGTCAAATCCCCTTCACACATTTAGGAAAGAGACTTCCAAACACTTGGGATGGGCTCTCGTAAGGTGGCTGCTTGTTAAGCAGCTTGTTAGGCATCTTGTAAGCTGCTTGTTAAGCATCAACGTCCAACTTGTTAAGATACTAAAACAAATCTACAGAGCTGCTTCTAGGCCTGTTTGCTGGAGCCAGAAAGCTTCCCTTCCGCTGGGCAGGTCTCCCATAGGAATGACCCCAGAGAAGCAGTGTGGCCTTGTAAGGGGGAATTCTTGGGAGGCTGCCCCTATTGCAGTAGTCTCTCATGGAAGCAGTTTATTTCTCAGCTATTAAAACTAATCTTCCTCCACTTTCCTTGATATTGGTCAGAAAGAACACTCTATTAATTGAGGAGGTTGGGCTAGATAACTTGTTAAGATCTTTTCTAGTCTCTTCCTTGGGGAGGGTGAGGGAAGAGAGGCAAAATATGTTGTTTTGCTGTCACCACACGACTTGTTTATATTGTCAGAACACTACAAAAAAATACTGGTGTGCTGCATTCTAGAAGCTAGCCAGCCTCTTAAACAGGTTTTCCTGTTTTTAAAAAGCATGCATATCATTTCTAGTCAGGGCATTAAAGAAAACTTGCCTGTTTGTTTTTGGTTTTTTTTTCACTTTTCTGATGCAAATGTGTATAATTACTGCATTGCTTTCTGTGGAAATTCGGTATCTAGGATAAATGTGATTTATACAAGCATTCCTAATCTGGTAAAATGAAATATGTCGTCCATATCTGTAGTCTTAGTTAATTCAGCTGCAGGAATTTTCATTGCTGATTTGACTACAGCTTTGAAGTCTTCCTTTTTTAAGATGAACGGCTAGGAAAATCAAAGAATCAAACCAGAAATTTTTTCCTAGCTTTAGTTAAGTTGTTCAGACCATAACCATTAAACAGTTGGTTTCTAGACCTGAGTGGGCTCAGATTTCGTATGTTGGAAAATTGTTACTTGACCATGGTAGAAGTGTTCAAAAAGTTATTGTGTAGTAAATTCTCATATGATTTTTAGTTTTCTTCCTATAACACAAAGACCAGCTAAAGTGGGGTATGATACTGGGTCTAATAGCCTAGCTTCTCCTTTCCTGTTTCATACTGAAAATGGATAATGTAGTTGTAAGTCTTGCAGTCATGATTATTTCTTGAATTTTCTTTTTGCTATAACAATTATTCCCTTGTAAACTTTCTTAGAGAAAAAAATTTCAGTATCATTTTTATTGTGTTAGTTGTTCTTTTTGGTATTCTTTTTCTCTAAAAGAAGCTGAAATTCCTTCAAATCATAAAATCTCCCAGTTGACAAAAGAGATGGGAATGGGAAGGAGATACATTAAGATGCTGATATTACAAATGAACATTTTCCAACTGATTGCTTACTCAAAGTGTGAGATTTTTCATCACAGCACCACCTTATCAGTTTTGATGCTTCTATAGTAGCTAAACTGAGTGGGAAGATACAAAACTGTATAAATTTAACTAAAGTAGCTATTGAAAAACAGTCCTGTAAGTTTATGTAGATATGTAAGGAACTCCTGTGCAGACAACAGCTTGATAAGGGGTATGCTGATGTTAATTAATTAAAAACCCATTGAACCAAAATGTTAGAAATCCCATTATTTCCCTCACATCCCCATCTCCTTTCTCCAAGGAGATGGAGAATGTATATCTCCAAATGTATACATAGACATACAGGGAAAAAATCTTGAGAAGAAGCTAGGGTAGCTCAACTGGAAGGAAAGGTGAGAGAGGTGTCTGATTCTGTCTTCATGCAAATTTTATCCAGCATATTCAATCATCTAAAAAAAATTATGCATCAGACCTTTCTGCTTTTTCCTGCCCAGATATAGTATTGGCTTGCTAAATGCAACCAACAGGGAGTAGGTAGATTGTTCTTGCTTAACATCCAAATGTGAAACTGAGTGCTAATGATTTCAGCTGCTTTTTTGAAGTGCGATGTTTCAAAATGTTACAGAAGCAAAAAAGTTTATTGGTAAATCCCTTCAGCCAGCACGACCCGTGCATCAACTGTCTTCTAAACAAGGTGAGTAGCATGGCTAAGGTGCAGTTCACTTTACCAAAGTTTGGGTTATTTTTAGGGAAGTAACAAGGATGTGTGTCTTGTTTTGTTTTGTTTTTAAATTACTTTGTTAAACTACAGTGGATAAGTATCTTGCTGTGTGTTGATCTTAGAACATCATCTCTGTGATAAAATCTGAATTTAAACTATATTAGGTTTATGCAGAACTCTTGGGTACTGCTCTTCTAGCTTGGCATCTGAAATCTGGCTTCAGAAAGCTGGATCAGGCTTCTCTGTTAAATTTGGATTTCCTGGGGTAGTTGACTCCTTCTATTGAAAACATAAAATACACATAATTTAACAAATAGATTGTTCACGTTTTATTGCAAGTACATTACACTGCATTGCATTATTCTTATCTAGCTTTCATACAAGTTCGAAACAAAAAACCCAAAAAACTTATAAGAAAAAAAATTCATGCAGTATTTATGTCAGGTGTGAATACTTTGGTTTTAATTTTAAATCCCCATCGCTTAAAAACCTAAATATTGCAGTATTACAGTTACTATTATTGTTAAGGTAGAAATTTCTGCTGGCCAGAGAATCATCAGCTGACTGAAGCTAAGTGACATCATAAATTTTTACTTTGTGTAAAGTTTATGAAAGAAATGGAGAAGGGGTCCTGTGGTGATGTAGAGCTTTTAAGTTGTGAATAAATGCCCATATAATCTCTGTGCAGCAAGGAATGTTCTTGGGGCAAGCATCACAAAATAATACTGTGGAGTCTATTGAAATTATTTTTCCTAATGTTTTATGTTCACTAGCATCACCCATTGCATTAAACATTCGGACTGAATTACCCAGCAGCACTGAAGTATGTTTGCAGAGTAAGGTTAACTGGGTGAGTATTGAGTAAATATGTATTTACTTATAAATTTGAGGTCAGCTGATCCACTATGTAACCAAATGAAAACTATTCCAGCTAGGAGTGTCCTTGACTCTGAATGTTTTAAACCAGCAGTGTCAGCACTGTTGAAAAGAATGATGAGTTTTAGGAATGCCTTTCCCTGGTATTTGCGTGCACTAATAGCTGAAAAATGCAGCTTAGGAATTTACAATTCTTACGAAAGTCTGTGTGGCATTTCTTTAGTCTTCATTGCGTTTAAGTCAGCTCTTTTAAACTTAGAGTGCATGTATTCTATCTTTGCTTATTATATGTTAATGACATCAGGATTTTTTTGTTGCTAGCACATGCACAAATTCATTTGAGACAGCAAACGTCATAAAACTTTATTGCTAGAAGTGCTTGGGTTTGGACATGGTATAGATATGTCCTTCAGACTTGAAACTAGTTGTAGTTGTTTGCTGGAAAAATAAGTTTGGAGTCTTCTAACTGGAATGCTTCATGTTTCATAGCCTGAGTTTGATTTTCTGTTGATTCTGATTTGAATGTTTTTTCAGGGTGTTGATAGATGGGGGGGTTTTGTTAGAATAAATGCCTGCTCCTTAATTTTTACTTTTTTTTTTTTTTTTAAATAATTTTAGAAGAGTTTCAGTAATCCTGTAGTCCTTCTTCATTGTATTAAGCTTCTGCAAGCTGCCTTTGACTTTAAAAAAAATTAAAAAAAAAAAAAGTCAAGGTCTTGGTAGCCTATGTGTGATCTGACGTAGGGAAATTAACACTTACACTTGCCTCTTGAGCAGTAATTACTGAGGAGAACAAACTACTCCCTTTTAAATAAGCCTCTGGTCATCAGTGTTGTAATATTCAGTTTCATCAGTATTTAGCTACATATTGCATTTGTTTGAGAAAGGTATAGCTGTATTTTTTATATTTTTAAACTTTTTCTTTAACATGGTGTTCAGAAAAGACTTTTTAATAATACTTTTGATCATGAACTGTTTCATGGGTACCACAAATACCATCTGAATAGTGCCCTATCCACACCTTCTTGATAAGCAATTTTCAGTTCTTGCTCCCTTCCCATGTGACTCAGAGCGATGTTAAGATTCATCAGCCAAACGTGTAGAGCCTTTTCAGACCTAAGACAAACTGTTGAGGATAAACTGCTTTCCAACTTTCCTAAACACTTTCTTCAAGGTTTTGGGAGCTGGAAAAAACTTGGCATTATATCATGGATATTGGGTCTTGATGCTTATGAATCAAACCTTTTTGCTAAGTAAGAGAATCGAAGTCCATCCTTTGGTCTTAAAGAAAGTCGCTCCTGCTTTTATTATTCCTGAATGTAGCAGCTTGTGGCTGCATTCTAGGTGGGATAATAGAAAAGAAGGGAATAATTCTGTTCTAAAAACTAGCAATAGCACTGTAAAATTTTGTGTAAAAAATGTCTCTCAAATATGTTCACTTGTGTTGTTTTATTGAACTATTCCTTTATTGTATGTAATCAAGATTAGCATTCTACAGGTTCAAATTAAACTGTGCTACAACTGTTATTTTTAACTAAGAAACGTATCCTTTTTTTAATACGCTTAAAGGAGATAAGCTTCATAACTTTCTTTCCTATTGCAGTCATCTGAAATGACTGAAGTGAAGATCTTAACTCAAACTGTGATGCTCTGCCAACCAAAACAACATGAATCAGGAGCAAAAAAAGGTAAAATACTGTATGGGGAGCTGTGTCAGGTTTGTATTTTCGGAATGGAGGACACCTGAACTTTGAAGTGATGTGGGCTGCATTTTATTTTTTCTGATCATCCAGTGCATTGAACTTGCAGAGCAATATGGAATTTTTCTGGTTTTCACATAACAGTCTAGAGAAGATGTAAAAGTTGACCATAACTGAGGTGGAAAACTTCCACTGGTAGAATTGCTTGCATACGGGGATGTAACTGTCTTAAAAAAAACCAAAAAACCCAAACAAAACAAACAAAAAAACCCAACCAACCCCTTGAAAAAACAGACCCCAAACGTAAAAAAAAGTCTTTACATAAAGTCCTGGGTTTGTATAGGTGGCTTGTGTGTGTAGAAGTACGGATTTGAGTTGCATCCCGTAGCCTGTTGCAGGGCTCAGTTGTGGCATACAGAGTATTGAATGTAATCAGGTTAAGAACTCAACATTTTGGCCTCCTTGTCCTGCTCTTACTATGGTGGTTCTGAAATAATAGTATTTGAGTGGTTAGATATGAATTAATTTTTTTTTATGGTTAATCCTGGTTTATTTTTGTGTCACTACTGTCCTTAAGGTTTGCTCCTTCTGCTTTTTTTTTTCTATGTAATGACTGCCAGTGTACTCATAGAGTAGTGGTAGTTTAACCAAGTCAGAATTTTACTCCTTTTTTTTTTTTCATTAAGGGATAATCTCAGATTTCAAACAAATTCTCACAGTACTTCTCTGCCCTGTTTCCTACCTAATTCTTCATTCTGAAACACATCCCAGAAACTGCATCAGTGACGCAGGTTATTGAGACAATTTCTTTTGTCTGTGTCTTCGTGTAGTCAGCTATCCATCTGTAATCTCCAGTCCTTAAGTAATCTCTGAAGATGTGGTTTGCTCTGTTGCTTTTAGTACTGAAAAATTGAAAGAATTATATTTTTATTGAGTCTTTTGTATTTTTGTCAGTCTGAGGTTACCATCTCTCAGGTTCTTGAGCAGTAGTTCTGTCCTGTCATGTGTTACTGACTTGAAAATAAGGCTTTTATGTATCCCCTTTCAGGCTCAAGTTCATTTCTTCTATTCTTTATCTTGATAAATATAATAGAGTTCTGTTCTTTGGATCTAGTTAGATGTCAGACATGTTAAGTTTTATCTGTTGGTGGTGTCCTTCTGGTACTTACTTTCTCATTGATTCTGCTTGTGGTGGGTAGAGATTGTTTTGTTCTACAAGATCTTATATGGCTTCTCATCAGATCCTAGTCTCTTGTATAAGCCACCACTTTGGATCTTTTTCAGTGATTAATTGCTCTGTGATGCCTCCCTGTGTCTACTCCACAGTTCTCCACAATGTCAAACTTTTTCTCACATTTGTTTTCAAAGGGCTTTTGTTGGTTTGCTGATGGTTGTAATCTTTTCCTTCACTGTAACACAACTTGAGAGGTCCTGCTCTTCAGCTACGGCTCATAAATAAGTCTTTTGTTTTCTTCTTTTTTTTCCTTGCATGGTAAAAATTTGTCTAGAACTCTGTTTATGTTCAGCTGTACTTTAAGTTCTAGATAATAATTTCCATTTGATACCTCTTCAGTGATACTGTGCTTTCGATCATCTGTCTCATCAGTTCTTAAGTGCAGCATGGGGTTCCCATGGGCCTACTTCTTGAGCTTCTCCAGGTGTCTCTGGACGGCATCCTGTCCTTCAGGTGTGTCAACTGCACGACTCAGCTTGGTGTCATCTGTAAATTTCCTGAGGGTGCAGTTGATCCCACTGTCTGTCACCAATAAAGATATTCAACAGTACTGGTCCAAATGTGAAACCCTGAGCGGCATGACTCATCACTCACTGATCTGCATCTAGACATGACCGCTACTGTTTGGATCATAGGATGGTTTGGGTTGTAGGGGATTAAAAGACCATCAAATTCTAACCCCTTGCCATGGGCAGAGACACCTGCTACTAGACCATGTTACTCAAAGCCCCACCCAGCATGATGATGATCACCCCCAGGGATGGGGCATCCATAACTTCTCTGTGCAGCCTTTTCCAGTGCCTCAGCATCCTCACAGTAAAGAATTTCTTCCTCATATCTAACCTAAACCTTCTGTCCCTCCACTTAAGGCCATTCCCCCTTTTCTTATCACTAAATGCCTCTGAAAAGTCCCTCATTAGTCTTCTTGTAGGCCACCTTTAAGTACTGGAAGGCTACCTCAAAGTGTCCCAAGAGCCTTCTCCAGGCTGAACAACCCCAACTGTCTAAGCCTGTCTTCATAGGAGTGGTGTTCCAACCCTGTGACCAACTTAGGGACTCTCCTCTGGACTTGTTCCAACATGAGATAAGACGCAACTGTCTAACCAGTTCATCCAAACATGTTCATCCAGTGAACAATTCCCCCATCTAATCCACATCTCTCCAGTTTAGAGAGAATAATGGTGTGGGGGACTGTGTCAAAGGCCTTATAGAAGTCATCATCTTCATAGGTTTTTAATCGAGGGGAGGAAAAAGCAAGCCATAAATTTTCAAGCATGCTCATATTCTTTAAACTGTTCTTTTCAAAGTTACCCACAAGCCCTGCCATAGGTTCACCAGTTACTGCAGTTGTTTGTGTTCAAAGGCAGGAAAAAAATTCATGTCATAGTTGACATCAGCTTCTTTCTTGTCAACATCCTACAGTCTGAGAAACAAAAACTGTTGTCCACCAGATGACAGTGCAGCAATCTTGCAGGAAGCCCATCATTCCTAAAGGAATAAACTTTGTCATCAAACCAGAGATGAAGTTTGTTCCTTCTTTGCCTAATTCCTTTCCTCGTTTCTGCTGTTGTTTTAGAATATCAGCTTAAAATACAGACGTTGCTAGACATACTGTATTCAGAGCTATGCTGCAGTAGAGATAGTGCTGTAAACTCGAATGGGAAGCCTACATGTTCTGAGCAAAGGCCCTGACTCTTGCTGGTTCAGTGTAACCCCTCAAAACTATTTCACCACTATTAGTGTGTTTGCCATTTTACGTGCAGCAGATCTCGTAATTACTTCTGGGTGTTGAAAGACATTTAACTTACTAGGTCCAAGAAAAGAGACACCCCATTTTTGTTACCTCTCCCTTAGAAATATGTGCCACTTTGGAATGAGTTATAAACAGATTTACTTGAGGGTTTCAAGAACAGTTTGTGGTGTTTCTGTTAATTAGAACAAGATATGGGATTCTGTCTGGTGTAAGGTTGGATTCACTTTTATTCTTTTCTGTTGATTCACTGTGTTGGTTTGATACAGTTAAAGTGAAATGCTCTGTAATTTACTTCAAATTTTCCTGGTGCAAGGTAAGACCTAAATTGCTCCTGTTTTTAAAACTGATTTTTATATTCCACATGTAGCATTTCTGCTATTCTATAAGTAACCAAATAATTTTTCTGAATTCCCAGTCTTAATCTCTTAAAAAAGAATGTTGAACTTGGTGATTTTGTATATTCACAGAAAGGATCCAATACAGCAGAGATTTCCTTCTGAAGCTTTCAAATGTTTCTCTCTCTCAGAAGAAGCCAGAGTTTCTTCCTGATCATCCAATTGTACTTGAAAAGCCAGTAAGTACATTTTTTTGTATTAAGTGAAGTTACAAAATCATCCATGGAGGTTTTGATAAGCCATTTAACAGGAAACATTTTCCTTCAAACTCGCCTGCCAACTTGGTAAAACCTTCAAAGAACAGACTGTGCAGTTCAGCACAACTTTTGTATGTAACTTCTCCACTTGGTATTTGACATCTTACCCTGGTTATTACCACATAAAGGGAAAGGGGTTTTAATTTGTTTTCTGGAAAAAGATCAGATACGTTTCCATGTTTTCGAAATAAAAGAGAACAATCTTGGTACGTTTCCAGCTTGGTAAAAGTCTTAATCCAGTATTTTAGTTGTCCATGCATCAGTGTCCACTACAAAACCATTAATGAGCTCAATGCAGTTTGTATTATCATTATCTTTTGTTTTGGGGAGAAATTAATATAAATGAATGATGAATGTGAAGGATATCCATGTGTAGTGCCCTAATGTTTGTGATGAAACAATCCTCAAATATTTCATAAGCTAGGGCAAAACATCTACTGGATCACATTCCAGACCCCGAGTGTGGGAAAATCTTCCATGTAAACATTATCATATCAAGTCAGGCTACATACTAGGTTGCTTTTGAGACCATTGGGATGCAGTTCTGCTAGAAATAGGATTCCTGTTGTGGAAAAGTATGTCCACATGATTACTGTGTTGGCCACATTTGGAGGCATTTTTAAGCTTTTAAAATTTCTGTCCTTTGAAAAAACAAAAGTATTATATGACCATAATCAGCTTTCCCTGATCTTGCTTTTTATGTCTTTCTATTTGGCCTCAATATGAAAGCTTTGTTTGAAAACCTGCTTTCAAACTGGGAAGTTTCAGCTCTTTAATTTCCTAATTTACCCCCCTCTCCCACCACCTATGTTTCTAAGGGGGACAGATTTTGATAATCTGTATGCTTTCACATGTTTACACTCCTAGGAAAAAGGAGGGTCCCTGCAGAAATCAGTGAGGTCACCTAATTCAGCCAGAATTCCAGTGTGTTGACTGATCACATCATCCATTTTTCTGCACAGAAACCAGAGGGATTGATGAGATGCATGTGTAAATTAAATGAATGATGCTTAGAAGTGGCAGAAGGTAGCCTGCAATTAAATTTCTAATGACAAACAGATAATCCTACAGTGTCAGTGAGCTTGTATTTTGGAGCAGGTGGTTTTCAAATGTTTGCTGCTGAATTGAGTATTCAGACAGTTCATGCCTATCTTAAGACTTTCCTAGTTCTGAATTTTTGAAGCCGCTGCTGAAGTATGTGCCCATTAATGAGTAAAAGTTGTATTTTCAGATGAAGAAAACTTCCTAGAGGGACGTATACAAGGGAGATGCAGTTGTTACCATTGGTGGACTGCATTTGTCCCGAAGGATACTGGGGTTTTTTTGAGATGTGGGTATCAGGGCTACCAATACAGAGCTCATATTTGAACAGATGTTACTATGTTGACACAGTCTTCTAGGAAAATTTTGGATTAAGTCTTTATGGTTAATGAAAATAGAACTGTTTGCCATAAAAAAACCCCAACAAATTGTGAAATGTACATGGAGTAGAAAAGAGTTACAAGCAGACCCAAATGAAAACTTTCGATGCTCTGTTACAACTGAAGTAATTTGAGGGTTGGTTTCTCTTACAGGTAAAGAACAAACCTTTCATTGACATCTGCAAGAAGTGATATGTTGTTTGGAAGATCAGAAGTCCATCAATGAGAGAGCTACATTTGATGTAGGTCTTCAAGATTTTTGAAGGTACTTGGGTGCCTGCAGATGGAAGTACGACCCTGTGAAACCTATGAAAATGCCTGTTTCTTCCTGTAATTGCCTGAATGCTTTAAGAGACAAACCTTCAATTTGTAATGCCTGAAATGGTAATATGATTAAAGTGAAAATAAATAAATTTTACATATTGGTGTGGCAGAATTTTGTCATTGAAGTGTTTGTGTTATGTAGCCATATATTTTGCCTGACCATAAATTCTGAAACTATACTTGACTGGGACTTTTTGCTTTCTCCCAACTCCCCTCTTTAGAAGTAAAGATGGAATAAGAAATACTGGCTGTGTCAAATCTCAGATGTCTTAGGGTATCTGCTCCTCTAGTTTTGGGGTTTTTTTTTTTGGCAAAACTTGGCTTGTTTCTTCTTAATTTGAAATCTTCATCTTGACACAAGGTATTCCTTAATGTTTTGTGGATACACACACCTTCTTTCAAGGTATGAAGTCTCTTGTTTGTAATAGTTCCACTAACACGAGAAATCTTTTCTCATCGTGGATCAGAACAGAAGACCTACCTATGCATTGTATTCCTTAAAAGTTCTTTGTAAATAATTGTCCAGTGTTCTTGACTTTGAAAAGTGAAAGTAGTGGGATAAACTGAGGAACAAGACAGATTTTCATCATATGTCTTCTACAGTAAATGGGTGTACCAATGCATAGTTAATTCTCTCATTTTCCCTTAAATGAGTATGGTATCCAATAGGGAAGTGGAAATCAGTAGTTCAAGTATTTCCTGCAAGCATCTGTCAGTGGACAGGCATCAAAAAGAATTATTTCGTATGCATATAATTAGCTTCTAAATGTATATTTAGACCTACAATAATATAATTTGGGTATTGCAGGCAATTTTTTACCCTCTGTCACAAATGATAATGAAAGCTAAATGGGAATGTGCTAAATGACAGTTACAGTAATGCAAATATCTGTCAGGTTGCACTTGATAGGCTCTAGGTTTCTTTTCCTGAATGATGCAAATAAATCTTTTTGTTGGTTAGTTTTCAATCAGTGGGAGTTTCTTAGAGTGGGTCATATGGATCTTTTTTCCCAGTATGTGTCCAAGACAGTTTCTGTGTGTAGCTCTCAAAACTCCTGAGTGAAGCTTCTCAAACTTCTTTTTGTGTATGATTCATCGAAGTGTTCATGTACTAGTAAATATACAAAGGCGAGTAACTCTTATGAGGGCATATGACCTACTACAACTTTTTTCACCGTTCCAGCACCTAATTGACATGGAGTTCTAAAGCAGGTTATTTTAAGAGTAATACCTTTTTTCCAGTGAAAAGGAAAAACGTTGCAAACCTTAGTTAGTGTGTAATTTTTCACTTAAGGATATTCCCTGAATCTGTGTGACATGTCATTGTATTTCCTTTGGTGGTAGGTCCGTAGTGACAAAAAAAAAACATGCTATGCGCTAGACTGACATCTTGGCATAGGAAAAACAGCCAGCTGTTCAGGAGTATGAGTAGATTTACTTTGATAAGAAAATAAACCTTTAAATTTATGCCATTTGTGAGGGTAATTTCAGTGTCCTTTTAAAAATGGACAGATTGGTAGCTGGATTGTGTCAATACAGGAAAGCCTTGGACTTCAGTATTAAAAGCATTCACTTTTACTGAGTTACTGTGAGAGATATAAAGGTGAAATTTGTCTCTAACATGGGCACATAAATTTAGATGTGTGTGTATCTCTCTCTGACATCCACATTTGTGTGGAGAACTGAGGCCTCGTGAACTTTACTGGCAAAGGGCTTGATTCAGTTGCTTAAAGGTAGGCACCTGGTGTCATCTGGGACGCATCTGGAATTCCAGTCCCCATGCTGCATGCGTCTGGCATAAATGACAAACTACAGGTAACGCATCATCCTCAGCTGGGCGCTGGAGATGCGTTGGTGTCCTCTACAGTATCACACGTACTAGATGCCTTTGTTTAGGCAACTAACTTGCCTCAGAACTCTACTGATAAAATAAGAGCTGATTGCCTTGGTCGCATGCAGGAACCTAAATGTGATGCCTTTCTTAATCTTGAGCTCAGACCTTCTCATGATTTCTGGAATACAGGACCTTACTGCAATGAAGACTGCTTGTTTGTAGTCTAAATTCCCCCCTTTCAATTACATACAGTAATTTTTTGTTAAGAAGAAATAAAACTAGACAAGAAGGTATTTTATTGAACATGATTTTTAAGTTACTTTTTGTGTACTGTTTGTAACCTTCGACTTAGATGAATGGAGAGAGTGGTCATGTAGCACATAGAGCTTGTCAACTTGCTATGGAGGTGTGAGGTTACAGTGGTTGCTTGCCCATTCTTGGGCTAGAGGACACCCCTCAGATGCAGGGGACAACACCATGACTTGTTAGGGATTCAAGTATTGCTACTTCCAGGACTTACAGAATCATAGAATATCCTGAGTTAGAAGGGACCCACAAGGATCATTGAAGTCCAACTCCTGGCCCTGCACAGGATACACTAAGCCTCCCACCATGTGCCTGAGAGCATTTTCCAAATGGCTGCTTGAACTCTTGTCAGGCTGTTGCTGTGACCACATCCTCGTTGCAGTGTTCAACCACCTTCTGGGTGAAGAACCTTTTCCTAATGCCTGTCCTCAATGTCCCCTCATACAGCTTGATGCCATTCCCTTTGGTCCTGTCACTGGTCACAGAGAAGAGATCAGTGTCTTCCCCTCCTCTTCCCCTCATGAGGAAGTTGCAGACTGCAATGAGGTCTCCCCTCAGTCTCTTCCAGGCTGAACAGACCAAGTGACGTCAGCTGCTCCTCATATGGCTTCCCCTGTAGGCCCTTTATCATCCTCATGGCCCTCCTTTGAGACGCTTTCTTATAGCTTTATATCTCTTTTATATTGTGCCCAAAACTGCACACACTGCTCAAGGCAAGGCCACCCCAGTGCAGAGCAGAGCGGGATAATCCCCTCCCTTGCCCAGCTGGCGATGCTGTGCCTGATGCCCCCAGGACAGGGTTGGCCCTCCTGGATGCCAGGGCACTGCTGACTCATTCACCTTGCTATCAACCAGGACCCCCAGGCCCCTGGATGTGAGGGCAGTCTGGCTGCAACCTCTGTCACCCCACTGATGACCAGGTTGATTGAGCTGACGTGGCTGGCTAGGTGGGTGTCCCCTTCCTCCCTCAATGCTCCATGCGCATCCCTACCAAAGCTGCACAGTGGTTGAAGAGGGTGATATCCCTCATGGAGATGATGTTTTTCATCTGTCAAGGGTATACAGTAGCCCTGCTCCCCTGCTAGAACCTCCAAACAAGCTCAAGGTTTATGGCTATTTATGCTGTAACAGCAGTTTCTCTAATGACTTTGCAGGAACCTGTCAGAGACATAAAGAAAATAGTTTGTGACTGGTTAGGACATGGAGGTTGTGAAATGTCAAGTCTGGGGATCTATAGTGGCAACAGATAAGCAGGTATGTTTCCTCTTATGAGGGTAAGGGCTAGAGTCTGTTAAGAGAAGATAGTGCTGCCTTGTCTCGTTTTGAGCAGAAAATATCCTGGGGGAAGTTCTGTATTAGCACAGAGTTGTCCCTATGTTTATTCTTTTCCTTAATGACTTACAGCTTCTCTGCAGACATGTAGGAAAATGTGTGTTCAGGTTCATACTACTTTCTTTTGTAAAAGGAGACCACAGAAGCATTAAGTAATGGTTGTTTATTAATGCAATAATAAAACTTTGCACAAATATTCGGTCATACATTCAAGACATACTTTTCCGTGACAGTTTGGACTGTATAAACAAAGTAAATAGTTTATCATAGTTGTCCTATTTCAGTTTTTAGAATGCATCATTTCACTGAACTAGTCACAAGAAGAGAAGGTAATGAATATGCAGTTTTCCAGATTTTAGAATGGATAGAGTTGAAAAGATCCCATCCATAATAACAAACATTATCACATCATAAATTCACCTGTACACTGCAATGTGATTGTTAGTGTAATGAAAGACAACACAACATTAACATTACTTGGAACCACAGCTTCTAGTTGTTATTGAGCACCCACCATGATGCTGAAAGAGAGCAGTTTATTTATTTGTTAACATAAAGGGCATTTCTTTTTTTGACCTCTGGTAAAAATCCTAAATAAAATACCTGTAGCATATATAAAGAAATGTTCATTTATATATGCAGCTAGTACTGTTGAGAAAAAAGAATACTGGGAGAGCTGAGAATAAGTGGTGGGAAGGTGGCTTTATCACAAGAATTATATGTCCTTTTGATAACATCCAAAGAAGCATTAACGTGTCATAAGTGTGACTGCATAGAATTAAGCATCCAGATCCCCAAGAGCAAACCGCGTGAATCCTCAGTCCTGTGCTGCTGTGTCAGTTTTTAAGCTGAGCACTATGTTCCCTGGGTGGTTGTGTTACCTTTAATGACTTCCTTTCCTGGTGACATTATTCAAATCTGGTGGGTTTTTAACCCAGCTCTAGGAATTAACAGTGTTTTGTCCTCAAAAGTAAGAGAACTGATGGACTTGTAAAATGTCATTCCCATAAAAAGTTCTGTAACCACCAGATTATAGACAGTGCTGGGGTGAAATCAATTTATGTTTCTTCCCCATAATCTCTAGCCTTTGGCCTTTTGAAATGGAGCCTTATGCAGAGAGGAACCACAAGATTTATGGAGAGAGATGGGAAGGAAGGAAAGGAATTGCAAGTGTATCTGAGATGCTGAGTGCCCTTAGCAGACGGGTGTTCCAGGCTCTGTAGGTTTCACACTACACAAATTCATTAACAGAACTTGTTTCTTGTGTATGTATCCATAAATGCTGCCATTAATGCTATTTTAATGAAAATTATTATTCATTAAGAAAAAATGATGAGAAAACACTCAAGAGTCTTACCTGAATTCAGGCTATGAGCCTAGTGGTTTCTGAAACATCAGTGGATTAATGAATTTCAGCCCCCAAAAATGCAAATTTAACTATTTATTTCATGGGTTATAGTGTTATAAGTGTTCAATGGTTTCCCCTTAGCTTATGTTTTCTTTGCTCAAAGGTTCTCTAGAGTCCTCAAGTCCAGATCTTGTGTAAAAATGAGATATTCCCTGAAGGTGAACTGAATGAGTCATGCCACCCTGGTAGATTGGCTGAAGCAACTGGTTGAGTTAACAGGTGTATGAGTGGTTATAGCAGGTTGTGGTTCTATTAACTGATGGTAAATTAATTTTCTTTGGGATAATACTGGATCAAACACTCTTGAAAACTTGTCTTCCTGAATCATTCTTGGCCACATAAGTGTATCCTTATTAATTTTAATTAATTGGTAAAAACTTATGGGTTGTAAACTTTGATTGAGTCAGATTACAATTTGCAACTGATTCAGTTCTTAGCTACCCAGACATGTAGAAGTTTGGAAATGTCTCAGCTAAGGTAAATTTGTTCTTAAAATAGAGCCTGTGTTCTAATCGCAGGTTTGGGAGTTCTTTTCTTCTGATTTTACAGTGATGTCACTTTATCGTGTCTAAAATTCTTTTGTAAAGTGTACTGGTAGGATTGCAGCCATCATTTTTTACTTCAAGAACATTTACTGTCTTTCAAACACAAGTATGATTTGTATAGATCAGCTGTGGGATGCTCTTTCAATGAAAGAGTTCAAATCACTGCACAGATTTCTAAATTACAGGTAATGTATAAAATTGTACAAAGAGCTGTGAATGCATTAATTCCCATTGGTCCCCCACCCCAGCAAGGAGTGCACAGTGAGAAATGCTGTTTCTATGGCAACTGTCTGCCAGAGAGAGTGCTGCAGACTGAAATCCTTCTTAGCAGGCAGAGTAAATGCTTTAATGAGTACTTGGAATCCAATTTCAGACACTTCCATATTCAGGCATTTAAAAATTATGTTTATGTTTCATTTTATGTTAATTGTACTTTACCCGTGAGAAAACTACCCTGGAACACTGCTGGATCATGTGCAGTCTCTTGGACACAAAGAATTTTGGGAAAAGGCTTCATTGTTTCCTACAGTCAAGTTTGTCTTAAATCCAGCAATATCCCAGTAACATACAAGATTTACAGAGATTTTGGTTCATTAACTGCAATCTCCTGATACTGCAGGAATCCCTGGCATATAATTTTGTGTCCAGATCAGGCTCATGAGGTCTGAAGATGTCTTGGCTGCTTTCTTTTAAGGAGAAACCCCGGATACAGGACTACATTTATTTTTCTACTAAATGGGGTTTTATTATTTTAAATTTAGTCTCTATTCAGACATACAAGAAATTAGGGCTTCAGTATAATAGATTTGTGTTCCCTAAAATAAAAAAAAAAAAATTGCTGTCCTCTCTCTGTAAATATGGGACTGATTGCTTTCTTTGCTGCATCCTGCACCTGCACTGTGTCTTTTATTTCTAGGAGAAAGATGTTACATGCTCATTGGTTTGTATTAGGAATAATAATTTGGAATCTTTACCAACTTGCTTTTTTTAATGCAGCAGGAAGTATGTACAAGTTGGTTAGTAAATATCAATTATTAGTAATTAAGGCTCCCTTCAGTCAGTGTAAGTAGGAATAAGTTGAAGTCTTAATCAGAAAGCACTTTTTTCCTTGAAAAGCTTAAACAGGGTCTATTTTACCATTTGCAAATAGTATTGTTTATTCCAGATATTTTCTTAAATAGTGTATGTTAGTGTAATTTCACAGTATGTAAAATAAAGCACTGTGGGTCTTTTTCTTGCTGATGGATTTTATATTTCTGTAGTTAAAATAAAAACACTTGGAGTCCCTTTCTCCTCTATACTTTACCAAAGAAGATCTGACTAAGGGTGATTTTATGCAATGGTCTTGCATATGGAACATATATAATAAATATATAATAAATTGTTATAATATAATAAAACCTTTCCTATGGAACAAACAAAATAATGTGAAAAGTTGATATTTACCAGGGACTAGCATTGTTGTGATGAGCTCTGGAGTTTCCAAGAAATCCACATTACTTCTTTGGAATGCCTTGCTGTAATTCATTTGAAGGTGGCTAAATAATTGTAAAAAATAAAAATAAAACAGGTTTTTCAAAGGGGCTCAACTTTTTTAATGAGCATTAGAAATTTTACAATTAATGCTGCAATAGAGATTCTGTGCTTCGAAACTTACGGTGATAGTGGGAGAGGAGACTAGATAAGCTATGAAGTTCTTGCATGTTATATTAAACACAGTTTTCTTCTGTGTAGCTCCCTGTCACTCTGATGCTCATCTCTTGGCTGTGACCCAGTACAGTGCTGACGTGTGTTACCAGTGTTCGTGAGCCTTTGTGATAGGAAACCCAGCAAACCTGGGGTTTTGTTCGAAAGGAAAGCGACAAAGCTTCAAGAGACTTCTCCATCTCCCTAAGAACGGGTTCTGTCTACAGATTTAGGATCATAGGATTGGTTTGTCTGGGTTTTTTTTAACTAAATGTAGATAATCTTTTTATCTCAATTTCTTAGTCATTTGCCTGCCGGAGGCTAGAATTCAGCTGGTAGGATGTTTAATCACTTTATAACTTCTATTTTGGGCCCAAAAGAGACACTGGGAGTCTGTCAGATGAGTTCCTGTGATGTGGACTGGGAAGTTTTGGGAGAGCTCCCCATAACTACTTGCATGCTGATGTGTGCTGCGGGTTGGCACACCCTCTCTTTCAATAATTGGGTCTTATTTCTCTTTACCGTGAAACTCTGTTAATATTGCTATCTTCCTGGTTTTCTGTCTGCGATGAACTAACATCCATCTGATGCTATATCTTTATGTTCTCACCTTCAGACTTTTTCTGTTTTGGACCACCTTTTTTTTCTGGCATTTTTATTTATGGTTCAGTATATTCAAGTCTTTAGCAACTGAAGTATTGTTCTGAAGTATTAATTGTGATCTATTTAGCAAAAGATCAGTTGGGAGTACTAAAAGTAATTTGTACTCAGTCTTTCTACACACTTGATTTCTAACCTTCAAAACTTTATGTGTTACCAAAAAAAAAAAAAAAGCCAACAGCCAACAAAACCCTGACACTTACCTATTCCAGGCATTGCTGTTTTCCCAGAACTCATAAACAATGAAGCGGAAATTACTTGGAAGCTTCTGTATGGAAACACTACAAATTTCACAATGGAACTAATTTAATGAAACACAATAAAGTTATTGGACATATACATTTTATTCCTAACTGCTTATGAGTAGGAACAAATGCAGTGATTTTTGGAAAAAAACCCCACAAAACAAAACTACAAAACCAAACACAAAAAACTACCCAATTAATAAACTTAACAAATAAGTGATCATAGCGATCCTACACTGCAAATTATCTGAGCTTTTAAAAATAATCCTTGTATATTTATTGTTATTAATTAGCATTTTATAACACTACACTTACGATGAAACTCATTTTTTATATTGCTCCAATAGTGTCATTTATCTATAGAAACGCTAAACAGAAAATTAATCAAACAGCTCTTCAGGGAAGATCAGCTAATAAGCAGAAGTTATCCTTTTGTATGAGAGATGCCTGAAAGTGTCATTAGATTTTAAGAGCTTTGAAAGCAAATGGAGTAAATAAAGTACATATATATAATGAACTATAACACCAGATAGGCTGGTATCTGCTGCAGATACACTTTTAAAATAATATTTTGGGTTCTAGCTACTTTTTCTTAAGTTATTCAAGTAACAGTTTCTCAAGGGTGAAAAATGACCCACAGAATATCTCTTGATCCTCTACACAGAATCATCCTGCTTATCATCCCGAGCATGAAAGCATTATAGCACGTAGGGCACTTAAGCACTTGGGTACTCAAACTGGTGCTTAGATAAATAGCACAGAAAGAATATATACAGATTTCTCCATGTGCCCAAGTATGAGATTGTTGATCTCACTAAGGATGCATTTGAAAACTGGTCTCAGCTTATGCTTCATATTGTAGTCAGCAATGTTTTATGATTTATTGGTTTTCTCCTGCTGTATGTGAAAGTGCATGGTAAAATAGCAAAAATATCAAAAGCTGTTGGAACAAGTCACTGTCAATTATAGCTACAGCAAAACCCATCCGTTAGGTGGCATTACAGACTTACCAAACGCCTGTAAACTTGGGAGAGAAAGGAACTTTCTTCCACCATTGGTTGAGTTGCATTCTGAAATCATGTAACCTCTCTTCCCTGACAAGTCTGCAGTCACTACAGCGTTTTCCTGGATGTTCATGTCTGGGAGGGGGCCGGGAGGGCTTCTCATTGGGTTTTTTTCCATCTCTTGACCAACAAGAGAATTTTATTTTTGTCATCAGTCTGCCTTCACAACTGAACCACTGCAGAAAGATCACTCTTCTTCCAGCTTAACTTAATTTTTCTGGTCTATGTGAACACTACTGATAAAATCCTAAATGTGATAATCTCATAGCAACAAGACTCATAAATTAGGGATGTGATTGGCAGTCTTTGAAGCCCTTGAATATATAGGAAGATGCTGTATTGTGCACACATTACAAAGTATCTTTTTCATAATGGTCTGTAGTATGTATGATAGTAGATCTCTCCACTATGTTAAATTCAGAAATTAAGTACATTGGTAAGCCACTAAAATTTATTCTTAACCCAGCTCTAATGTTTTATTTAATTCTAAAAAGAGCAAAGCAGAAACAGAGTTTCATTGAGAATTTTGCCTTTTAATTTTTCCAGTTCTTTATTATGAATTAAAATTGTACAATGACAGCCTAAAGGGAAGATTCTGAAAGCTTCAAAGCAGAGAACTGGCAAACATCTTTGGGATAGTCTGTACTGTCATTTTGTGATAGTACCTAAAATCTGCACATTCTGACATCTCTTTCTAGTTCTAGTTGTCTTTGAAACGCTCTGTCTTACATACACACATAACCCACCAAGGAAGGTGTTATAGGTTCTCTCTTCATAAATAATCCAAGTTATTATGGAAAAAATACTTTAGCCCAGGGACAGTAAAATTGTACTTAGCGCAAGCAGCCACCTTGAGCAGAAGCAGATTCCACGTACTGCTTCAGAGCAAGATGGAATTCCTCCACTTTTTCTTCTCCCACAGACATTTGACGCTGAACGATCATTATATGCTGATACAAAACCATTACAATATTACTGCCATATCTTCCTCTGAATTTGGTGTACTTTAAACCCAGAAAAAGTCTATCATGAAACAATACAAACCACAATGATCAAAGAAAACCCACAAAAGTTCCCTTGAAGTTTGCAGTCCCTGTTTTGGTGATCTGGAGTGGAGAATTAGAAATGCTCAAGCATGGCTTTTATGTCTAGGCATGAGTGTCCACTTCAGAGAAGGAGAGTTGTCCTAACTCTGGATGAGGGTCTTTTCAGAAAAGGTCAAAGCAAAGGTTGATCTTTGAGATGTTCAGTAATAAAGTCAGTGAGTTTCCTTGGATGAATCTGTATGCCAGCAGGTGTGAGGTTTGGGATGAGAGCATATCTGCACAACCTGTGCTGGATGCACTGTTGCTTTCACAGTTATTTACCTTTTAGAGCCCTGACCCTCACCTGAGTGAGAGGCCTAAGATAGCCCATGTTAGATGATGAATAGAGAGGGGGTTTTCCCTCCACAATTCTGCAGGAAAATGAACAGTTTTTATAAACAGGACTATGGAAACAGTCAGCACTATAGAAGACCTAATTATCCTGAATTATTATAATTTTCATTTAGCTCTTCCAAATAGTTTATTTATTGATTCATACACTGAAGCTTGTCAACTTCACTAATGGAATATTTAAAGGAACACTATGTGCGTCTTAATGAGTACAACTTAATTTCTTGTACAGGTTTTTGACTCATTTCTGCTTTGATTATGAATACTGTTATATCATGCGTTATAAGCAGTCTCTGTAGCGATAGTGCATAATCTCATTTAAAAAAATCTAGTGTAACTCCTGTGATGAAATGATTTTTTTCATGTATTTGATTTGCATTTTCTTAGGTTCAAAGCCCTGAATTTAGGAATGCTAGTGTATCAATCTTGGGACATAAATTTGTTTAACAGTAAGTTTATTTCTGGTCAAAGTTTTTTATTTTGTAGGTTGTAATGTTGATTACTGCTTAGCAGTAGATACTCTTCCATTTTTTCCCATAAGATTTCCTATAGCAGTTTTTGGAAGGAAGGAGGCTGTACAGCAATGGTTTAAAGTATGCGTGCAGCATTTGGAGCAGAGAAGCTACCACCCCATAAACATTGCTGCCAAATTTGATAAATCTTATTAATGACACATTTTTCTCCTTATGTGTGTTAAGGTTTTGGCTCACTCTATCCTTTGAAAACAATGCAAAAAATTATTATAAATTATTATAAAAATTTTGCCCACATATTCTAAGTTTTGTTCTGTTGCCTTTTGCACAGTGTATTCTGCTAACTCTGATCACTGGAAAAAGTGAGGATAAAGATTTTTTAAATTATTTTTTAACAGAAGAGACCAGGTGTGGTCTCAATGCCTGGTGTTTAAAATCAAATGTCAAAATCATTATCTTGAAAAGTACTTACAGATCTTGCATTTTCTTCCAAAACTTCCTCTTCAAGTGGCTCAAGCTTTAGATCCTTTGAGGCAATTGAAAAGAAAATAGAAATTGTAAGAGTCAATACTACAGCTGTATTCTACTCTTACATTTTTAACAAACTATTCCAATAACTAGATCTATTCTAGCTCAAGAAGTTAAATCCCTTCTTTATTAGTTCTAAGTCAAACACAAGTGTTGTTTACAAGGTCTTGCATGCCTCAGTGGTTTATTCCAGCCCAGGCTGTCTTGTAAAGTTTTATTTATAGTGCTTGGCAGGCGATTTTTCATTTTAACAAATCTGCTTGTTCCCAAATGTATGTTGGACTTAATTAAGAAAAGACAGACATCTTCTCAAATTGTCACATGGACTGTGGATGAGCAAGAATGGTAATTTGAAATGAACTACCAGCTAGTATTGTGCAATCATAAAACTTTAAACAGAATAAACTTCCCTACATGGAATCTGTGGTTGCAGGGGACTGTTTTCTAGAAAAGAAAGAGATGTGCATGATGGTCCGAGTCAGGTTTCTGAACTGCTGCCCTTGCTGTGAGAACAGGCTGGGCAGCAGCAAAGAGATGTGTCTGTGAGTACACCTGGTACACAGACTGGATGTGCACTCCAGGAGTCAGTGATTAAGGCAAACATGAACCAGTAGAGCACAAAAAATCATTCTTTACTCACCAGGCACATGCAGTACCTCCTAACCCAGTGTTATTACGATATTCTGAAATAATAATGCCTTAAAAACAAAAGCAGATTGATTTGCAATAGGCAGCTGGAGCAAAACACACTCTTTGTTAGCGGTGCTTCACTTCTCACTGAACACAGTTCTTGTGCAGCAAAGAGAAAAATTTTCTTCCACTCCCAGCATGGGTAAGGATTGATTAACCTCAGGTAGCAGCTGTTCTGCCAGCACAGATGCTGTACTCGCTGAAAAGCCAACAAGAGATGTGCAGGTAGAGTTCAAATGAAGAGAGGACCTCCACCAGCAGCAGGTGGCAGATCAAGGCAGGAGTGAAGTATTCAGAAACTGCTGTGTAGTTGTACATCTCCTGCAGAATGTGGACAGAAAGGCATGAAACGTGTGTGTGAAGGGAAAGGCAGCCAGCTTCATTGTCAGTGCAGACATTTCAGATAAAAAAACTGAGGGGAAAATGTGTATTCCTGTAGTTCTATACTTTCACTGCCATTTTTTTCTTGGGGAACATTTGGAAAAAGAGAGGAAAGTAGTGACTCAAGTTGTACTGCAAAGTTTCTTTCAAGGTAGCAAGAAAATAATTCTTTTCTTTGCCAGTATACGTAAATTTCCAACTGAGTGAAAATAGACAAATTACAGGACTGATTCATGGTCAAATTCCCCTTTGACAGAACACAGCAGAAGACTTAGACAACACTATATCTACCCTTCACCAGGTAGTCTTCCAATAGGAACACTGACTCATAACTTGCTAGCCCCCTCTAGGAGTTAAAAATGATCTCGAGTAGCTCTTCAGTAATGTTATGTCATTAGGCAGAGCATGGATGCACAGATGGGGTAAGTGCACAGCCAGCCTGTGTGACCTCAGAGCATGTGAGCACTGGCACACGGTCCCCATCTGTGAGGAAAGAGGGCTCGTGCACTGAGTGGCTCGGCTTTTGAGCCTAATGGAAGTAGCCCAGTGTGCAGAACAGAGGTCCTGCCAGCCCAGTACCATGCAGCCTGGAAATAAAAACTGATGCAGCTCAGGGCTGGGGCTTTAAAATGCCTCTGCAATCCTACCTCACCTCAGCTGAGAAGTGGTGGCTTCTGAAATTGTCTTTCAGCATGATTGTGCAATCCTTTCTAATCTGTTTCAGGGCAAAGTCAAAAAGAGGGGCTTTTCCCAGATGCTGAAAGGCAGCTGGTATGTAACGCCTTTCACAGTCAGACGTGGCTGTGAGATACAAAATCAAGCAGATGCAAAGTTAGGCAAAGATGGATATAGATAGGTTGTCTACTGAAAAAATTAGACTGATTGCTATGGTTTATTAATCAAGTTTTATATTGACAAGGAGGTAATTATCGGAGGTCTATGCCCTGCCACTGTATCCCTTTGGCACTGAGCTCCTTTTCAGGCTCAGGTTCTCTGTCATTTGTCTGTAGGAGATTTGATCATTTTATAACATCCTGGTTGTATGTTTATTTACCACAAGATGTTTGGCTGCTTTCTGTAACGTTTGCATTGCATTATTGCTGTACGATAGGTTTATTTCTTTTTAAAGTAACATTCTTTTAAATGTTTTCTTTTGGCATCAGTCCATGTCAGGTGGCAACTGTGGCAGGGCAGTGAGCTGCTGTTTCCAAAGCAGGGTGGGGAGTAAAGCCAGACTTAACTTGCATGGTGGACTTTGACATTTCAAAATCCAATTTATATCTATTCAGAACAAATCAAGTTGCTACTAAAATGTCATTAATGTGGCAACTGCTGTGTAATTGCTTTTCCCATGCAGAAATGACCTCTGGGAGGAAGCGGCTGGATAGAGGCTCATGGGTATTCCCTGGCCAGAGCTACTGAACTGAGCAGACCATGAGGCGCTGCGGAGCATGGCAAGGAGCAGAGTGAGAAGCTGACAGAAGTCATGGACAGTGCCTCAAGGAATGGCCGAATTTCACAGCTGGTTAAGGAGAAGTGATGCGAGAGACTGCCAGGCTGCAGGGATAACCAAAAGGAATACTGGGCTCCTTTTGGAGCAAGGCCAGCAGTGCTGGGTGTGACCATATGCAGCTAATCAGTAATAAGGCTGAGATAACAGAAATACCAAACTGCGACCAAAGGGAAAAAGTAATTAGGGGCAGTTTTTACATTTGGGAAGGAGCAACGGCAGAGAAAGGTCAGTTTGCTTCTCTTGCTGAGCCATGTGCCAAGTCACCACCATTTATTGAGGTTTTTTTTGTTAAATCCCTTACTTGAGGTTTTTTTTGTTAAATCCCTTACCTACATATTTTCTATCTGCGCAACTTGCTACTGAACTCAAATTGGACTAGTGGTTGAGTAACAGGAGACATTTTTCTGCCATGGGCCAAGGTCTGAGACAGTGCCTGAGTAAGGGGTATGGGCCCAGCCACAAATACTAGATGATAATACTCACGGGGGAATATCCCAATCAGCTAGAAAGAAAGAACAGGATCAGGCTTTTTCATGTCCCTATGAGTGCTGCCTGTGTGTGGGTGCTGCTGAAGAGGCCCATGCCAATGTCTTTGGAATACAGGTACAGTCTGGCTGCTGGTGAGCACTGACCTGTGGGGAGGAACAGCATCAGCTGCACCGGGACTGGAGCTGCTCCTGGGTCTGAGCACTTCAGCCTAAAACCTTACCTCTAGTGGACAAGGAGGAAGAAATACGCTGGGTCTCAAAATCCACTGAATTCAGCCACTCCCTGGGCACCTACCTAAAGGTGTCTGTCTGTCTTCCAGTAGGGAAACTTAATGCAGAGAATCACTCATGAATTTATAACCTTGCTTTTTCCTCTGTCGTTCTTTCTTCTCCAAAAAAAAGAAGTCATCACATACAGATTATAAGGCAACTTTTGAACACCAGGGTAGCAATCAAATCTGAATAATAATTAAGAGGAATATATATTTTCTGTACTGAGAGATGTGGCTCAGGATTTTACAAGCACTGGGAAGCCCTGGCATTGTTGCATCAGATGGGTCATATGTCAGGCTCCTGGAGGGCTCTGCTTTGGTGTGGAAGCCACTGACGGTTTCTGGGCTCCGGGGGCTGGTGCAGCCAGCTCCCAGGCAGGATTTGCATCAGATTTTTGGTTGAACTGTACTGACAAGGAGAGTGGTTTAATCTTCATAAATGAGTGTTCTCTGATGGGAAAGGAGGAAACAAAACTTTCTGTCAAGCTTTCATGGGAACGTTTGGAGAGGAAAAGGAAAATATCAGATCCTAAAAAGGGAAGGTTGTAGCATGTCCCCCCAAACAAGGATAACTAAATACATTAACATTCTCCAGTCATAGAACACTGTCTGTGGTGATGGGAGGGGGATTGAGTCTGTGGTGATGGGAGGGGGAAAGGGAAGCATGGAAAAACCATGTCATGAATAGGAAAGGGGAAGGTGGAAGAAAAATGTAGGCATTTAATGAGTGTTAGCTCTCTTAGGTAGTGTTGCAGCTGGGGCATCGAAAACATTTGTGTTTTAAGGATTGCTTTACTGAAAGTGAAAGAAGAAACAGGTGAAAAAGCCTGCACACCTTCTTTTCCAGTCTATCAATCAGCTTTTGGAGTCTGTTTATCTGGATCACCCATTGGCTGTTCTTCCTCAATCCAACCTTTGGAAAAGATAAATGATAAACATTTATAAAATGTTACTAAATTGCTTGTCCATAGTGTATTCCTGTATTTTATATATAAAAAAGGTTTAGCCCACAATTTATTTTGCTTCTCAAAGACTGTGCCGCAACTAGTTCAATGTTCACTGAGGTGAAACTAAAGGAAAGTATGATCTGATTCTATGAATGATTTTCTTTCTGTTTAAGATACAACAGAAATCCAATGCAGGATGAAAACGACATTCTAGATTAATGCAAATTATATGCAACCATTTGGATTAATTTTGAAATCATGCTGATAACTGAAGAAAGATCTCCATCTCTACCGTAGGTATATTCCTGCCTGTGTGGTGACCTGATTATAGAATCCTAGAATGGCTTGGCTTGGAAGGGACCATAGAGATCATGTTTCAACTCCCCTGCCATGGGCGGGGAACCTTCCACTAGGTCAGATTGCTCAGGGCCCCATCCAACCTGATCTGATGTCATATAGCAAGGGTGTAGCTAGAAGATGTTGTTTTAGTGATCCCATGATGATTTTTTGCCTTTTCTTTTTATATCCCTGTCCTGGTTTGAGACAAATTGGAGGAACGTCCAAAATGAATGTCCTCTGACAGAAGGCAGGTTTCAGCTACCCCTCCCCCACCAGGTTCAGAAAGAAATTCCTTGGAGGAAAGTGAAAAAAAACCTATTTATTTAAAAAGTAAAGTGCATGCAGGCACAGAAGAAGAATAATGTTAAATAATAAAACCTCTCTCTGTGGAGAGAACCTGAGTAGATTTCAGAGTCCTTTGTGGGTTTTGCTCTCTCCTCTCCGGAGCTGGGGTTTGGCGTGGGCCCCTCTGGGCCACGGTGTAGGGCCTCCTGGATGATGTGGTGTTGCTGAACTGTCCAGAAGAGCAGAAGGAGAAGAAGGAGAAGGAGAAGGAGAAGGAGAAGGAGAAGGAGAAGGAGAAGGAGAAGGAGAAGGAGAAGGAGAAGAAGAAGAAGAAGAAGAAGAAGAAGAAGAAGAAGAAGAAGAAGATGAAGAAGAAGAAGATGAAGGACAAGAAGAAGAAGATGAAGGACAAGAAGAAGAAGATGATGAAGGACAAGAAGTTGAAGGACAAGAAGAAGAAGCCAAAGTCCCAGGGCTCCGTGCTTTAGCTAACGAACAAGAAGCTGGCTAAAAAACAAGAGAATGACACTCTCTTCCCTGCTGCAGAGAGCCGAGAGCTGAGGAAAAAAACAAAACAGAAGATGCTTTCCTCTGCTCTGTAGCAGTGAAAAACGCAGGGGAGTGTGTGTGTCCTTGAAGCAAAAAACTGCTTGGCTCTTTTTTTCCCTTTCTCTTGGATCCAGCTTAAAGACGCAGAAAGGCACAGGATTCAAGTCTGGCATAGAGCAGACGATGGGGAATACAGTATTACACAATCACCCCAGGACAACACCTTTTATATATTCTCAGTACCGTTACCATGCATACTTGTAGTTCTTTAAGTCTGATATCTTAGCATAGTGCCAGTATCCTGCTAGGCCAGAAGACCAAACACCCTAAAGGCCTCACAGCTGGAGGCCGGAAAGCCTTACGCTATCTTAAGAAACCAAGGCCCCTCTAGAACATATCCTGTAAACTAGGATTAGGCCCATCCTGGGGGGGAATACTTTAGAATAGTGAAATGTCACGCTATTCATTCAAGCCTCTCATTGGAGCATCTCTGTTAGATATGCTAATTTACAAGGTCTATAAAATTGTATACGTGATCTACCGTGTGTGTGCATTTCGGTGTATTCCACCTTGACAAATTGTTGGACCATAAAGATCCTTACTAAATATCGAGGTAAAAACCCTTTATCCCTTACCCGTATCTGGCTCTTAATTTTAGGACCAAGGATAAGGCATCACTAGAAAGGCACAAGGATCTGGGCTATGAAGATGGTGAAGGGCCTTGAGGGGAAGCCATATGAGGAGTGGCTGAGGTCACTTGGTCTGTTCAGCCCGGAGAAGAGGAGACTGAGGGGAGACCTCATTGCAGTCTGCAACTTCCTCCTGAGTGGAAGAGGAGGGACAGGTACCCATCTCTTGTCTCTGATGAGAGTGACAAGTGCCAGGACCCAAGGGGATGGCATCAGGCTGTGTCAGGGGAGGATTAAGTTGGATAGTAGGAAAAAATTCTTCACCCAGAGGATGGTTGGGCACTGGAACAGGCTCCCCAGAGAAGGGGCCACAGCACCAGGAGTTCAAGAAGCATTTGGACAATGCTCTCAGGCACATGGTGTGACTTTTGGGAATGGTGCTGTACAGGGCCAGGAGCTGGACTTAGATGATCCTTATGAGTCCCTTCCAGTTCAGGATGTTCTATGATTCTGTGAGTCCCTCTAAAGTCTCTGGGAAGTTTTGCTTTGCTAAAGTCTCATGAAAATTGTCTGCCAAATGAAAAGGATTATACTCTAGGAAAAAAAAAGCGTTATTAAAGCAGTTCCTGACATCACCCACTGTGTAAATGTGTACATAAGTGATGGCTCTAAGGAGATAGGAAGGTTATTTATCAGAAACTGGAGATTTTTCAATAAATGCTCTTGTTATGCACATTCATTAACCTCCTCATTTTCCAGCTGAGAGTTCTTGTGGCACTTGCATATGTTTTGACTGAACAAAGAAATCCTGATGCTGAGAACGTACCACAGCTGTGATCTCTAGAGGAGGCAGGGTGTGGGTATCCCTGAACAAGTGCACAGGCTGAAGAAATGGTGGCCTGAGCCTTGAGTGCATATACACACCACAGTGTTACTGTGCATGTGGCAGCAGGCAGTAAGGAGGAAGACCAAGTGCCAAGACAAACACAGATTTTGTGCAGCGAAGTGGACAGCTGTCAGCTATTAGTAGAGCTGTGGAGGTATATGTTAGCTTGTCAAGATTACACCAATGCAGTAAGTGGATTTGGTAGAGCTTGCATTTGTTTGAGTTCCCTCTGAATTAGGAGTACAGCTACAAGGCTCTGTGAACTTCCTTGTTAGGAACAACATCAACTCACAAGAGACTAAACATCATCCTGCATCACTGCTCTCAATGAACAGCATCATTTGGTGAGTGAAAGAAGTGAGTCATGAGTGTGAGTGACAGAAAGGTCCTCAGGAGAGGGTTTAAAAGGAAGAGGTCAGCACGTGGCTGCAAGCAGTGACTGGTCCAGAAGTAAGCTAGACCCATCACACGTTTTGTTATTTCAGTCATCTTCATGCCTTGATTCTGGGACACACCATTAAGCATGGAGATGTCTTCACTGCAGCCTCTTGCTTAATGTCACTGCCTCCAGTGAATCCCATTTACCAAAGTACTCTATCATTCTCCAAAGCAGAAATTCTGCTTCAGACTTTTTTTTGTATTATCTTAAATGAAATATTGTTTTCTTTCAGGTTTTGTATTTTCTCTGTTTTTTATTTATTCCCCTCAGCTGGGATGTGAGTCATGGCAGAGAACTTGGTTGTATATAAGTTATAGCCTTCACCTTTTCATTCATATCTGCAGGCAATAAAGATTGCCTAAAAAGAGTTGAATCAATCCAAAACACAGTTTGGCCCACAATTACGTTTTTATCTTTAATAATTTCAGATCTATGGATGTGCATTAACTTTCCTCAGTTTCCTCAGTTTTGAGTTAATACCTTAGATATTAAATGGGAATTGTCTTCTGCCAGAAAAGTATCTGAGTTAGTTACATGTCAAAATTAAATTTTTGAGAGGAAGATACGTGTATATTTTCCTGTGTATGTGTGTATGCATGTTCTAAATATCTTTAAAACGTGAAATACCATACCTTTGCTAGAATGAGGATTATTTGATGACAGACTGTTGTTCCTCTGAAGCCTTCGAGCTAAGCGTTTTTCTGGCCACTGAATTGAGAGCACTTCTGGATTTGCTGGATCTTTTCTGCACAGAAACACAGGAGACTTCTTAAGGAAAAATATGTGGGAGAGCTCTTCTCTCTCTGTTCTCAAAAAAGGTGCTTCTATGTTCCCTTTTGAATTAAATAAAAAAAGAAATACCTATTGAGAGCACTGAATTACTTTCCAGATTTTCACTATTACTTGGTTAGGTGATTAAAGAAATTAATTTAAAAAAAAAAAAAGAAAAAGAAAAAAAAAAAGAAGGGGGTTAAGCTGGCATAAACCTAAATCTTTTAGGGAGACAAATCTCAAGATCAGTGTCTGTCCATGATATGGTTCTGACCTGACCTAAGTAATCATTCTTCAATCACAGTTTCTTCATTCACAGGAGTTTCGTAGCATCACTGCAAAGGAACTGGCATGAATAGAGGTACAAGGATACTGTGCATGGTTGGTGCACCCTCAGACTTTTAAAGCCTGCTCCATTCCTACAGTGAAGGTGCTGGCTCCTACAGGTATTACTCCTGTACTTCAGAGATCTCAAACCTAACAGCAAAACAAACAAGAAAATGACATTTCCAACAGAAAGGTCTTAAGATCTTCTTTGTCCATGAAACACAACAGTTTGTATTTTGTTTTCCCCATCATCTTTAACAATAGCATAGTGAGGAAAAAAATCCTTATAGCCAAGTAACTTTTCAAAAATATTTTGATCCTTGATTGTACACACCCTCATCATTGAGATCATTGTACTAAATTCAGCTAAACCCTTTGGAGGGATAAAGGCTACAGGTGATTGAGAGTTTATAGAGCTAGCTGTTATCAAGACCATGGTCCAATTTTCTAGGAAGAAGCTGTGACAAACAAAAGCCTGGCTATTTATTCTTTTAACATGGAGATCATTGTGCAACCAGGAATGAAAACAAAATCATAAAGCTGGAAAAACCAAACAAAACAGACAGTCATCTTAGTAATTTCGAGCTCTTTATATTGCAGTGGTCTGCTTTCTACATTTGATATTAAACTGTCCAGGGATTTAAAAAGAAATCAGCGGAGCCCAGCATGTACCAAAATGATTGTCCTACGTGCAGCTCACCACAGAATCATATGCATTAAATTTCAGGAAAACTCCTATTAGGGGGTTCCTATATGGAATAAAAAGTGTATCCTTATTTCTCCTATTTATATCAGATTTTCGGGTGAAATGTAAAGTGGTCTTGGAGGTTCTCAGTGGCCTCACTCCTCACCCCCTTCCCTGCAGCTGAAAAGGGGCTTGCTCACCTCTCCTGCCAGGTCTGCTCCTCTGTGGTTTCCATGGCACACTCCAGGGAGCTCTGGAGGGATTGCAGCTGGTTCAGTGTCTCCTTCAAAAGAAAGCGAGTCACAAACTGCTCCAAATTGGAAGTTTCCTGATAGTCCTAAGACTTACATAAAAAAAACCCCAAAAGGTCAGGCTTTGCTTACTAGATTAGGAATACACGAGGGGAGGTTCAGACTCCATCCAGAAAGGAAGCAGGTTGGATGTCTCCATGTTTATATGTGTAAACCACATAAGCAACCTTTGCCAATGGACAAAAAGACCTCTGAATTTCCAGGTGTAGACACAACTCCCACTCAAACGGAGAGGCCCAAGTACACACTGACACAACACAGTTTCTACTCAAAAGACCCTTTTCTTTACATCCTTAACTCCAGTTGATGGCAGCACCTCATTACTTTTGAAGTGTGGAAAAGCCAAAATAAGATTGACAGCTGCAGAATTGAATTTAAAGTTTTAATTCAGATCCACTCTTGTGAAAAGATGTTTATCAAGCCCACTGGCCTGTCTCAGACAGTGATTATGGGAATAGTCTTTGAGCAGGGCACATGCTTAGGATACTCCCCTGAAAACCCCACTAGCAGTCAGCTGAAGGACTGTTTGTGCAAGAGAGGTTGCCTTCTGAATTTAACAGTCTTTGACTGATTTTTGTTCCTTTAATTTGTTTAATTATTTTTGAAACCATGTATCTGTCTATTTCGCAATTTCATGAAATGCATCTAAATGTTATTTGAGTTAGAGTTTGGTTATTATGAAAGTTTGCACCTATACTTAGCAATCTGTAGTGGTTCTTTGAATAATGACATTTCCAATGTATTGTATGTATCAAAAAATATTTATGCTTTTTTTTTGTGTAGATCATTTCAGAAATCAATTTTTATGCCTGTTGTCTCCCTGGCCCAATAAATCATATTTCCATGGCTGGTGTCAAATTTGTTGTTTCTGGCAAGCCCAGATCTGCAAAAACCCACTGTGGTCCCTTCCATGCCCAGTATGTGATTCTGTGATTCAGTAGTTCTGCAGTAACATGTAGGTAATGCTTGGTGAGGGGGTGACCTTTACAATAATATAAACACCCTCTTTCCTGGTTTCTCACTAATAAATGTAATAGAGAGGATAGAGCAGACCCATAGAGCTTTTGCTTACTGTGTTGAGGTCACATCAGGAACAGAGAAAGAAAACAGATTTACATCTCTTAAGCTCTGAATGAATTTGTTGGCTCCTCACTCAGCTGCTCTTGAAAACCTTTGGGTACAATTCCATCTAAAATAGTTTAATGAAGTGTAAGGTGCCTTCAACAAAAGATTTCTTTAATCACCGCATCTGAAGAGAGATGATGGTCCCCTACCTCCAAGCTTTAAAGAAGACCTGTCATTTCAATGGCATTGCCTCCTACACTACCTGAGAGCCCATTTGAGTATTTTTGGCAATGCATATGGGTATTTTTAAGCTCTTCCATGTTCCTTCCAATGCGAATTACTGAATTACAGCTGAAATGCCTTTCTGATTTTTAGACTTCTCTTAGAATTTTTCCATGTATGTTTTTGCAATCAGAACACAAATACAAGATGTTTTGAAATTTGAATGTAAAATGAAAGATTGTCAGATAATAGCTTTAAAAGCATTTTGCTCTCAAATGAGCGCAATCTTTTCACACTTCATGTTATTGAGTTAGTTCTTGTTGGAAGACTTCTGCTACAGAAATCTCACGTGTTGAACCACCCATGAATCATCAGAAGTTAACTTATGTAGCCAGAAGCTTCGTGGCCTTCTACATTTACTTCTCCCGTCTTCCGATTAATCAGCTGTGAGTCACTTTCCAACAAATAATTTTTCATTGATACAATTTTAAAATAGATGCTTATGAGAGATTGTCTGTCTACCTGAGGGACTCACACCAGTCTATAAATAATGTTTATGGCAACGTTTTTATGATTACTTAATCTTTTTGTGCAATAGGAAAGTTGATTTTTTATTCTTCTTCTAAACTGTGTCCATTGTAATTGATTTAAAACTTCAGTGAACCTGACAGAGATAATTTCACTTCCAAAAATTGTGATTCTCTGGCATGTTAGAAAAACGTGTGAATCTGTGCAGCATGGACAGGTAAATGAAACCCTTCAGTAGAAATCCAGGATATGTTTTATTTTTTTTTTTTTTGCAGCTTTTGCCATTGCTCTTGGAAATAAGTGAACAAATCATTGCAGAACTGACCATTTCTTGTAAGTTTTTGAATTGTGTTTTAAAATTCTGGGCATCCAGAAGGAAAGTGTTGCAGGTATCTCCATATAGCTTCCTGCTGATACTCCTGGTAAATCTGATACAGGCATGCTGAATTACAACTTACATGTACATCAATATTGTTTCACTTTGCAAACTGTTCAGGTGGGCTCTCACAGATAGGGGAATCATATAAACATTAGCTGTGTAATACTTGCTGCTGTCTGAGGCTGCTGCTTTCCAACTCCTTCAGAAAAAAATTACCTAGAAAAGCTTTCCTGCATCTGAAAGTTAGTAAAATTTTTTTCATTAGAACTGCTCCAAGTTTCTGCATTGCACTGGGATTTAGTCTTTTTTTCTTTATATTTCTGTCCCATAACTTCTATATTTAAAGGTTTCCCTATGGAAAAGGTCCTTGTGATCTTTAGATATGTCTTAGAGTATACCTTATCAGATATACAGAGCTACTTTTGTAAAGATGGGAAAGGTATGCAGGATGCTAACATCATCTGTGGGAGTCTAGAGTTATCAAAGACTCTTTCCTTATGTATATTTTACCCAAATACTAGTGCTTACAACTCTTCTATGTGGAATTACTTAACTCTCTTAATGCAGGTAGTTGAGCAAATAATTACAAATTATTTACTGTTTCTTTTAAAGAATTGCTGAGCCCAGCAATTCTGAGCTCACAGCAATGTTGAGCAGCTTCAACTCCTGCCCAGTGAAAGACAACTGCTCCAACCCGTCCTCCTAAAGTTCTTCAAAGGTTGTGGAAGAAGGTATTCAGCATATATAAATGATCTGAATAGCTATAATTTAAGTCATGGAGGGAAAAAGATTGTCCATTACAATTCAATTTAAACCTCAAGCCGAGCTCTCAGCACAGAGGAATTAGTAGCCATGCTTTGGTATTTTTTTCACCACTATGTTTCCTTCGAAAAGTACCTTATTTTGTATTTTATTAAAGGCACACTGGTAAAACATTTCTGTATCAATTTATTAAGTTTATATTATGGTAGAATCAGTGTAAATGGCATGCCCAGCATTTGTATTGTCAGTGTATCGTGCCACCAATCGGTAATGGGACCCGTGGATGGCGTCTGTACAAGAACTAGAAAAATGGCCCATTTCTTGAATTTCATTAGCTGTAAGTTACTGTTCATTAGCATATACATTACAGTGCACCACAGTTTGGGCAGTCCAGATGAAATAAGTCTGTGTTAACACACTGTTCTGCTTGTTAGTTTTACTGATTTTGAATGAATGAGGGTAATTTTCCACATCTTCCTCATCAAGAGGCAACTGTGACCTTTGTGAGCAGCAAAGATCTGCATTTCCTTTAATGCAACTGAAAATACACATCATTAGTGATTTCGCTGTGGAAAAGGTCACTGTGGTCTTTGAAAGTGTCTAAAGGCTATCTTAAAAAGTGCAGAGGAGGTTCTCCTTTTATAAAGGCGGAGGAGGCAGGGTTTAGGAATCTCCTAGTACAGGCTTCATCTCAGTGTTACCACAGGTTCAGCAAGTCTTGATCCTCTCAGTCTCTGGTGCCAGCCTCAGCCCTCTTCCCTAGGTGACTTGACCATGCTGCTCCATTTATCAGAAGAGCAGCTCCTTGAGATAGAGAAGGAGTGGGACACTTCTTACTGATATATTACTTACAATTTTCTGTTTCCTATTTATATGTCATATTCAACATAATTTCATAAAAAATATTTATGCTTATTTTTACAGAAAATACCCTCAAGTCAACTGAAAAACAGTTATCACTGAGTAGAACTCAGTAAGGAATAATCTATTTAAATTTCCTTTTATCATGGAATGTCTTCTGCCCTGTATGTTTAGATCCTAAATTAGTGGGACAATGCCCTGGGTTACAACTTTAAATTGAGGATATAAAATTAGTCAGAATAACTTCACTAAAATGAAATCCCTAAGATCTAGGTCTTCAGAATGTAGGAATAAATCAAAACAGCATCAGAATAAAATCATGATTTCACCAGAAGCCATATTGAGAGATGCACAGTGTATTGACTTCACACAAATGTAACCTTTACAGCATCCTCACTGTAAAAGTGATCAAAGGCGGGATGTGCCCAGTTATTAGATTCAGCTTTGAATATGGCACAAGTTTTACAAGTTTATCCAAGTTTTATATTTAGCATAAAGTATGTGTTTAAATTCTAGCTAGAGAACTGGAACAGTGACAATTTCTACTAACCATCTGCGGTGCTGAAGTAACAGCAATGAAATAAAATAGGCAGCCATGGCTGATTAGAAAGAAAATCGTCACACATTTGTAATAGCATCTGTCAGAACAATCCATCACTCTCCTGTACTGGGATCACTGAAGGAGTAATACACGCTTGTTGCAGTAACAGTATGTACAGAATCCAAGCATGGATAAAAAGTAACTCCTATTTAACTGCTATTAGGTGCATCACATAGCTTAGAGACCAAGAACTGTTTTGGATGTGTTTGATATTAGCAGGCAGGAGGGAAATGTGGAATGCCATTGCTCCAGGGAGAAGGTTGCAACGATACATAGAAAACATCAAAGCTGCTGGTGGTTTCGACAGGTATCAAGAGGAGAATGGCTAGTTAAGTGTTTATTTTTCTGCTGTGAAGTAATTTATATTTAGAGGTATGAATATTAAATTAAGAGGGTTTTCATTTTGTTTTAGCTTCATTTCTGACTAAACACATCTTCTCTGCTACTGGCAAAAATTTAAGCATTGTCTCTTCCTGACCCAGTAGGTATAAAACTTCCACAAAAAAAGATCAAAGAAGTTCCCAAGAGTTTTCATTACTCTGATAAGGAGCTAGAACAGGAAAGGCGTGAGTCTCTGGAATATCCTTGCATGACTGCTCAGAATTAATTGCTTGCAGCTCTTTGAATTTATCTTGTTTGTTTTGACTTGCACTAATAGTCACAATCTTAAAACTAAGTAAAAATAAAAATAAAATAAATAAAACTAAAAATCCCAAAACATATTTTAAGAATGTCCCCAGATAAAAATAGCATTTATTCATAGGGTCCTCTCTGCCTTGTAGCAGGGTGGAATTGGTGATATATTGAGCATTATCACCAGCATTCCTCTCTTCAGCTGAGAGATAGTCAGTTCAGTTACTGACTGGAACAGGCTTCTCAGGGAAGTGGTGGAGTCATCATCCTTGGAGGTATTTAAAAGATGTGTAGATGTGGAACTTCAGGACATGGTTTAGTGGTGGATTTGGCAGTGTCAGGAGGTTAACGGTTGAACTGGATGAATTTAAGGATTTTTTCCAACTTCAATGATTCTAAACCTTAATGATCCTATGATTTTTGATTGGAATGAAAAAAAATCTAAAAAATCTAAAGGAAAAAATGAACTATTTTCAAAGCCAGTGCATGAAAATTAATACTCAGGATAAACTGAGCAATACCTGTTATTCTTGTGCAGCAGCTATTCATTTCATTAATTCAGTGAAGGGTGCTTTTGTAAAAAGTGCAATTTCATAGAGAACAAGACTAGATTCTGTGAGAAATGTTAATAAATTCTAACCACATGTAAAAATGGGTGCCAGCCAATTTAACACAGTTTTTTTGAAAACAAAAAAGCAATTTGAAACTCCATTTTTGCTCAAACAGAATGTTAGTTGTAGAACACTATTGTCAACATATTCTTATCTAACTTTCTTCCCAGTTAATTTGTTTTGAGATATAATTTATATAAATGCTACTGTTACTGTTACTCAAATATGCATTAAAAAAAAGCTAGGTATTCCGGTTTATAATGGGTATCAACCCTCAAGAGTGCAGTGATTTACATAATTACCATAAATGCACCATTGGTAACTACATTTCAAGCCCTGTGTTACTCTCTCAGCTCCTATAATCTCCTCATTTACCTTACTCTCTCCTATTTTTAGACTATTAATGAAATTTTCAAGTAATAATAAGGCTGCACTGAGTTTGCTTAGCTTTGGGGTTTTTCGAGCAAAGCAGAAAAATTAATGATTTCATAGAAGCAGATAATTAGACATACTGTGTTGGTCGTTGAATCCAGCATCTTGCTGTTGCACACCACACACCCCACTTTCGATGTTTTTGCAAGCAACATGTAAAAAGCACTTAGGGCTTTTTCCCCCCAAAAGACTTGGAGGCTATTCAAGAACTTAGCGGCTCCACTGAAGAATTATCTTGTTTTCATCCTAAAATTAATGGTTTTGTTTTGCATATCTAAACGCTGGGGAAACCCAGTCTTAAATAAACCAGTTTTGATAACTACTGCTCAAATGCATTTTGCTAGTCCACTGAGCCTGGTCCCCTGCTATCACAGATAGATCATTAGTTGTCTTTCATAAAAGAGCTTCAAAGGAGGGAAAGAAAGTCCCTCCAAAGCAAAGAATCAGACTTTTACAGAGTCTGAAAAGGAGGAAATTTGCAGTGTTCCATCCCTCTTTTCCTGTGTTGTCTGCCATTCCTTTCCATGGAAGCCTGCAGGGCTTTTGTCTCCAAAAGAAAAACTGTACCTCAGTATTTACAGGAGTAGTGTGCACTCACAGGTCATCGCTGTGAAAAAGTGTGCATTAACTGCTGTAGCCAAAGCACCTTCTGGCTTTCATCTGTGGAAGAAAGAAGTGCTTTCCATTGGCTGTTCAAAAGTTCTGCCCAAATCTATCCAGGAGATTACTGTTGCATTGTAGTCACTGGATTTGCAATTCAGATATAAAGTTACATCAGGTCAAGCTACACTCTTACTGGATCAAAGTTTCACCTTTATTAGCACTGTTAACTGTAAAAACCAGTTTCTTTTCTTTTTTTTTTTTTTCCCTTAGAATCTATAGCACTATTTCCTTTTGAAATGAAAATACACTATCTAATAAAAATAATCAATATAATCTAAGTAGCAGCTCAGATATGAAGCTTTTTGTTGCTGGAGACTGGATCACATTTCTAACAGCTGTGGTGGTCTTAAGTCACTTTCGAGACAGCTCACAGGCCGAGTGAGTGTGAGTGCTAAACAGACCCTGCACTTGCAAGGAAAAGAAACAACTGCAAGGGCACTTAGTGCTGCTCTCCGGAGGAAGCAGCTCTGCCACATTCAGTTACTCTCAATGATTCCCAGTTCCCACCACTTTGCCATTGTGCCAGTGCAAACAGCCTCAATTCCAGCTGTTGCTCCAGCAAGTTAAGAGCTGATGCTCTCTGTGTCAAGACCATTGTCTGTTCCATAACAGACTCGTAGGTGAGGCTCAAGCCAACAGGCACTGAAATCATGGAGCAGGAAGCATGTCCCATCCTGAAATCCCCCTGGCACAGTCACTTGGCCACCAGCCCGCTGTGGTTAGACTTCTACCAACACTGAAATTGAAGGCAGGGGTCAGGAAGAAAGGGGGGTGCTCTTTAGCCAATGAAAAATGAACTTCAAATGGGTGTAATGGCTGATAAAAGATACTGTTGGAATTGCATCACCAGCTAGCTCTTCCTCAGAGAGAGTTCCTCTGGGAAAAAAACCTTCAGAGACCTCAGAGCTATTCAAGTATCTAAACTCGAGTTGGTGCCCTACAAAGACCCACCTGGTTTCCAGCTGCTGCTCCAGGAGGAGGTCTCATCCTGCCCCTGGGTCTCCTAGAGGTCCTGCGTGCTATCTGTCAGGCCTGTGGAGACACCTTGGACATCCTTGACTATCACAGATCTTCTAAAATATCTTTGGATAACTGTTTAAACCCCTGAATACTTCTATATTGTCAGTTTAATTTCATATGGAAATCAGATTTTTGGTGATTAAATGACCTTTTGCTAGGTTATTGAGTACCGAAAAGCTCACCACCAGCAGAAGGTTGCATTTGCAATAAACTATAGCAATACCTAAAATCAAAATGATAGAGCAAAACTTGTTCTTACCAAACAGCTGACAAACAGCAACAATCTTACAGCTTGGTAACTTAGGGAAAACGTGTTCTTTAATCTCTAAATTTCTGATTTTCAATGTTCACAAGTCAATAGAACTGAGATGTCGAGCACCTTAAACAAATGGTCTATTTTTGCCTATCTACATCATTACTCAGTGACAGATTTTATTTTCAGAGCTGTGGGTTGCAAAATATTTCTTAATTATATTTATATGTGACTACAAGATAGAGAATGTAATAAAAATACAGCTTGCTCAACGTGTTATGTTCATGTGGGTAATAAAAAAGATTCAGTATTTTAACTAAACACGCTTTATAAAAGATGTCAGAAAAAAAGGCCTAAAGAATGTGTTTGTGAAGTTTTGCTGAGTGTTTAATTTTTAATGCTTCCTGTATATAAGATGAAGAAGAAATGCAATAAACAGAACTATCCAGATAGTACTTTGATCCAGAAAATATCAACTTGGCAGGTGCAAGAAAACCAAGGGACACCAAAGATCAATCTGTCCTCACCACTCCAGTATAAGCAACTCAGGCAGACTCTCCATCCTAAGGAGAGAAATGATCAAATATCAAATCCCACAAATCCCTCTAAAACTCCTCAGATGTTTTTCCTTCCTGCTGTAAGGATAAAACACAGGGAGCAATACCAGAACAGAAAGACTGTAGCTCCCCTACCATCTTCTGGTTAGATGGGGTTTGTATTGAAGTATATCACTTACAAATGCACCTCGGTCTTCTCCCTGCTGAAAGGTGTTCCTGGAGAAATCCATTTCTCTGCGTTTTTAGCTTAGCACTCTCCCATCAAGCAGTGGAGCATGAACGGCTCCTACACTCCCCGAGGGTTTCCTGTCTTCCCAGCTGCTGTTTAGCTTGGTTTGGTGGGAGGGATCTGGCCCCAGGGCAGGGAAAGGAAGTCAAAGCTTCTTGAACCTGCGAACACACTGGAAGGTTTTCTGCCACAGACGATGATGATTTTACTTTCAGATTGCAGAGGACTGGAAGACTGGAGGAAAGCTCAGTTCAAGAAAGCTGTGCTGAGAGCTCTTTCAAACTACAGAGGGCAATAAAGTACACAGAAATCATGTGGAAATTGCCCTGCAGGAGCTAATCTGTTGGGGGAAAATATCTACATATGGAAATCATTTGGAGTGATGGGGGACAATTTGGTTAATCTTGATTTAAATCCAGGAGTCCATAGCCAAGCCAAGCTCCAGTTGCTCTTGGAGGGATATTGTATTCAGTTTGTTTGGCAAGGTTTGAGAAGGGGGGAAGGAAGCGACTACAGGGATGTTTTCTGTGAGGAGCTGCCAGAAGCTTCCCCCATGATTGATAGAGCCAATGCCAACCAGCTCCAAGTTGGACCTGCCACTGGCCAAGGCTGAGCCCATCAGGGTTGCTGGTACTGCCTCTGGGATAACAGATATAAGAGGAGGGAAAAAATCACTGCAGAGAAGTGAACTGCAGCCAGAGAAGAGAGGAGTGGGAATATGTGAGAGGAAGAACTATGCAGACTCCAGGGTCAGTGCAGAAGGAGGGGCAAGGGTGCTCCAGGCACTGGAGCTGAATTGCTCTGAAGCCCCTGGTGCAGACCATGGTGAGGCAGCTGTGCCCCTGCAGCCCATGGAGGTCCACAGTGGAGCAGAGATCCACCTGCAGCCCCTAGAGGAGATCCGCACCAGAGCAGGTGGATGCCCAAAGGATGCTGTGATCCTGTGGGAAGCCTGCACAGGTGGGACCTGTGGCCCCCTGGAGAGAGCAGCTCATGCTGGAGCAGGTTTGCTGGCAGGACTTATGACCCTGCTGAAAATAACCAAAATTTTGAATTGAAAATTTAATTTCCATACAAAGATGTAGTGGCTGAGCATATGCTTGGCAGAAAGCTCTATTTTAGAATATTTGATGACGCGTTTTTTATTTGACTGTGTTCACACACAGTTTCTACTAAATGGAATTAAAGTGTTCTTCCAGTGTTAGCTTTGCTCTATTTCTGCCATCTCTAACAAATAGTCAGCTGAAGTATTCCTAAAAGACAGAAAACCCATTAGGCTTGAATCTTCAGTTAAGAAAATAAAATTCAAAGAAATTGTGGTTTCATTATGTTTCAGATGGGTTCTTCAAGCAGACCAATGAAACACATTAATATTCTTTCCCTAACCTGGTGGGGGAGGGGCAGTTATAACTTGCCTTCCTTTGAGGAGACATTTCCTTTGGATGTTTCCCTGAATTTGGCCCAAACCGGCGCACACTTCCTCTTGGCAGGCTCACTGATTTTGTTTAACGTGCCTCAGAGGGAAATGAAATCTTGTTCTTGGTCAGGAGGTTTCACTCAACCCACCACGTTATTTTTTCAAGTTTGGTCTGTTTCCAAATGTTGGTGCTGATACTTACCCACATCTGGCAGGGGACATAGAACCCTCTTCGTACAACAATGCAAAGAACATTCTTCAGACCATTCACAAAGACAAATCTGGCTATATCCAAACTGTAATAATTTGCAGATAGGTCTTTAAATATTTCATATACAATCATTTTGACAAGCCTTTTCTCACTGGATTTTGCTACAAACATGTATATTTGGAAGGACTTAAATATGAATTAGTAAATTCAGATAAGAAAACTACTGGAAATACTCCAAACAAACAAAATATACAATGCAAAGAAAATTTCACAGTTTTTACTTACTTTCTTTGTTTTGTCCATTGCCTTCAGTATGGTTATGTTTAAGTCTTCCAAGACAGATAGAACATTTCCATATTCTCCTAAGTGCTTTGAAAAACAATCTAAAAGAAGACAAAACCCCACATCACCTACCAATGACCCGAAAATCAGTATTTCATTAAATATTAGCTTTATCAAGTCTGAACTCAGTTATGACATTATTTAATATCTAAATACAAAATGAAATGATGTTACAATGAACAGATCATTTTCTTTTTAAATTTTGTATTCTTTCTCTGCAAAATAATTCCTGGCATACTTAAAATACCAAAATAAGTATTTAAAAACATTTTCTTTCAATAAATGAGCTGCCAAATTCACAAAAAATGTAAAATACCCACTTGACAGCTGAAGCAAACTTATTTTCAAAATATCTACATCTTCTTTGTAAACTACATTTTCAGTCTAATGGTCTACAATTACTAGCAGGAAATGAAGTTTTCATATGTATGTGGTGAATTTAATTATATTGATACAAAAATGAATAATTCTGGTAAAGCCCGTTGAGGAGATAATATCAAGTGGGGGTTGTTGTGAGGTAGGGTTGGTTGAGATCAGTTGTTTCTTTGAGAAATGAAGAGACCATGAGTTGGCCAGATAAGCTTCTAGTCCCAGGTGCTGTGATATTTTCAACAAATATGATGCACGCAAAATTCATTTTAATGAAAATCATGGAAATAACAAATTGCAGGATGTCCTTTTGTAGCTTCTCAAAGCAGAGGACTTTTTAACAGAAAGAACTGATGTAAATTCCAAGGGATTACAGCAAGAGGAGGAAGCAAACCTGGGAAATCATGACCCAAGTTCCCATTTGGTTGATGTGGTGAAATGCAATAAAGGGAAGCACAGGAAGGAGAAAGTGTGAAAAATAAATAAATAAAATTATGTTAAAGCTTAGAGACTGTGTTAGACAAGGTATTTAGACATCAGATCACCTGGAAGAGCACAAAAATCAGCATTTAAATGGCAGACAGGAAGAACAAGATTACACAGGAGCTTTTTTTAAATAATAAATAGCAACACTTTAGGGCTTTTAAAAGGTCAGCATGAGCTTCTCAGGGGAATCGTGAAAACATAAGTTACCAGGAACACTGCGACATGACCTGGTATTGCTGAGAGGTTGAATGAAATTATTTAGAATGAAAATGTATTGTGAATTAGTACCCTGGATGTTTTTTAGCTTCATTTCTGAGGTGAACTGATATAACTCAGAAAGAGCTGTATAATCACAAGCGCAAACCTGTGTTGAGTAGACTCAGTACCAGATTCATGGATGAAAAACACCCTAGTGGCAACATTTAAAAGATTTAAAAGGCATTTGAAGCAGCCTGTATTTAATCAAAACAGACAGTAAACAGGGTCAGTGCTGGACTGACACCCCCTCCACCCAGCAAGCCTCTACGCCTTCAGCGCAACATCAACTGCAGTAAATCCCTGGTGGAACAAAACCACCTCTCTTCCTCAGCCAGGCTGATACAATTTTGGCCAGATGCTCAACCAGCATAAGTTGTCACAGCCCAGCTCACTTCAAGTGAGTCTCTTGTCATATATTTATAAGCCACAGGTCAAGGTGTATTTTAGTGGGTTCTTGGCCATGTCACCCTGTGGGTGAGTAAATGAGCCAGTATTCAGCTTGACAGTATTTTCAGCTTTTAAAGTTCTTCAACATTGTTGACCACTGGAAAATTTATCAGGCTACCATCTTTCCCTCAGAAACTGCTGGTGTTGACAAATATGATTTTTTTCCTAACATTTTGTGTGAGAACCTGCAAAAACCTTTGTAAATAGTTTTCTGCTGCAGGAAGCACTCCTAAATCAGGCACTGTAAGATAAGCTGGAGAGCAAACAGGGTGTTGGGGAAATGACTCACAGCCCAGAATGATGTACAGAAATGGGTAATTGGGACAAAATTGAGGCCTTGTAGAAGTTTAATTGTGACAAAGGATCATAGAACTTGTCAAACTTGCTGTTCTCCCTGGCTCAAGTAGGAGGAAAGTAATGAATTTTCTTTTAGTGGGGTACAGGACAAGTGTTAAAGTGAGAAACTAACTAGAAAAAATATCTGTCACAAAAGAGAAATAAAATATAAGTCATCTATCTAGCTAGCTAGCTAGCTATCTTTATGTCAGAACAGTTCTTGAATCTCAGAGAGTGTGAAATACTGATTAGGAAAAATATTTTTTAAGTAAATTCTGCACATAAGGGATGACAGAGTCTGAAAAGATTATAAGCCATCTGCATTTTCCCAGGAGTTCTCTGAGTGGAAATTATTTTCTGTTTGAGGTACAAAGATTAAACAGAAAAAAAATAATCACATGGCATGTTTATTTGCACAGGGCTGCTGCAGGCATAGATTATGTTCTTTCCCAAAAAAGAACTTACCACAGAGCTCATCTGTGTCAAGATTTCTGGAAAGATAAGAGTATAGAAGGTTAGTGAGGTTAGTAACTTTTTTTTGTTGCACTGGTAAATAGTGTGACTCAAATATTAGCCTGACTGGGATATAAAGCCCCCCTGCCTGGGCTGCAGCAGGAGGTGCAAGTGCCTGGCTGCTGCTGGCCTTGCTATGCTGCCTTAGGGCAGAAGGCTGCAGCCTTTCCAAAGCTGGCTGCAGGTGCAGCCTCCCTTCCTGCTCATGTTCCCACTGGCACCTTCCTACTCCCTGCAAACCCACTTTGAAGTTCAGCCTTTGTGCATCATGAGGCAGCCACTGCTCCTCAGGCCTTACACTTTTGGCCCCAGTTCTGGCAGAAATCCATCTAAACACCAGAAATGTTTGGTTTGGGGTTTTTTTCTCCACCTTTCTGCCTGTACCCCTCTTCTGTGACTGTCATGCTGGACAGCAAGGCCCAGAGATCTTGGCCTTCCATGCTAAAGAAGAAAAAAACTGAAAACTTTCTCCTGTTTGCAATCTTTGCTGTGCGATAGTGTTCTGTGGGAGAGACAGTAGGATAGAACCAGACATAGCCCATGAGCACACATAATTCCTAATTCTGGTCATGCAAGACCATTTTACCACTACTAACTTTGGCAAAATTGGTGATGTGAAAAGTATAGATGTACTGCCATATTCCCATGCCAACATTACATAAATACATAAATGCAGGGAGGTATTCTATTCAATTCAAACCTGTTCACTTTAATCAGATTTCATCTTGATCAACTTTGAAGTGATATTTTCTCTCATAAACAAGGCCTTAATAGTTAAAAGAGAAAAACATTCGACCTACAGCTCATTACTGAAAGTTAGCATACTGCCTTTCATCCAAGGAGGTAAAGAAACAGATTATTAAAGAAACTTAAAAGCATGAATGTCCTCTTTGAATCTTGCTGAGGGGTGAATATTGAATGGCTGATTGCACTCAGTATTTTTTCACTTATCTTTTTAATGGGATTTTTTAATTGACCTTTTAATAAAATGATGACACAGTACTATCTTAAAATCACTTTCTTCACTGCTAACTTCCATACATCTGGCTTTTATTTCACATGGGAGAGAAACTGATAGAAATTGCAGGATCTTGGATTATCATAAACTTGCATACTCAGGGTTATAAAAACTTCTGAACACTTTTAATTGATAATGTAAATGAGATTTTCACACAACATTTATTAATTGAAGGTGATACTATCTGCATTCAAACAAGCCAAGTTAGATGGCTGCAAATGAGACTTGCACCGGGTTTTTCCAATGACCTTGTTGGCAGGTATAAAGGAATTCAGAGTCTGTAAGAACTGGTGCTGAAGCTGTGAAACTTAACTCTTAGGTAAACAAACTGTGTGGTGGGAAGAAGTGTCTGCAGCTCCTTAAGGCTGTTTGCCACAGATCACTACGGCATCTACGGTCAAATGCGTCTGACCAACACTTCTGCAGTTCAGCAGTCAGTTTTGGAACAGTCCAGGGTTCATCTCTTAAATGCAAACTCAAACCCTGAAAGCTGGAAAATTGCCTGAGTCAAAGAGCTTTGACAGAATATGATGAGGTGAAATGACAGGAGTTTGCTGTTACAATGCCTACTCTTTTTTCAGCGTCCCTGCATTTTCTGCTCCTTCACTTCATCTGCCCTAATGACTTAATGTAAAAGACGTTTCTGCATTTCTTAATGCACAGCTTGATAACTGTGTTTAAAACAGCCTTTCACATTGTTAACCAGTCAAATTCATGCTCTCTTTTCAAATTTTATATTTAAATCCCTTCTGGTCCCTGTTCTATTACAAAGTCCTCAGCACCATGTTAGTGACATATGGAGTGGCTCAGAGGCTTTCAGCATCCCTGTTTTCAGCATGCTGTTTGTCCTATTGACAGGAGTGACACAGCTGCAAAGGGTCTGCCAGTGAAAATGGAAAAATATTCAGGTGCTGAATTCTTTTTCAGTTAGAACTGGACACCTAAATAACCACAAAACATTATCCAAAGCATTTTGTGCAGCAAGCATGTGAAAAAACACAGAAAAGGCATAAAGAACATGGATTTCTGTCTAACATACTCAGTATTTTCTTCTGTTATAAATACCCTTGGAGGCTTCATTGTTCTTGGCATCCTGTTTGAAGGGGATGCTGTTCTAGGCAGGGAAGCTATAATTTTGTGTCAGTGACTATTTCATTCTCTCAGAAATAATGACATGCTGCTTCAAACACAGTTTTGAATAAACCTAGGAATTCTTTTTCTGTATACAAACAATTTTGAGTTCCCTGCAAGATGCTCCAGAAATAATTAAAGAAGTTTGGCAAGTATTTAATAGTACAGGAGTGAGGTGCACACCAGAGGGCCGTTTCTGTAACTCAGTACTCAGGTTTACAGCAGGCACCTGTTCATCATTTCAGTGGGTACATATACCAAGGAGGCTTCTGCTTAGACCCATAATCTGGCAATGCTGAACATGGTATTAACGATATTTGCTGGATGACTCACATCCAGGCACCAGCCCTCCACTCACGATAAGCAACCAACACATACGGGGAGGCAAATGCATCCATGTCATGTCAGCACGATAATTCTCAAGTTGCTTTCTGACTACTAGATGCAGTCCTTCTACCTGTCTGTGTCTAAAATGTTCTCAACCTAAAAACATGAGCTATTTTTAAAGGAAAACTACACTGAGCAGTCCTGATCACTGAAAAGTTGATCATATCTCTTGGTCAGTGACAGAAAAATAAGCAAATTCACATGAATAAACTATCGCAAAAGTGCTTACTCGTGGTATGTCTGGAAGTGGTCCAAAATGTAGAATTGCAAAGCAGCTGCGCTCTCGTTCTGCCCACTGCAGTTAGCCGTGGGCTGGGGGCAGCCAGGGAGGACATGAGGACATTTTGTTCTATGGAACAAAAGGCACCTCAAGGCAAAGGAACCCAGCAGATGATCTACAAATTTCCCCTAGACCACAAGAAGAGGAAATGAGATCTTATAAAGTATGGAATCCGGAATATAAAGCAGTTACTTTACTGAAGAATCCAATGCTATATGAAAGACTTAATGAACTAACTAAATTTAAGAAGATCATTGCCATGACTTATAGCTGGACAAGTACAACACTTTCTTCTTCAGATCTCTCTTCATTCTCAGATAGGAGAAGGATTTATTTCAGAACCTTGAACTAACTCTCTTTTCAGTCCCATTTGCATGTCTTTTTGCTAAATTTGGTTTTAGGGATGAAAGTTTGAAGCTAGTATCACTTACTGTTAAATAGAAGCATACAATTCGTGCGTGAAAGGAATTAAGTGTTATTTAAACTATGCAAGAGTAACTGAATAGGCATCCATGGACAATCTCAGCCAAAAAGCTGTGAGCTCTTTGCAACAAGAAAGCCTGGGTACCATCTCACAGTAAGTCACCAAAATGCTGTAAGTGCTCCAGCACTACAGAGGGTGTTTTGCAAAGGAGTCCTATGTGTGCACGTCCATTTTAAGGATTTTCTGCCTCACAGCTCCTTTGCAACAGTGAACAACACCTTTTTGTTTAGGTTTGTTCAAGGTTTCTTACCAGTAGAGGCAAAACTGCTTCCACTGGATGCAGTGCTACAAGAAGCCCAGGCGCTGGCCTCTTGTCGCAGAAACGGGAGAGGAGGAAGAAGGGGCAGAAATGGGACAAAGCTTCTGTCCCTGGGGAGGCAAACTTCCTGCTGCCCCAAGGACATTGCTGCTCTTCAATCCCAGATCCATCTGGACTGTGCACCCTCTGGGCTCTCAAAGGCAGCTGCCAGCTTGGCTCTCTGGGCTCTGACTTGGGCAGTGGGGTTACGGCTCTTTTAATATCCCACATTTTGCTTCACTAAATAATTGCCTAGTTTGCTTAGTTCCAGGCTAAGTGATAACTTCAGAGTCATAACTTACTGCTCTGCCTGTGGCAGGACTGAAGGAGAGACTAAAGGGTTTTTTTTCCTGACTAAGAACTCATCTGAAAAAACAACCCTCTAGTCCTCAGCATTCAGCAGTGATTCACAAGGATGCGATGACTATGTAGCTGACAAATCACTTTAATCATCCCAGATATAACAGCCTTTGTGTTGCCAGAAGAGGCTTAATAATGCTATTAAAACTAGTTGTGTGTGCTAAAATTTGTAGAGCAGTGTACAAGGGCTGCAGAGCTATGATTTTTTCACAGATTCTGAATGACACAAAACCCAAATGAGAAGCTGGGATGCAGCATCACAGTGGCTCTTTTGCCACAGAGAGCAAATTTCAGAGTTTTCACCCCTCTGGAGATGATAATGTTTCAATTTCTGGTTTTGTCACAAAATGCCTTTTTTTTTTTTTTAACCTGAGATTAAATTATTTATTCTTAGAAAAAAAAAATGTTTACTTTGGTTTCTTACACTCCTTGGAAATGCACAGGAACAGGCAATTCCAAAATGTCAGAAATCAAGCAAATGAGGCAGAAGGTTGGCTTTGCTGGGCAGGCATCTTCTTTTGGAGAAGGAAGGTGTATGCCCAGTGTAAGCAAGGTCAAGGGATATGGGAAGTATACAGAGATGCAGCTTTCCCCTGTAGGGAGAAAATTAATGCAGCCAAAGATTAACTGGAGTTGAAGCTGCCCAGAAATGTGTGGGAAAATAAAAAGGTACTTCAAATACATTATTGTCTAAAGGCAGCATAGAGATAACATCAGCCAGTTACAGGATGAGGACGGGCACCTCACAAAAAGAGACATGGACAAGGCAGAGGTGTTTAAGGCATTCTTTGCCTCTGTCTTCAACACAGATGATGGACCAAGGCGGTCTCAGTGCCCTGAGCTGGAGGACCATGGCTGCAAGAACGTTTGACTCCCAGTCGACCCTGAGATTGTGCAGGATCTGCTGCTCCAGCTGGATCCCTACAAATCTGTGGGGCCTGATGGGATTCATCTGAGAACCCTCAGAGCTATCTGATGTCATAGTAAAACCTATCTAGGTGGTTTTTGAGCAGTACTAAAACTCTTGTGGTTCTCTGGGAAACCCACATAATGGGAGGGAGTAGGCCTCCAAACTACACCTACCATTAAGCAACGAGCTTACTGCAGGGAAGCCAATGTTATCTACTGCAGAACTGAAATGAAGCACTTTAAATCAGCTCCATTTAGTTAAATGCAACTGAAAATAGTCATTACTGTTTGATATTTTTTTTCTGAGAGGGATTGTCATTTTTTTCTGCAAAAAGCTGAATTTCCCATTAAAAATAACCACTCATACGGAAAATTTCCAAGCAAAATTCTATTTGCAGCTTGTCTGTCTGACCAGAGGATCTGATAGCATCAGGATTTTGTAAATCATTCTTTGTGAACTTGTTTTGATCAGTCGTGAAATACTAGAATGAATTATCAGCTCACTCTGACCAGTATCTTACCTTTGTCTCTGTGCTTTGTTTCCAAACTGATTTCCATAGCTATGGTCTTGAAAATTCTGGGAGTTAAAGCAAATAGCTGCAATTAAATGTCTTAAATATTAGCAAACACACCTTTCTGATGCCAATTCTGCACCATGTGCCTGAAATTCTAATTTAATCTAAAAGAACCAGCTTTTAAAAAATGGTCAAACCCCAGTATGTTATTTTCCTCTTGCAATTTTTGCATTCAAAAATTCCTTTTAAAAAGAAAGTTTACTCACCTGCAGTTCACCTAAAGATCCTGTCTGTATCTCATATTGTTCTTAATAAATTTTCTATTTTCATTGTTGAAATTAGAAGTTAATTATTTTTTTCTGTGTACTTGTATTGCACTGTGAAAGATCAGCAATAGCGTGAGACTGAAATATGCCTTCCAACTGAAACAAAAGGAAACCATCCTAGATAGAGATAATTAGTACACTTAGAGTACCCTTAAACTACTGAGGACTTGTCATTATTATGTTGACAAGCAGAACCTTGCAGGAAGCATTCTGGCCCATATAAATATGCCTTTCATTTTACTTTCAGTGCACTGTACTGGGCTCCAGGCTCATGGGTTCCCATGACTGCAGGGATTGCTAACCAGCCTCTTACTGTCAACATCCAATTGTCACCTTTTGGGGTTTTCTGCTAGGGTAGATGATCTCGGCCTTTCTCTTTCGACCCACGGGAGGAACTAGGGCTCTGCTAAGGAAGACCTGAGCAAGTGGGAGGAAGGTTTATTCACTTTGGGAATGAGTCCTAAATGTAGATGTCCATATGTGCGCCGGGTGCCCAACCTCCCCTGCCAGGCAAAGGAGCCCCAGTGTATTCAGTGGAATTGAGAGGGTTTAATAGACCAGCTAGGAGGACACTGAGAAGTAATTTGATATAACACAGGCATCTAGTGTTGGTTTAAATGCTCTAGCATTTCTCACACTACCCATGCCCCAGCTACTTCTCCTGTGTTTTCCTTTCCACCTTGGGCTGATTTTCAAGTGTGAGCATATTAAATGCCTAATGCCTGGGCAACTGAGCTGAAGCCCATGTGAACAGTTTCATGTCTTAGGTGCCAGTGACTTCCCTGACCATGACGGAGCCTTAGAGACCCTGCTGACACACATGTATGCAAGTGTAGATGTGTCTCCATAGTGTCACGTCCCACTCCTACATCTGCTGTGCGTGCAGCACCACACACTCTCCCAGCTGTGCAGCATGAGCTCCGTGCTGCAGGTGGCCGAGGCTCTCAGGTCCTCACCAAGCTCATCTCTGGCTTGTGCTCAGTTTAACTCACGCCACACACAGTTTTAATGGGACCTCCCTACCTTTGGGAGGTTGCCTGTGCCCCAGGTCCTCAATAGTTCTAGCATCCCTCCTACCTTGTAACTAGGATCCTGACTGAGGACTTCATTTTACCAATGAGTAAAGTGAGAAAAACAAGTCTGATTCCCCACAGACTCCTGTGAGTCAGTAATCAGTGAAGCATTTATCGCACTGTCTCTCCGGCAGCGCTGCAGACTAAATCCCCTTGAGACCTTCTGTATATCTCCTAGTTTGTAACTTTGCCAAATATTCTCATTATCTTCTGACACCTTTTCCCAGAGGATGCCATTATGCTAAAACAATTTCCATGGAAGTCGTGAGTAGGGGGAGAGAAGGGTAAAGGATAAGAGTAAAAGGGAGGTTTATATTTGCAATGACTTTTGATAAGACTTATTCACTAAACCATTAACCATGTCCAGGATTTTTGCTGTGCTGGAACACGAGCTCGTCAGAGTTGACATTAAAATTAAGTAGGAGACAATTTACCAAAGAAATGAGTTGTAACAGCCTTCATCCCTTAGACCACTAATTTCAAACTTTTCCCCCATACTTCTCTCCATGTATAAAAAGAGCTGTGCTTCTGATACCTTTCTCTGCTTTCACTACAGTTATTCAGGCAGTAACACATGTAAACAAAACAGCTGTATTTCTGCAGAGCTACCTCAACTATGCTTCAACACTGTTTTACATGCAAGATGTTTTGCATTCAGTTTATAACCAGAATGCTTTGAGACAGCAGAGCATGTGGGTCTTCAGCTCTAAAATTACTTCAGCTCCAAAATTACTACAACCTGCAGACCATGTCCTCCATGACCCTCCTTGTCAGCACAAAGAAAGACTTCTGGTGCCTTTGCAGCACTCGCATTTGCTCCGACACCCTTCCCAGTGCTCCCAGCAGCCCTGCAGAGCCTCGCTGAGCACTGGGGAGCTTGGAGCTGAGACTGGGGGAGGAGAGAGGGGTGAGGAACAACACTTGCTTTCCTTCACCCTCACAAACTTCCAAAAAGGTTAACTCAGATTTCAAATAGAGTGCATTGAGATTCTTTTAAGTATTAGGACAAGCACTGACCAGGTCCAAACTGACAGTACAGACATATAACACGGATGTCATGTCAAATACATGTCAAATCAACACACAAAGATAAGCTCTTCCCCTTGCCCCTTCCCTGCTCACAGACACGCACTTATGTTGGTCTGACTCTTACTCTGGGGGCCTGGCTCCTACTCAAGAAACTGTGGGGATCTACCTTGGCCTCTTGATAACTTAAAAAGAGCTTAAGATGTTGCCCAGATGCTTATAGTGTATTTATATTGGGGCTATCTGCAAAACACTTAAACATTTATGAATAAGGGGAGGAGAATCACTGTACAAACTCCAGGTTGAAGCTTAAGTCACTGCTCTTGATTTCTTGCCTACACTTGTATGGTTGGGGCTTTTTTAAGGGTCTTTAAATACAAGACACTGCTTTGCAGTAGAAGCAAATGCATGCTAGGAAACAAGAACCTGGAGATGTGGCTGTAACAGCCCAGACCTGATCACTGTTGCATCAACACAAAGCCTCTCCTTACACTGGCAGAGCGAGGGCATCTGAGTGTGGACGCTCCAAAACTACTTCTTTATACCTTTTAATGGTATGTGATTGAATAAGGATTGCCCAAAGTTTTCAGGAGGTGCTGGAAAGCACAAATAGAAGCGACTCTCAGCAGCAGTCAAATGCCCAATTGGCTTTCAGCTTCACTCTCAAGTAATGATGATACTGGAAACTGCACTTAGGGAAGAATGGTTAACTGCTACCCCCCCCCAAAGCAGTCACCTTGTACTAATTACACGTCAGGAATGCTCATTGTATGGCCCAATCAAAGCTTACCTTTGAGAAAGGTAAAACATCATAGCAGTACTAAAAGACGGAAAAATAAATTCCTTTTTACATGGATACACTAGTTCACCTAATCTGGTTGTCTTATGCATCTGTTTCTGGCTGAACCCAAAGGAAAGGGGAATGGAAGTTAAAAATGTAGGCAATCAATTTGTACACTGTGTTTTAATGGTATTTATTTAATGTTTCAAATGTTATAAAAAAGCAATGTAGATTTTTAAAAATAGAATACATGTAAGTACCTTCATAAACTGCAAAATAAATGTCCAAATTATGTACTGAGGAAATACCCTTAGCCAATGCAAATTTTCAGTAAAAGCAATGATCTGCCCTGAATGAATAACCTGTACTTTAGGGTCTAGACAAATTGTGCATTTAAATCATCCTGCCATAATAAACTATTCAACCTATATTTTGGAAACTTTATGTGGCAGTAACTAATTCTTACTCATCTGTTTTTCCTGCTGATTATGCACTAATTGACTCTTCTTTTACTTAGTAAAAAGAGAACACCTGACTGCTTCAAATACCAAGGTGCAGAGATCCTAGTCAGGCAGACACAACCTGAATTACTGGGAGGTTAAACCCTCTGTTATTTGCCCTGCTATCACATTGGAAATGGTAATTACTCATTTTAGCAGTCTTCCACAGCCTATCTACTTTGTGACAAGTACTTTGCATTAGCTTGGATTGGTCTTTAAAAAGTTAATAACTTAACTCTCTCTTCAACAAGACTGACATTAGGGCCTGTGTAATAGTGGCACTTAACACCTGTTTAATTTAGTTCCCTTAGAAGTGTTAAACCAGTGTAAGTCTTTCATGCTTTGAGTATTTTATTGAAAGATTGCTGCAGCATAGCTGAGAAGGGAATTCAAATTGCCTGAGTTTGTGGTCCATGCCTATCACCCCAAGGCCACATCTCCTTTTTTATCTTCAGGCTTTAAAGTACAAAGCCTTGTGCACACAGACAGTGAGGTTTTGAATGCCGGCAGAGCCAAAGGACTTAGCGCAGGTGGAAACAACCCAAAGTCTGCTCTTGTGACAAGCTGGTTATGAAATCCTGAGATACTCCAAGAAATGAACTAAGGGATCATGACATGCTTCCCTAGACATCTGTCCTAGGCATTTACATGTAGTGTAAATCACTGCATAATCTCAATGCTTAGGAAACATTTCTGGGATAGGGAACTACAGTCTGCATTTGTAAATAGTGAAGTGAAGCAGAGAGAAGATAAAGGATTTTCCCAGAGTTTGACAGTGTCTGCATTTTAATTGGATAAGAGAGACAACCTGTGCAAATCTCCTCCTACTAGCTACAAAACTAAGCAGAATTCTTCACCCACCCCTACTAAAAACCAGCCAGAAACGACTGGCTTTCATAACTTTAGTTTCATTCCCTTGGATAATTTGGAAGTGGAAACATCTCAGAATAGATGGTTTTGGGATTGTTTGATAAGTACATGATTCTCCTAATGCTTACATTAAAACACTTCCCAAGGTTCGATGAACATTTTGCTATTTTTCTTATCTAGCTCATTAATTTTAGACATTTTACATAACCTGCCCTTTTCAGGAAATGCCAGTGAATAAAGTTTGTGCCTCATTATATCTGCTCCATGTGATTTTTTCAGAAAGCCATGCTAACAAGGAAATTATATTACACTGTCCAAGCTGTCTTTCTTTGCTATATCCATCTATTTGGCATGTGACATCTTACTGACAGGTTTCTCAAAATCTTACAAAGGGGCTAAGGGAAAGCCTTTAAAATGTATTTGCCTCTATTAAAGATCAAGCCCTGTAGAATACTTTTCAGCTGCAAAGTCACCCTAAAGCCTTTTATCAGCTAAAGAATTAATGAAAAAAACACTCAAAAATCTTCTTGTTGCTGTTCTAAATCCATGTTTCAAGTACATTTTCTTATCTATATCTAGGTTCTCCTGTAACAAATGTTAATCCATCAATACCCTTTCTTCTGGTTGGAAAAGGTAATTTAGTAGCTTGTCTTAATTTTCCACCTGCTCCATTCCTTGAAATACATGAAAACTGGACCCTTCAGAGTATGCATTCTGCCACTTTTGTGCCCAGATTTTTGCCAGGCTTTTTCGGGACAGTGAGAATGATCTCCCTCTCAGGTGGCTGCTAAGACAGTTTAATTACCTATTTTCAGTTAACAGCAGAAGCATTCAACAATTGCACTGATTCGTCTGACGTGCCTATCTACCAGTAGGAAAAACATAATGTTATCCTCACTTTTCTACATATTTTTTGGATCTATATAGTCTCTGTTAAAGAGAAAATGGTGTACAAATACTAGTAATAAAATTTAAAATATTTTACGTTTAAAAAGCTTTATAAATAAAAAGAAAGGAAAAATAGATGTAGACCATCTGTCTTTTTTCTTAGAAATCTTGCTTAGTGTCAAGAATTTCTGCCTTTCTCAGGATGCTTGCAGACAAAATGGAATTATAGTAAAATAAAACCACTTATGCAGATATGTGGTACATAGGATGAAGTCCAGAGCTGTGCAAACGAGTCTGGCTCTGAAATGAGTTTTTTGACTCCGGGTCATTCATATGATTTAATTGACCTGCTTGGTCTTTAAGGGCACATTGTTAGCTCATGTTCAACTTGGTGTTCACCCAATATCCTTTTCTGCCAAGCTGCTTTCCAGCTGGATGGGCCCCAGTGTATATTGGTGCACAGAACCATAGAATCATAGAATTGTTTGGGTTAGAAAAGACCTCTAAAACCATCGAGCCCAGCTGTTAACCCAGAACTGCCAAATCCCCCAAATACCTCCAGGGTGGTGATCTCACCACCTCCCTGTCTCCATCACCCCATCCCTTGATCATCTTATGAAGCCTGCAGTATTTTTCATTCCCCGCAAGTCCAACAAATTGAGTACCACTTCTTCTGTTTACTTCAGGACATTATTTTGGCACAAACTCTGAAATCTTATGAATTCTACTATGAAACAACATTTAACTTGATTCCATTTCCCACAAAAGCTTGGGGTTGTTCCTCCCCAGAAGCAGGACTTTGCACTTCTCCTTGCTGAACTTCATGAAGTTCCTGTCATCTTATTTCCCTATGGCATTGTTAAACCCAACCATAACGGGAGTATCCCAAGGGACAGCACCAGCATGTGTGCAATGCCACCAGACAGGATGGCTTTTTCAGCTCTTTATTATATATAATTGCTTCATTTATTTTCTTTTCTTCTCAACATCTGCTCCAAGTATTCATCTCAGTATGAATCAGTGGAATTGAGAATTGAAGAATTCATATTTAAGCCTGAAGGAGGCCCCAGCTCCTTTTCTTTCCATAGTGGGGGAATACAGAAGGCATCCAATTTCCACCCTGTGTTCTCAGTACCCAAATCACATTTATTGGAACATGAAAATATTTCAACAAGTTTTCAAAACACTTTACTTGTACAGTTTATAGCCATATGACACATCCTGGCTTCCCTCAAGCAGCTTTCTACATAAACTTGTTTCCTAAAATCAGCCTGATGTCTGTTTTCCATTCTCAGGTACAAAGAAAGGCACTGGAATTCCTAGAAGGGGACACTTACTCAGTATTGTGTGTATCAATGGTGTGAAAAAGTTCATGCAGTTCTTCTCCACTCAGAATTCCATCAGCAAAGTAAGCTTTGAATTCATCAAAGGACAGTTTTCCATCATCTGAAACAATGAAGAAATGGAAATTGTCTTAATTTCATTCATGTTTTTTCTTGTTTACTTCATGCAGTAGAAGAGTAAAGTATTAAAAACCCCAAGGTCTTCAGCTTAAATGTAGAAACTTTATACTTTAAATGCAAGGGTGATAATCAGCAAACAAAAATCAAATAAAGATTTATCTTTTCCTGTTATTTAGAAGAAATTAGAAAGTTTAAACTCTATTTAAGTAATAGTTTATCTAAATTGATTGAGCCTTGGCTCAATAAAGAAGAATGTTTTATTCTTTATGCTTCATAAACAAGCATAAAGAATATTTTTATAGCCTAACACTTCGTACCTCTTTTTTGGGTAGCACTAAATTTAAGTTCACGTTTCTTTTTCTACCTTCAGTAACATAATGAATCTCTCACAGGGCACTAAAAAAGCTGTAGAGGATAAGACCAAAATGTCCTAAGCATCAGAGTAATCTACAATGCATTCTGGCTTAATTTTATAGTGGTGAAGCATCTATTATAAACGCAGTATCTAAATCTTGTAACTGCATGCTGTACTACAGCAGGTGGATTTGAAGAGTAGAGCTGAGAAGTTTCCTTCTTCTTTAACTTTCTATTATTTCATAATTTCTTTGACTGGAATATATGGTTTCAGATATCTTGGAGAGGTTTCAAGATTGTACAAATTAAATGTCTGCTTCAACAAAACCATTTTGAAATGTTTAATGTGAAAGGACAGATTGTAGCTGGAGATGATTATAGTTGCAATCAAAATAAAATGTCAAGAGCTACAAGAGCCAGAAACCAAGAAGGCACAAAACTGCAATGATTACCTAGCTGAGAATCCAAATACATTGCCATTTGGCTCTGGTTACAGAGAAGGAATATCAAATATTGAGTGTGTTGAGCTGTGTCTTCTCACAGCTATGCTTCCTTTGGCTCTTACAGATACAATCAATTGCTTAATCAAACCACTTCTGCAGCTTTATCCTTTGCTGGGAAGGGCGATTTGCATGCAAGTTATACACATACTCAAGAAACCAGTAACTTTTGGCAACTTTCCTGAGATAAATCTATGAGTTTACCTATAGAACAGCTTGGGGTATGATACAAAACATGAAACAAGTCTATTTTGGTCCTTCAGGATCATTGGCTTTACCTCAATCCAGAAAACCACTGATCCACCAACAGCCAGATTGGGTATTTCAGCTATTTTCTTTAAATTTTTATCATCCAAGAGCAGACACTGCCTTTTGGTTCATTGCTGTTTATTCTCAGTAACATTCTGAATGTTATGAGAATTGGGCGACAAATCACTGAGCTTGTTGCTGGCAAAACACAAGGACTTTTGAACCTGTTTGGTACTTACAGACTTCATACAGTTACCTTTACTAAAAAAAAAAGCTCTGATTATCCAGGGCCTTTATCTGATTTTGTATGAGTGTAACTGTTTTGCCACAGCAGCTGGGGAGGGCTCAGCTGCTGGTGGCCACCCTCCTGCTTCCTCAGTGCTCAGACGAAGCTCGGACCCAACACTGAACGAGTGCTCCCTGTGTTGTTAACTTGAAGACACATTTGCCTAGCCAGTTTTTTTCCCCCAAGTGTCAAGAACAGCTTTTACTTTAAAGGCTGTGTCACGTACCCTCAACACCACTGCCCTGGGCGCACTTCACTGCCCTTGGAGTGCCCAGATAAACACTATCTGGCTTAAGTGCTACACAGTAGCTGAGCAGAAACCTCTATTAGAGATCCTTCAATCCTTGCCACTGGCAAAGTGACAGGGGAAGGATGAGTCATGAAAGGCAAGCTTGTCTGAAGCTATGCATCCATCAGAGAAATCAGCCTTCAGCTGTATCTGCCTTGGCAATGTTATTTAAGAAGCTGTTTTGCAAGACTTGCTTGCTTTTGTCTATCTTCTCTGACATCTTCCAAAAGAAGGGTTGCTTCATAAACAGGCACAGTTGCCTGTTCTCCTTTGTCTTTCAACTGGCAGACAAAAATACAAACAATAAAATGAATCTCCCTACACTGCACTTGCAAATTTAGAAACAGATTCACACAGCGGTTTACAGGAACCTTCCTTCAGGTTACAATTGCATTCTCACGTTTATTTCAGTAAAATTCACCTGTCTATGGAACAGATGTTTTTCTGTGCAAAATATGCCCAAGTGATATCCCCCAGCCAGTCTGCTGCAGAAACCCTGGTAATCTCCAGGACATGCTTTGGATAGCTGATGACTTCAGCAGAGAACAGCGTATCTGACAGAGGAAAGCAGCACACACTCTCTTTAGTTGAAAGGTGGATTCAAAAGGGATCAAGGGAATAATGGACAAGGGCACAGACATATTTGGAGTCTGCATGCCCAAAGACAATGGCAAGTGGTGAGACTACAGCCAGTAAAGGAAGTTAGAGTGATGTAGAGAAGAAGGATGTCTCACAGAGATACCAGCAAAAGCTAGAGGACAATTTCCACTGCCCCCTATTTTGGGCATCCTGTTAGGATTGTGAGCCATTCTTAGAAGATAAATAGCAGTCTTTTCAGAGCAGGAGCCACATCAGATGGAGCTCATGGGGCAGCCCTAGGGCTTATGGCACTTGGAAGAGCCATATGTAAGAGTTTATGGCAATCAGAGGGGAAAACCACACCTGGCTAAAGCTCATCCTGGGGTTCACCTTAGAAGGATGGGATTTGGAAAGTCAAGCCCTCAGCACTGTCTTGGCCCAACCAGACAGTGCCCAGCCTGCCTCCAGGCTGGCAACATGCACACTACCGGGGCAGTGAGGCTGTCTAGGGTCTGGGGCTCTATACACACAGATCTCTACCCTTGCAGGCCGACAATTAGCAAAGGAAGAAGAGGTAACAACAAGTGAAATCAAGAAACAGAAAAACTCCCTGTGGCAGAAAGTATTTATTTACCAGGAAGGTACAACAGGGACTAGGAAATGACAATGCACAAAATGAAGCAGTCACTTCTGCCATGGGAAAGACAAAGGCCAACACAGACACATCCAGGCCCTCACAATTCTCGATGGGAGCTCAGTTTCTAAATCTCTTGTGGGTGTTGTGACTGCCCTTTATGGCTTTTGAGATCCATCTGCCTTTGAGAATCCTAAAGCCTTCAAGTGCCTCACTTGAGCCACAGCCACCTGCGTGGCTGAAGCAAACACAGGGGAAGGCAGTGCAAACATGGGTCCTCTTCCCAGCTCACCTGCTCCTGGGGGCCTGCTGTGGGACGTGTCCTTCGGAAGGAACTGACAGTCCACACTTGCTGGAAAAGGTTTGGATCGGATTATGCTGTAAGACATGGCCACATACACAGAGAAAAAGAGGTAGTGTGGGGGGACACATCACAACAGAAATAGATGGACTGAACCAGATGCAAAAGGATGAAGCCCACATGATTTATTGGCACATGGCACATAGGCTGGAATGAGACCAAGAAAGAGCTGCCAAAATAACAAATTTCAGCGTGCCAAAGCAAGCATGCTAATAATATTCACTAGGTTCCAGTCATGAGGGGCTGCATCAGAAAAAGCACAGACATAGATGAAGATTTAAAGAGTCTGGGCAAATGCACTAAGCTTTTATTGACTCTGGTCTGTATTGTATATTGATATAATCAGAAATAAGGATTTTGAGCCATTATTCCATCTGTTATGCTGGAAAAGCTTCACACAAATAACCGAGTGATTCCAAGGCTAATGGGGAGAGGGATTATGTTATCTCTATAGAAATATTTTTGGGGAATCTGGAGCACAGAGTTCAGCCCTGCAGCATTTGAAGGACCCAGGGGGGTGGGATGGGGACTCACCCCAGGCAGAGCCTGGGCTCTGAAACAGGAGTCAGGGTGACATCTGCAGTGGATCCAGATGGTCAGGAAGCAAACAGCAGTGTGGTGAGAGTTCATGGGGGATGTACTGCAAGGGTTTTGCCTTACTAATCCATTCACTGAGGAACTTGGGAGCTTAAATCAAGGATGCTACCGTTCAGGGAATTTCTGTCCTCTGGCTTCTGTTCAGAACGTGTTCTGCAAAGTCATTCAGTAAATCTATAACTCAAACATGGCTACTTTGGACCTCTCAGACCAGGTTCTTCTGGGTATCTGTGGCAGGATGTGTCCTCCCCCTCTCTACCACAGATGGTTGGTGCATATGGAAGAGGTAACCCAGGTGGGTCAGAGAGCCCAGCAAGGGGTCACCCCTGGTGCCAAAAGGGCTCAGGCACCCAGCTAAGACTCAACATCTTCGTCTGGAGAGCAAATGTGGGAAGAGATAAAAGAAAAGTAAGTATTTCTGACTGAGAGACACTGTTTTACAAACACCATAAAAGCACACGCAGTTATCACGGAGGCAGAAGCCTTCCACACACACATGCCCTGAAAGCGTGCGGGACTTCTCTCCGGAGTCTGGATGCAGGTTCCACAGTTACCTTCCTGGGAATTGAGGGAAAAGATTTCGATGTGTGTTCCATCACAACTGGATGGTAAGAAACATTGGATCCTAAGTTACATTATTTCTTTGCTAGCTGTAAAATTAACGGTGCCTTTAACTTCGTGGTGTATTTATTTACTAGTAGTCCCTTTTTGTCTCATTCCCGTGTAGTAGGTAGTCTGCTTTAAGTCTTATGTCTGTTAGTTTCGTGTCTATTAAATAAATAATTCATTCTATAATAGAATCAGCCATTATTAAAGAACTTGTGAACAAAAGTTGGTCTTGGGGTGCTGGCCACCCCTAGAAAGCTACTTTCTGCTGCCAGAGGCCCAGGCAAAAGGCAGGGATTTATCTAACCCCTCACATCCATTCATAACAGTATCATGGTGCATAGAGCTTTCCCAAGGGATTCCTGCACATTGCTGTTTTTTTCTCCAGAAGGTCACACAAGAGCTGGGTCACCCTGTCATGCTGTGACCTCTCTGGCCAGTCTGTATGGAGGGGAGAGCCTGTGCACTGATGCAGCTGCCACTGAGCAGGGCTTCTGGGGCAGTCTCTGGGCTAGCTGAAGACCTCATAAGATGTCAGGATGTTATAGCCACAGGTTAGGAGATACTTGCCTAGGTAAAAAATGCTGAAACCAGGGACTTGGCATTCTTTGCTTTGGTATAACTCCAAAATTTTTCTCGGAAAATATTTTAATCCACTAAGTGACAATCTTGAGAGCCTGCAGGCCAACTCTGACAGTTCACTTTAGGGAAGATTCAAGAGATCCCTTTCCTAAGGTGCTTTCCTTGCCTCTCAGAGGCATATTCCCTTAGTCCTCTGGCATGGTACAAACTAGCACTCTGGTATCCGAGCTGGAGCCACTGAGAAGTCACAGTGGGAGGACTGCTGCAGTGAGGCAGCTGCCAGCCTGCCAGAGCTCACCTGCAGACACATTAGCCAACACAGATGGTAGAAGACTCACCTGCAAAGTCACTGTTTATCCTGCAATGGCACTGGCAATAAATAATGAATAGGAAAACACCTATTCTGATCTCTGCAAAACTGACTCTGGAGTAGGTGTTGTAAGATTTCCTCCTGATGACCATACAGGTGCAGCTTAGTGGCTTTTTGGTTATTCTGTGGAAATCTTGTTGGGCCACTCAAAAGCGTATGATCTGTGAATCAATCCCTTTGGTCACTGACACCAGTGAAAGGGACAGGGTGCTACTGCTACACTTGCCTTATTTTAAAGAATTCTTTATTTATTTATGACCCACAGTTTTTGTTGGGTCAATGTTTGTACGGTTTTAGAGCTGGGCTGAAATCCCCAGATTATTGAAATCAACATGCTTCATGTATTTTCACAGTATTTTATACAGTTTCAGAATTCTGCATTTAAAAGTCTGATGTGTCTGCCCTGTATCATGGACACTGGGGGTACTGAATGAAGGCGTATGACAGAATGCAAAGATTAGTCTCATCTGACTACTTTTCATTTCACAGATTCTGGTTCAAATACACTAAAAAAGATACCTTGGAGGG